>WNWU01000004.1:13090233-13111895 GCA_012654045.1 Ptyas mucosa
TACGTAGGTAGAACCTGGCTAAAGAAAAATACATATATGTATGTATGTATGTATGTATAAATTATATATAATTTATATTTTGCTGATAAAGAAATAAAATATAAGTAAGAATTTATAAGAAAATATAAATTTGGTATAAAATGGTTTGTCGTGAATGCGACTGCTTGAGGGCTCCTGAATTGGAGCTGAAAGGCAAAAGGGAGCAGAATGCCCCCTCCCACATGTTGGGGTAGACCAGGTGTCTCGATAGAAAAACACTTTATATATACATACACACACACAACACACACACACACATATGTGTGTGTATGATTTATTCACTTAATTTTATTCTGTTCTACATTTCATCTACATTTTATTTATTTATTTATTTAGTCAGTTTATATGGCTCACAGTTCAAGGTCTTATTGCTGATTTTCAGCCATGAAAACCTAAAGGAATTCCACCATTCATATGCAATCTAACAATTTTGAAAAAGCAAATCTAAATATCTGGATGTGTAGGCACTTGGATTCTGAAGCTGTCTTGTTTGGATTACAAGAAGGTTGTAGCATCCCTGGGAGAAAACCTATATCTAAAATTAGCAATATTAATAGCACTTAGACGTATATACCACTTTATAGTGCTTTATAGCCCTCTCAAAGTGGTTTATCGAGTCAGCATATTGCTCCCAACAATCTGGGTCCTCATTTTACTGACTTTGGAAGGATGGAAGGCTGAGTTAACCTTGAGCCGGTCAGAATCGAACTCCTGGCTGTCGACAGAATTAGCCTGCAATACTGCATTCTAATCTGTGTCCCCAAGGCTCTTATTCCATCATTGTTCTATCTAAATGAGGAATTCTCTCTTAATAGCTCTCATTTCTTCATTCCTCCCTCATTAATAAAGTATCTTCTTTGATAAAAAAATATTTCCTTTCCCAATTAGTTATTCCTTTACATCTTGTAGAAACTCCCCACATTCTCACATTGTGTTTTTAATATATGGGCTTTTCTTCAGCCTACTTATTACATCTATTTATCTTTCCACTGCAATCCCCTTACAATCTGTCTCCCTTATTTATTCTCTTCCTAGCTGGTTATTTGAGTTTCCTGCTTCCTAATGTTATTGGGATTTATTTGTGTAATTCATGTGATTTTGTTTTAAGATGAAGTTTGGAGGGGGGGTGTGTGTGGAAACAACAAAAAGTCTTGGCTTGAAGCAACTCATTAAACAAACCACTGTAACTAAAGTTTTCATTATACTTGTCATCTGGTCACATTCTACTGTATGCCATAAACTTCCCTTAATATGATTGAGAGTGCCCATTTGCTCCTACAGCTGAATAGCTTTTCTTCATTGAAGTTGTCTTATATATTAGGCATATTTTAAAACACCTCTAAGACAAAAGTGAGGACAAAAATATTTTACAAATGCACAAGTGATTAAGCTTCCCATTTTAACATGGATAAATGGCCTTTTGGATGTTCTGATTTAGAGGCCATTTATATTTTCCACTCCATGAGAAATCTGTTAAAAAAGTGGATAAAGGAGAGTAGCAACTAGATTGTTTCTATGACTCTGAATTCCAAGCTCATCCATACATGGAGGAGATCTTGAAATAAACAACTGTGTTTTATTGCCTGAAGAAATCTTCTTTTGTACCCACTGCTCACTCTTGGGATATACTGTAGATACAGGGAGAAGGAGGTCCATAACCATTTGTTTCTCCTTGGGAGCATGGTTTTTGTTCTCCAGCAAAAGAAGAAGACGAAAGGAAGAGGGACTGACTTCTGGCCCCGATGAAGACCAACTTGAGTAGAACTATGTCATCTTCCAGACCTGAGAAGTGGACATTTGAATTACCTGCAGTTTTCAATATTTTATACTTTTCTTTCTTTGAAATCTGGAAGAATACCCCTGTGCAGTTGTCTTCTATCATGAATATACATGCAAGTATGCAGAAAGAAAATCAAAGGAGTGAGCAATAGTAACAGTTCTCAATCTCTTAGCAGCGCTTTCTTGGCACTGAACAGATGGTACAAATGCCTAATCAGGCCCTGGCTGCCTTTGTTTTGAAGAACTGCCTTGCACTCTACCCTGCCCCTTCTCCCCAACAGACTGCGTCCCTTGGTGTTCCTCTGCGACCTTTCCCTTTGCACATGAGTGGCAGAGATATTAGTGCTGATCACTGACAGTATTCATCAGTGATAGTGGTCTGTCTGCAAAAAGCACCCAGAGCAAGAACTGGAACAACAGACATTGTCCCTCTCAGCTTGCTGTGTAGCTGCAGGTGTTGTCATGGTAAGAAGGTCAACTGAACAGTTTAGAGGGCAGTGGGCCACCAATCTTGTTCCTTATAACAAATGCATCATGTTCCAACATTTTCTACAAAGAGGTTTTCACTGAATGTAATCTTTTTTTTTAAATTTCACTAAAACCTGAAGTTATATAGCCACTTAACCATATAAGAGAATAGAGTGGCTTATAGTTTGATATGAGACAACAAAAGATGTCATTGAAATTTTTTGATGAATAGATAAAATGTCTATTCAATCACATCTTCAGATTAGGACTGACAGAACTACAGAAACATACCAATCGGTAATATGGCTTACCAGATTCTGTACATGTAAGCATAGGAATCTGATAACAAAGAATTTTTAGGCATCTTAAAAAAATAATACTTTCAATATATAACATGCTAATAGCTAGCACTATAGAAATAAATGTACACAGCTGAGAGGATTGTTATTTTTGGTTGGGTCACGTATTGTACCTGAACCTTATAAAGTATAAACTGATCTCTGTTTATTCATAAAAGGGCTGAAACAGTCCACCCAAATTAATGTACCATGTTGTTGGCATTGAATTTTAATTTTAGCCCTTCCTGTATCTACCATATAATGTAATGAGTAGTGCAACCATCCTTACTCCTTCTCTACTTTTGGTTGTTCCACTCTCATTTCTTTGTTTCCATCTCTCATACTAGAAGTGGATGAAAAATAAAGAAAAATAGGAGAAACTATCAACCTGAGAAGGTAATACCTGAGCAAGAGAGCAAATGAATGATTGCTAGACTTCCTAGAGATTGCTAGAGTTCATCTGATTGCTAGATTTCCGTCCTTACACTTGATATACGAACAGAGGTAGAAAAGGGGGAGATGTCATTGTCAGGCCTGCTTTGGTTCTTATAACTTTCTTCCTGGCTCAATATATAAAAATAAGCAGACAACAAAACCTTCCAACATCACTGGTTTATCTCCAGGAGAACAAAAAAGGACTAAACCACACTGAAACTTGCTTCTATGGGAGTTCCTTAATGAAGATTTGGTCCTTAGAAATTGGAAAATAAAGGTGTTTTATGACAGGGAGATCAACATTATCACCTACTAATTGCTGCAGATCATCAAGCACATGTTCAAGGGGTCCCCTACTTGTTTTGCTACTATTTCTGCAGTGAGGTTAATTTTATTATGTGGCCGTAGTCTTGATGAGACCATTCTCCAGGGTCTATTACGACCTGTGGTAAGAAGGAAGAGGTGATATAAAAGAACCGAAGAAACACTGGTCACGTTTAGAAGGTGCATCATTTGGTGGGACAAGCAAGCTTTCCCAGTAGGCAGCTTTAAAACATTCAAACATCAGATGCTGAGATGTGGGAGCAACACTGTCATGTGTCATGCAAACTCCTGAGTACCCATTAAGCAATCCTGTTACTATTGAGAATTATAGATTGTCCCAGGAGCAGTGTTGAAAATTCAACCGTGAATCTAGTCAAGTTTGCTACATGGATTGAATAGAGATCCATCTCTCTTTTTTCATTCCTTGATCTGACCCTGAGATCCAGTCTGCATCATGCTGATAGTGTAAGGCAATAGGGAAAAGTATAGGAGAAAATAAAAATGTTAAAATACCGCATAGATTTGGAACTGAATCAGGTCCTCACACTTCTTCATGACCTCTCCATATCCAGGTTCTTTTCAGCTCTTTCATTGCATGATATTAGCTCTTCAAGATTCACTTAACACAGTAAAATATGTTATTATTTTCTGTCTCCATCTATGTGGTTGAATGCTGAGCTGGGATTATCACTTTTGGTAAATGAATGATTGTAGGCTCATTATGGGCCAGCATTTTCATGGATTTATTGTGCAATGACTTAGACAGAGAGCATTTTTCTGGACATCCAAGAGCAATGTAATTATATGCAGGCAGATCTGATGGCAGGTCTGTCTAATGCCTTTTGGAAGCTGTTTTTATGTACAAAGTGGAACTGATTGACTGTCAAGAAAAGGACCCTTCTTTTTCTTTGGATTTAGATGCTCAAAATTTGATCAAGTTTATACCATTGGTACCAAATACATGAACTAACAGGGTATAGCTCAGTAGTGGGATTCAAATCCCGGCGCTACTGGTTCACTTTGCGATGCGCGGTGCTTCTGCGTATGGACAGAAGGTTCTGCGCATGCACAGAGCATTTTTGATGACGTCTGGGCGGGTGGGCGGAGACTCCCGCTGCCGCTGCTACCGGTTCACGTGAACCGGAGTGAACCGGTAGCAACCCACCCCTGGTATGGCCATAGATTTATGCTTCCTATATCTGTCAGTATACTCATTTTACATTATAAAGTTGCTCAGAGATTTAATTTAATTTATTCAATTCATGTGGCTGCCCATTTTACACAAGTGATGCTGGGTGGTGAATACAGTTGAAAACACTGATGTAATAACAATAGTAAAAGAAGCTACACAACAAGAATAAAATCAAAAGAATGTCAGCTGAGGATAACCATCAGCAATAATTAACAATAACTCACAGGCCACCTAATCTCCCAACCTGCATGCGTGGGAGGACACCCAAGTCTTAAGGGCCTTCTAATTTTGTGTATGTCACCAAACACTCTGCTTTTTGTGACACTGCAGGAGAGATTTAGAAAAGGAATGGATGTTCTTTTCTGATCTGACATTAACATTTACAGCTTACTTTAAACCAATTTGATTTTGGCATCCAGTATGACAACAAACTCCTAATTCTCTGATTATAGAGTTAAATAGTAAGGATTATATAACTTGGCAGAGTCTAGATGGGCATAGTAATATCTAGATAACCTTGGCTGACCTTAAAAAGCTAAGCAAGGTCAGATCTGGTTAACGCCTGGCTAGAAAATCATGAGGAAGAAAGCTGCAGAAACCTAATTTTATCTAGTTTACAAATGAAGCCTCCTTGTGTGGGTAGCAGCTCTTATTTTGTCTTCTATATGTCTGTTTCTAGCAAAGAAACTACTGGCAAATCTGGATGTGATTTCTAGCAGATCTGCAAAAGGCAACTAAAAGGCTCTTGCTTTCTAAGATGAGTTGCTTATGTAAAAATGAAAAAAAAAGTAGATTTTAGTGTGAGAGAACAGAGTGAACGGAGTTTTGGTCTGAATCAGATGCTCAGAGTCACTCTGCTCTTTATTTCTTGATGTATGTTTACTCCTTTGCAGCACTTTCCTATGCTTTTCTACAGCTAGTAAACTTTGAGGTTGTCCAAAAAAACAAAACAAAACCCCCCACCCAAAACCCCCACCTGTTGGGCAATTTTGCAAGATAGCTTTACATATTAAACAAGATATATGTTTGATAAATCAAATGTGCCATCCAACTTTATTCTGCTTTTCTTTCTGGAACTAATTACTTTGCTTCTTGTAGGTATTGCTGGAACCCCAGTGACATTTAATGAGAACGGAGATGCTCCAGGCCGCTATGACATCTATCAGTACCAGATCAAGAATGCTACGCCTGAGTATAAAGTTATTGGGCACTGGGCAGATCATCTAAACTTAAAAGTAAGTCAGTTTGTTGCGTTTAGATATCTGAACATTTCTGGAGGTTAACTTTCTGTCTTTTCAACTTCAGAATTTTATGTAAGAATCACAACTGTACTCAGGAAACCCAACAAAATCAAGAACATTGATCAAAATGGGCTTATTTTTTTATTCAGGCTATCTGTATATAGACATCAAAGACAGATCATACAGAACAAGATTTGAGTTTAGCTCTCGCACTGCTGTATGATTTCATTCAATAATACAATCCAATGTACACCTTTTCTAACTATCCGAACGATGTTTTTAAGAGTAGGCTGCAAAAAAATATTGCAATTGGAAGTATCACCAAACAAACATAAAATTTAAAGGTTCAGTCCCAAGACAAATAAATATAACGTATTTGCTTTCCCCCCTTTGTTTTAAATCATTAAAGGTGCTCACCCTTGACCTCAACTATTCCAGAACGATACATTTCAATATTGAAATTAACATTCAACAAGTGAAACTTAGGTAAAGAATTTTGGAATTGTATGCAAACTTTTGTTTCCCTTTTAATGAGCAGGTATTCAGAATTGGCTCAGTAGCTGTGCACAATAAAATCAAATAATATAGCAAATGAAGTGGGAGTTACAATCAATCATACCGTGTGTGCATACAGCTTTGAAATAACCTTAAGAAGGAGAAAAAGATAAATAGATTACGCAGCCACAATGAGAGGTGGAAAAGTACAGTGCTTGAACTGTTTAGTGTAGTTTAGAAAGGTCACTGTGAGTGGGCCCAGTTAGTAAAAGGCTGCAGCAGGTAAATTGCAAAACTCAAGGGTCTGTCTTGGGAGAGGAAGAATTTCTACAGGCTCTCAAAAACAAATCTTTCAGCTTTAGGGCAGGAAGAACTGCAAATAAGGAGCAGCACACATATTAAGTGGATAAACTATTGATTAAAAGCAACCATTTTGTGCTACTTGGGTAGGACATTTGGCCCAATCTCTTATTCTGACCCAGGCTTAGGTAGGTTGCTGAGATTCTTGCTTTCTCCTTCTCTCTCTCTTCTGCAGATGGAGCGCCTGCATTGGCCTGGGGGAGGCAATCGTGTGCCCACCTCCATATGCAGCCAGCCATGCAAACCAGGCGAAAGGAAGAAGCTGGTGAAGGGCATCCCATGCTGCTGGCACTGTGAGCGCTGTGATGGATACCAATATCAGCAAGATGAGTTCCATTGCAAGGTGTGCCGTCTCAGTGAGCGCCCCAATGAGAACCACACGGGCTGCATCCCCATCCCCATTGTTAAACTTGAGTGGAGCTCTCCTTGGGCTGTGGTGCCAGTTTTCATTGCCATTGTGGGCATCATTGCCACCCTCTTTGTGGTGGTGACATTTGTGCGCTACAACGACACACCTATTGTCAAGGCCTCAGGGCGGGAACTAAGCTATGTGCTGCTGACGGGTATCTTTCTTTGCTATGCCACCACCTTCCTGATGATTGCTGAGCCTGACTTGGGCACCTGCTCGTTGCGGCGTGTCTTTCTGGGCCTGGGCATGAGCATCAGTTACGCTGCCTTGCTGACCAAAACCAATCGCATCTATCGCATTTTTGAGCAGGGCAAGAAGTCGGTCAGTGCTCCACGCTTAATCAGCCCTGCTTCCCAGCTGGTCATCACCTTCAGCCTCATATCTCTGCAACTCCTAGGGGTCTGTATCTGGTTCATTGTGGACCCTTCACACTCTGTCATCGACTATGAGGACCAGCGGACTACAGACCCCCGCTTTGCCCGGGGAGTCCTTAAGTGTGACATTTCTGACCTATCCCTCATCTGTTTGCTTGGATACAGCATGCTGCTCATGGTTACCTGCACAGTGTATGCTATAAAGACCCGTGGGGTTCCTGAGACCTTTAATGAAGCCAAGCCCATTGGGTTTACCATGTACACTACTTGCATTGTGTGGTTAGCCTTCATTCCTATCTTCTTTGGGACATCACAGTCAGCGGAGAAGGTAATGGCCATGAGAGGGCAGAGGTGGGCAGGACGAATAAATCTTCCATTCTGTTCCAGGTCCTCCAGTGATGAAATGTGCCTGGCATGTCTGAACCTGCAGACATTTGCATTGATCTGGTAACTTGATGGCATTCAGGGGCTATTTAAATTATTCTTTTTGTGCTTTGCGGGTTTCCTTGTGGGTTTTTTTTTTTTTACTACTTTGGTTTTTTCATCATATGGACAACTTACCTTGGTGTTTTTTTTCTGGGTTATTTTTCTCTTTTTCTTTTTTTCTATTCCCCATTCTCTTGTACTTGTAACATTATTTTGGTTTCTTCTTTTCTTCCGTTACACTCCCCCACCCCATTCCTTAGCAATTCTTGCTTTTGGAAGACAGGTATCGTTATCTATGGAATATATACTATATTACAAAAATGTGCGGGGATAATACAATCCTTGAAAATCCAAGATTTCAAGGAGGAAGAGGTAAAAAAATGAGGCCTTCCTTCTGGGAAATCACATTTTAATGATTTTTCAAATGCTTTAGTATTATTGAAGTATAGTTTTCAGACAGTGGCAACCTCAGCATTTCAAATGCAGAATAATGCAAGATAAGCAAACAAGTGTACATATGTCATAAATTTGTAATGCAAAATTGTCTATTATCTTTATAATGACCATAAAAGAGACATGCCCACTAGAAAAATAGCAGTGATCTTTTTATTCTAACAAGGTTATGTAGTGATAAATAGATTGAGATATTTTTTTATTTTCTCTAGTGTTCAAATGACTATATTATTATTCCTTGATTTGTACTTTTGTTACTCTCATTTTTGAAGGTGCAGATAGAAACACAGAAACATAAAAAACTGATGTAGTGGTCCCATCCATTCTGACGTTCCAGCTTTTTTATTTTTAATTAATTAATTAATTTTGAATTATTGTTTTTATTTTTTATTTTTGACAGATGATGCTTATATGTGTTTATCCCAAGCATGTTTATACTCAGTGGTGATTGACCACTACCTCTGCTGAAAGTTGGTTCCAAGCTAATATTACTTTTGAACTTCCCTCCTCTCAGTTTGAGGTTATGACGCCATGTTCTTGATTTTTGTTTAATATTGAAAATACTGCCTTCTAGAACCTTATTCACACCCTTAAAGTTTCAGTCTTGTCATCCTCTTCCCTGCTATCTTCCAGGCTATACATATTTAGTTCCTCCAGTCTCTCTCCTCAGACCTTGCACCATTTTTGATAACAGGATAGTGGATCATGATGGAAAAACTGAACCCTTTCCCAAAACTATTCTGTCTTTCACCCTCCCTCTCTTTTTACAGCTGGTAGTTATTATAGCAGATATAACTATATATAATGCTTTAAAAAATCTAGCCACATCACATGAGAAAATGGTGATGGTGAAATTAAGAGCATGGGTTGTATTTGAAGCATGAGAAAAATGAACAAAGATCGTATGCTAAATTGATTTGGAGATTATAAACTGCCTCTCCCTAACTGTGTGTTTCAATTTACCAACGATAAGAAAATGCCTGCTCCAAATCACCTTCATGGGGTGGGCTTGTTACTTTTTGGATAATAGGAACTGCAGGAATCTGATTTGCCAGTAGAAGAGTTGTGGGCCTGTTCTCTGCTGTGGCTGCTAGATATGCAGCTGGCCAAGAGCCAGCGCTGAGTTCAATGTGACATTAAGAGAGGGCAATAACATTGTGCCATATCCTGAAAAATGTCCATCTCCTGTCCTGGATCCTCAATCTGAGCAAAGTATGACTGAGTAAAGATCAAATGCCTTCAGGTTGCACTTTTTCAGAGGCAGTGATCAGGGAAAACATAACATTTCTGGCATGTAACTGTTCAATATGCTGCATGATCAACATGTCTTATTGCCAAAACACCATTTTAGTTGAACATAACCAATTTTCTATCAGTAGAACATGGCCTCTCGACAAGGGTTTACATTTTTTAAACTAAAAGATACCAAGGCTTGAAGAAATCTGAAAACTGAAATTAGAGTACTCTAATATTTCCTAAATATATCTCATAAAACAGAATCCTGTTGATAAAGTGTATGGTTGATAAAGTGTATGAAATCTGAGATCAAGACTTTCCTTGTGCTTTATAATTATTAATAAATCTACTCACTCAAAAGTCATTAATCTAATTTATAAACAACAGCACTCTGTTTTTCAAATTTACCTACTAGTGTCACATTAATTTACTACATAGGCTTCTTCTTCTAGTCTATTATTATCAGTACTATCAGCCGAAGAAAATCTGCCTGAGTGGATAGAGAAGAGCATCCATTCACTCATTCATCCTTCAGTGTATTTCCTCTCTCAGCTGGAATGTTGTTGCAATTTTAATTAATACTTGAGCAGTTTAGCAACACAGAGTTGTTATGACTGATTGTATTGCCGTGAATGAGGTGGTATATCTTGCAGCAGCCAGACTCCCGAAGAAAATAATGCCATTATTTTGATCCTAAGCTCTCTTGGGCCCTGTCTTCCTTGCCAGATCAGGTGGTGTTAGAGTGTGACCCATTAGTTAATCAAATAGTAAACACTACCTGGCAGGCACTGGGGGTCTGTGAAGCTTGATTCCCAGTTGGTGTTGAACAGTGAAATGCCAGAAATGCAATGTCTGTTTGGATGAGACTTTGTTCTTCTATGCTCTGTTAGCTTCACAGGAAAAGGCATTATTTGGGGTCCTGAGCATTCCTGACCTCATATCTTTCAACATTTGTACAAATGCAAGTTTATTAAGGAGGATGTGGTCCATCAATTATGCATGCTATGCACACTTTATAGGGGGAGGAATTTTTCTCTGTGACATGACTGACAATTATCTTGCACTGATGCCCGATTCTACATGTCCCTTTAATAAGGCTTTGTTGATTTGATTTGTTTAGTATAATACAATAAAAGGTATAATATTATGATGAATGAGATGAGGTGTTTTATAGCTACCAACCTGACATTTTTCCAGTTCTTTTTATAATTAGGTGGATCTTCCTGTTTTGATTTTTTTTACAAGAGTATAGATTTTTTTTTCATAATAGTAACCGTTTTTCCAGAGAAAAGGGTCTTTGCTGCTATTTATTTTTGCTCCTGTGGATATGATATTGTTTAAGAAATAATATTATACACTAAATTAGTCTACAGAAATAATTTTCAAACTTTTTCAGGCCATGGAACCTGTAAGAAAATTGGCTGCATTTGAATGATTTTCCCCCCCTTAGACTCTCAGAGAATTCCATCAAATTCTTATTGAACTCTAGGATTCTGCAGAACACAATTTGAAAAACCTTAGTACAGAGACCCTTAATCAGGTAGAAGCTTTTTTCTCTGCTAATACTATCTTGTTTTTATTTATTTATTAATTAAATATGATTGATGCCCATCTTGCCACAAAATGACTCCGGGTGGATTACAACTTTAAATTTAAAAGTTCTTTTTCTGTTTGGAAGGATTATTGGAGCATTTACTTATCAGTATGGCCATGATTAGGATGTAGAAAACAAAGTATACTCTGTAATTTATTAGTTTCTGAAAGAAAACTTTTATATTTATTTTTATTTAAACATTTCCTTGTCAAGCTCAAGCACATCAGCAAGAATTGAATGACAATCAACTTTGTAGTTAAGTTTTCACTTTCCCCCAGTCTTACATTCATTTCACCTCATTTCTGCCTCAGTTTGCAATTTCTTTTCTTAAGAAAAAAAGCCTGCATAAAAATGCATATGTTATTTGTGTGCATTTCTCAAACTAGGCTCATTTTTGAACATTTGCAAACATGGCCCCATTAATAATGCATTTTGTACTTGTCTTTTTATGGATACTTCTGGTATGTGTTCCTGCAGTATCCACATATTTTGCATTAAAATGCAAACATAGTTAATGTCTTTCTGATCCATAGTGAGAATCCACATATTGGTTGGGACACTTTGATAGACACCTAAAACCTACGTCAGCTGCCATCATCTTTGTTTCTGAAGGGTCAGGCATATGCATAATCCTGTTATATGTTATAGCAGTAATTGTAGTAATTGTAAGAACTGGTTGTGTTGCAGATTCCATTCTGTTCTCTTACTCAGCCAGTGGCTCTTTGTAGCAATGAAACTCGTGATTACAGATCCTTCTTTCACAATGTTTGGAGTCAAGTTTAAGTTCCTTCTGAATACAGCAATGGATACAGCTGAATTTCATGACTGATTTCCTGGCCTAGATTTCATTCTGTTTTAGCTCCCCATCTGGTAGAACCTTCTACATTTGCTTCTCATTGCTGTTACCAAGGCCTGGTTCAGCTGAGCAGCAACCTAGACTTATCTGATATGTTTGTGTAGGCTTTAATAGAAAAAACTCTTGCAGCACTTCATGTAGCACAGCAAAAACACATAAGACATATCTCAATCTTTAATTATTCTGGCAAACAGAGGTATGGTAGGAGCACTACTGGGTCTATGCATGGGGAGGATAATGTGTCCAGTCAAACTCTATAGCAATCATCCTATATGTATTATTGTATGTATGTGTGCATGGAAGAAGAAAAAATATGTTTGGTGTCTACAGAATCCTTGAGTTAGCATCGGATTTAGTCAATTGGCTGTGGAGAAAAAAAATCTTATAAATAGTTGGCATATGGTTGTAAACATGTAGAAAAATCTGAACCATGCTCCAGAAAATATGGAGCAAGCATTTTGCACTCTTTTCCAATCACCGTTCTGGTCTCTTGGTTTGCATTTGACTTACTTATTTATTATTTGACCTATTATCTTCAGTACTATTACCAGTCGTTTTTTAAAAAAATGAGTCCAACCCAAATCTCCAAAGACTGAATGAATAAAATATTACAGGGTTTTTTAAATGTTTAAAAGGCTGCAGAAGCTATTAATAAAAAACAAAAAGTCCTAGAACTGATCAAATGGCAAAGCTCCTGTGACTGAAAATTGGCTATGTTTGAATGATCTTCTTCTTCCTCCTCCTCCTTCTCCTCCTCCTCCTTCTCCTCCTCCTCCTCCTCTTACAGAAACCCAATAAAAGTTTGTAGACACCATTTGAAACCCCCCCCCCCAATGTATTAAAGAGACCATATTCTTATGGATAGAGGTCTTGAGCTTTGAGCTTCTGTGGCACATGGATTTTTAATACAGATTTGAAGAATGATGAAGGAAATAAATGCAGCATCGGCACAAAGTCTTTTATAATAACTTTGTATTATAGTAGCGTCACATAATTAGCTGCCCATTGCTTTCTGGCCCGGCTCTGAATTTTCCCTCAAATTAACTTCAAGTAAATTTGGAGCTGTGCCAATGTGTAAATCAAATTGCAATGTTTCTTTTGGACAGAATACTGTAACACCAAATTGGAGCATTATAAAATTTGGGAATCAGTTCCAATCCACTATACTCAACTATAGTTGAGCGACTAAGCCATATCAAAGTACAGGAGTAAATCTAGTGTCAAGTTAAGAATTAAAAGAAACGTGGCAGGCTTTCTGTTTTGATGAAATGGCAGTGAAGAAACTAACAAGAAAGCAGGGGCTTTTTTAAAAAGAGATTACTTCCCGAAACAAAAGCTCCCTTAAAGCCAGTTTAATATGCTTGGTATAGTGTGGGTAATAAAGATGGAAATTATAATGACTGTAGATTATGTGCAAGGTTGCTCACCTTCTTGCTGCAACTTGTGATGGAATAATTTAGGGTTGCTGAAAGCTAGCTGTCAAGTTGCAATTGAAAAAGAGGCTTTGGCTCATTTGGAGAACTTGTAATATGCAGTTTCCCTTTTCTATTCCATTGCTAACAAGCTGATTAGAAGCCTTTGTAGTAATTCACCTAGTTCTCTTGAGACCTCATACCCAACACCTAATAATAAAGAGAGTTCCTGTTTTTTATTTAAGACAAATTCCCAGGAGCTGGAATATGTAGTCAACAAGGTCTTTTCTTTCTCTAGGCAAGACCGGCACAACATATTCTGAGGTTTAAATGCAAAAATTAACACACCCTACATGGAAAGGACAATTATACAAATAACTGAATCTTGATTTCAATGGAGCTCTGCTTTAATTTCAAAAATAAAAATGCAGGTACTCCTCAACATATGACCACACATTGAGCCCAACATTTCTGTTGCTTAGTGAGACATTTTGCTAAGTGACTTCTGCCTCTTTTTACAACTGTTGTTACAACAGCTTAACAGTTTTAAGTGAATCACTGCAGTTGTTAAGTTTGTAACAAGGCTTCCACATTGACTTTGCTTGTCAGAAGGTTGCAGATAGTGACCGCATGACCCCAGGACACTGCAACCGTCATAAATATGAGTCAGTTTCCAAGCATCTGAATTTTGATCTTATGACCATGCAACAGTCATAAATGTGAAAAATGGTCATAAGTCACTTTTTCAGTGCTATTGTAAGTTTGAATGGTCACTAAATGAACCATTGTAAGTCGAGGACTACCTGCAGCTGAAATTATTCTAGGTTTAGATTTATACATGTTTAGTTCAGTCTGCATAAAGAAAATATGCTACTCAGCTGTTTGACCCATATAGATGATTGTTGTGGCTGGGTATTTTGGGTTTCACCTGAGATGTAGGGCAGATGATTGGCCCATTTTGTTCCCTAAGCTTTTGTTTTCCAATAATTGCAGATGGATAATCAATAATGTGATGTAACACACTGGATTCTATTTAGAGAGATAGATGGAGCTAGATGACTGGGTCAGTTGTTTATTCTCAGCACAATTTATCTCCTGAATTTCTTGTAAAGTTAAAATGAAGGGAAAGGTAAGATGCTCGTATTAAAATAGTTAGTTAGCTTTATTGATTAGCCTTTATTGATATAGCCAGGGGCCTGCAACCTTAAACACTCAAAGAGCCATTTGGACCCATTTTCCACAGAAAAGAAAACACCGGGAGCCACAAAACCCATCCCATGCTGATTGTTTCTTGAGCAGCCACAAAACTAGCATATGTAGTTGAATTAAACATTCTTGTTTTTCTTCTGAAACTTTTCTTTTCTTGGATTTATCCATGATTGACCTACCGGGGGTTGAAAAGCTCAATAAATCATGTGTCGCACATTGCCGGTTGTGACGCATATTTTGAATGACAAGGAGCCGCAGCAGAGGAGTGAAAGAGCCAGATGCGGATCCAGAGCTGCAGGTTGCTGACCCCTGCTATAGGCCATATCAAAGCACAAGGTGCAAACACATATCACCATTAAAATCTTATACAAACAGTTTAAAATAAAGGTAGGGTAAAATACAATAATTATAGGATTAGATACAATATAATTTGATACATAGATATATAAAATAGAGTAAAATGACATAAAATTATACTTTGGTGTCACCCTTGCAATCACCCCAATCAGTCCCACATATGCAGATCTCAACCGAACTATTTTGTTTAAGTTCTGTGCTGGGTTAAATGTTATTTTCAGGTTCCGGCTGCACATAAAATAAGTTGTTTTGATATGGGGATCCCAATTGGTCATTCGTTTGGTATATGGACCAAGGTACCTGTCTCTTACCCCTTTATATAAGCAACAGTCAAATAGGATATGAGCCAGATCTTCTACCTCTGCTGCTCCACAAATGCAGAGGCGCTCATTGTAGGGTATAGAATGGAATCATATTAAAATAAATATCCATAACTTTTAAATACTTTAAAATGCCACATTAAAAAGTGGGTAAAATACAAAATTTCACAAAAAATAAATTTGCCTTCTCTTGAGCTTTTTTAAGAAACTTGAATAGTTGTGAGATATTATTTCAAGATGCTCTAATTGTTATCGTTGCAAAATATTAACATGTATCCAAAAGGTTTAGGTAATTTTGAATACAAGCCTGTTTTCGAGGCACTAAATTCTTATTCAGTTGCAAAATGACACCCTGGGCATCTTTAGATTTTACTGTTTCATCTACTGTTGTTCTGGGTTTGAGATAATTTAAGTCTAAATTGGCTGAAGAAAAGTGTGCCTGGACTTTGGCCACAACTTACAAGGTATTCAGCTTGGAGTGCAGATATCATGTATCCTGTGAGCAATTTCATGGCTGCTGCTACCCTCCCACATACATATAAATATTTATATAGAAACCCAGAGTCACCTTTTGGTGAAATAAGTGACACACAAATTTAATAAATAAATAGATATATATTTATTATATATAATATATACAAAGTAAGCTTAAATTTATATACACACAGTTAAAGTTAGGTGGCATACAGGTAATCGTTGCCTTATGACCACAATTGAGCCCAAAATTTCTGCCGCTAAATGAGACATTTGTTAAGTGAATTTTGCCACATTTTACAACCTTTCTTGCCACAGCTGTTACAGAATCACTGCAGTTGTTAATAACACGATGGTTAAGTGAATCTGACTTTCCCTTTCCCTTTGCTCGCCACAAGGTCTCAAAAAGTGATCACATGACCTTGGGACACTGCAATCCTCATAAATCTATATTGCAACCATCATCAACATGAGTCAGTTGCCAAGTGTCCGAATTTTGATCACATGACCTGTTCTTGAGACATTAAACCAGGGGTGTCAAACTCGTGGCCCATGGGCCGGATGTGTCATGCACTGGCCACGTCCACCCCCAGTTTAGCAAAGGGAAAAAAGTCATGATATGTCACATGACAACATGACAACGTAAATTTGACACCCCTGCATTAAATCATGGAGATATTGCAATGGTTGTAAGTGTGAAAAGTGATAATTAGTCACTTTCCTCAGTGCTGTTATAACTTTGAACGCTCACTAAATGATCTGTTGTAAATTGAGGACTACCTGTATACACTTAATAAATTATGGTTTGTTACATAGTTAACCAGATGTTTAGACTGGATTTGGAAGTTTTGTCCACCTATTGAGTGTTTCCCAAGGACCTAGGATAAGCAGATATTGTTGTCTGATGATGTTAAAGGTATCATAGCAAGATGTAAACTGTTCCAAGTAAAGCTGCGTTTTGTAATTGACTGATGGTGATTTTGTCAATGCTGATGGTGTTCAGGTTCTGGGACTACATCCAAGGAACCTATTACTATTTGTACTATCTTTGATTTCTTTTGTTGTAGTCATTCTACTTCTATTTGCAGGTCTTTGTTTATTATGATTATAGTACCAAATCAGTGGTGGGTTGCCCCCAGTTTGGACCGGTTCGCAAGAAACGGTAAAAACCGGTGGGAGGCTCCACCCACCACATCATCAGGAAGTTTCTGTGCATGCACATGCGCAGAAGCTTCTGCGCATGCACAGAAGTGCGCCTGCACACAAGAGAAGCGAGCGAGCACACACGGTCCCGTTGCGAACCGGTAGTAAAGGTAAGTAGAACCCACCCCTGTACCAAATGCAGGCATAGGAACCAAAACTAAAAAAATGAAATAAAATAATAAAATAAAATCTTTCTCATTTTGTATCCTAATAATACTACTACTAATAATGGAAAAACGTGTTTTTTATAAGCTTTTAGATCAGTTTAGTGTATTGCCTCAGCGGATGGCACATTCTTTCCTCTGCAAAGCATCTAACAAACTGCTGAGCTGAGCTTGTAAGAAAATAAAGTGCCAAAATGGTCAAGAACACTTAAGGCGACATAAAATGAAAAACTTCCTTTCAAATAGTGTCAGGAAAATGCTGCTGAAGGTTGAATTTGCGATGAGAGGGAGGTGAGTAATGGTGGATGTTGTTTGCTTCTGCCTTCAAAAGAAGGATTGCTGTCCTATTGTAGCAGTCAAGCAACTAGGCAGTGTGGAATAAGTCCACTAATTAAGGTAAAAGCAGACTTCCTTCTAAAAGAATTAAAAGTTAAAAAAAAAGAACTCTACTAAATGCTGACTGGAGCCCTAGTAAATTCCAGCAAAATCTAACATTCTCAGCCACGAGGCTAAACCTAGTAGGCTATAGTGGTAAGGTGTTTGAAAGGTTCAGGTTCAAATCCATCATAGACTCAGGGTGACTTTGGCCTGTTACTCTTTCTCAACCCAATCTACCTGAAGGGGTTGTAGTAGTAATATAGTGAAGAAACATCCCCACGCTGCTTTGTGCTCCTGGAGTAAGGGCAAAGGATAGATATAGCAAAGATTAAGGGGAAATGCTCTGAATCCTGCATGAAAATAAGCCTAGCAGCTTTTTGCTATTTATTACAGAGTCAGACTTTCTGCAGAAACCTGAAAAAAAAAAGATTATGTTTTAAGTGCCTTATTCACGGACTTCTTCCAAATAATTTTCAATTTGTAAATTTTATATCCTCTCCTCTGTGTCCCTCTTTCCATATGAGTGACTCCTCATTTGGATAGAGAACCAAATGATTAAAAAATATAAAAACCATTTTTAGGAGAAATTGTAATCTTCTGTCACTGGAATGGTCAAATTTGTATACATTTTCATAACAGGTAGATGTACTGATAATAGGAAAAGATAATCTAGATTCTATGTAAATTAAAATACATCTCTACTATTGTGCTAATGCATGGGTATTAAAAAGATAAGGTATCAACTGAGCCAATCATGTGAAGGAAATCTAACAGCAGGAACCAGTTATACAACAAGAATAATTATTAACAAAGGGGGAGAAGCTTTGTTAAAGAGAGACATGTCAGAAATATCTTGAAGTGAAGAAGAGAATGAAGGACATCAAACTTTTTCTTAAGAACGAAATGATTTGCTTCTTTGGGCAAGATACCTGTATTTAGAATACATGGAAATGCAACATCTTAGAAAGTACTAATAATGATTTTAATTAATGCTGGACTGAATCAGATTCCTGTTATTTATGCGAATAGTTACTTGTTCAAAGAGGAACAAAATTGTAATTAGTGATTACCTGATCATATGTGACTTACTCTTTTCTCTCCGCCTGAATTTTATTAGTATTTCAGCCATCAAACATTTTAGGTAGCTGCATCTTGAGGTTTGCCTGTTTCTTTATGATCAGAGATGAATTTGAAATAAAACACTCTCTTGGGTCAGCATTAATTGCAGTAGCAAAAATTGCTTGTAAAAATGTGGTCATTAGGCAAATACCTGCATGCATTACAAACTATGTTTACTACAGTATATGCTATAGTACTGAGTATAAATTTTTACAATATATTTTAAGAACCAAAATCATAGACTGGCATAAATGTGACATTAAATGGACAAGATTGGAAAAGAGAAAAAAATGAGTAGAAACATCTATGTCTTGTTTATGTTGACTGCAAACATGGCCATCATTATTTGACAGAAGTAAAAGATTCTGAAGTAAAGTTCACTTTCTAACATTTGTGTTTGGAAACAATGCATCTAATATTTTTAATTGACTTCATTCCACACCTTAATTCATTCAAATAGGCAGCACATTTATTAACTTTAAGAAAGTTTTGGAAAAAATATGGGAAAAATTGGGAAGCAGAAGAATTCATCTTCCACAAAAAGTTGAGAAGCAGAACTTTTTCTTTGCTAAAAGATAGGAAATCCAAGGAAGCTACTGAATAATGTCAGCAAAAGTGGAATTGTAAAAACAGCTGAAAAAAATCAGAATTACTTGATCTCACAACATATAGCATAGAGGAATAAAACCAGCATTACTTAGATTTATATTATGGTAATATATGGAAAATTCCTAGGCTTTGAAATAAAGCCAAAATTGACCCTAAATTGCCAGAATTTGATGAGTATTCTTGAGAACAAACTGTATAAAAAACTATATAGGAGTCCTGGTGGCACAATGGTTAGAATACAGTATTGCAGGCTGACTATGCCCACTGCCAGGAGCTCAATCCTGCTTGGCTCAAGGTTGATTCAGCCTTCCATCCTTCCAAAGTCAGTAAAATGAAGACCCAGATTGTTGTGGCTCAATAGGCTGACTCTATAAATCACTTAGAGAGGGACTGTAAAGCACTATAAAGTGGTATGTAAGTCTAAGTGCTATTGCTATATAAGCATAATAATACCAAGAAGGACCTTAGGAGTCATCTGCGATCAAAGTATTAATTTATTTTGGCAGTCTTTAAATAAAGTCGTCAAGAATTTTCTATGTGTAAATGTGTCTTTACATGCATTCTAAACAACACACTAGAGTTTCATGAGTTGAAAAAGCACCCTGATTTTTTTTTTCTCCTGGCTTTTGTGCCAAAGAATGTTTGATTTGTGTGGTTGAATGAAATTGCCTTTCTGTTTTCTCTGGTGGAAGCTGCTGATGAGATTTCAGTGTTATTTTATTATTTTTCCCCCCACTCTGTATTTACAACATTACATAGAGGCAGGAGATAATTTTAACAAGTCCCCCAAGCCCTTTCTCAAAGGAGCCTCTTATCTTAACAGATCCCTGAGCATTACAGAACAAAAATAACCAAGAGTCTAAAGGAGGAGAGAATTTCCTGCGCTGATAAGGCAGAAACCAAATAGCAGCATCATTGTCTTTTCTGCTGTTTATTGCCTGTACTTCAGAGATATGGCAAAGGTGAGGGAAATGTACTGGTTGTTCTTTACCACCTTTGTTTCTTCAGAAGAGATCCTTCCAGTTAATAAACAAAGAAATGGATGCTTTGATAGTCTGGACAACCATTGACATTAGTACATGGAGAGCAGGGGAGGAACAGGAAAGTAAGATTCATCAATGGGAATCTTGGTTTTGACTCTTTTGAAAAGTAGATCCAGATTGCAGGCATCTGCATAGGAAGGACTTAATACTAATAAAATATTAAAAACAAATCCTTGTCTTTTTCCTGTAAAATATTATTATTAAAACCTGAAAATGAAGTCCATGAGGTTAGATATACTTTTTGATTTAGATTCCATTTTTCAATATATTTTCCAAGGCATGTAGTTTGGTGCAATATTTAGGCACCAGGTTAAAAAATGGGAGGTGGTGAATTTAATCCTAATTTGGGCAGAGTGACTTTGAGTCACTCACTTTTCCTCAGCCCTATGAAGAAGACAATGAGAAACCACTTCTGAAAATATTGCCAAGAAATCTGTAAAAGCTTGTCCAGGCAGTGGTTAGGAGTCAGGATTGACTTGAATCTACAATTAACAACAACAACAACAATTATTTTTGTTGTGTCTGCAAAAAATGGGAGTATGCTAAGGTTGAAGCAAAACTTGGCAGTGTTCTTGAGATTAAATGCTAGATCCTCAAAACAGAGATTAGCTATTGTATTCAATGGAAAGCCATAGTAGTAAAGAAGGAACAGAGTTTGGTAAAAGAGTTTGATCATCTGTGTTATTAGAAAGGCTGCTACTTGAAACTGCAGAGTTACAATTATTCAGTCCTAAACTAGATGGATCAATAGTCTGATTAATATAAAGTAATATAAAGGAACATGACAGTGATAAAAACAAAAATAGGATTTCTCTATCTAGAAGGCATTTCCAAGAAGAATGATAAATCTAAAAAACAAAGAAGTATGGCATTGTGGGAAAACTGATAAAATAATATACGTTCCCTTTATCATAGAGGCCAAATGATACATATAGGCTTACTCCCTTTCTCCACAGTCAAGAGTTTTTTCTGGCATTATTGAAAGTTTGGAGAATGCTCAGAGGAGTAAGAACAAGTGTGCTACTGATACTTATCCTTGCATTGTCCATGAAATAGAAAAAGTGATTACTGCATTTGTAGTGAAAAGCTTTTATCCATGAAAGCTTCCACATGAATCTGTTTTTCCAAAATCCTATTCAAATAGAGGAAACTCTCCATTTCAAGTAGCAATCATCTATATATATCATGTTTCTCCATTTCTCCTGGGCAACGATGAACAGTCCCTATTTTCAATTATACTTGGGGTTCTCTAGCTTCTTAGGAGAGAGAAAAGGAAATGAAGTCATGTCAAGAAGTTCAGAATGCCTTTCAAGTACCTCTCCAAATGGGAATTATTATTCATTAACAGACCGAGG
>WNWU01000004.1:13111905-13132745 GCA_012654045.1 Ptyas mucosa
TCTCTCAAGTACCTCTCCAAATGGGAATTATTATTCATTAACAGACCAAGTGACCCATATATACTGCAGAGTGAGCAAGAGTTGGTAGGGGCAACCATCCAGCTGAAGCAACTGTATGCATTGTCTCTGTATCAGTGTGGGCCTCAAAGAAATCTACCTTTAGCAGGAGTGTCAAACTGGCAGCCCATGGGCCGGATGAGTCACGCCTAGGCCATGCCTACCCCAGCTCTGCGAAGGGGAAAAACATCACGATACATCACATGATGTGGCAAATTTGACACCCCTGCTTTAGAGCAATGTTTCTCAACCTTGGCAACTTTAAGATATGAGGACTTCAACTCCCAGAATTCCCTAGTTGAAGTTCATGCATCTTAAAGTTGTTGAGATTGAGCAACGCTACTTTAGAGGCCGCAACCCCTGTTTTTGCTATATGCTTGATTATTCAATGAGTTGAATGTATTGTTTAAAATAGAAGGCGTTGTTTCTATGTTTAAAATAAAAGGCATCCAGTGGGAGCATCATGACAGTGGCTACTGCCTACACAAAACCATTAGCATCATTTGAACCTCCTTTCTTCCTTCCTCCTCCAGCTTGCTCATTAAGAGGAGCTGCTTGACTCTCAGCTTTTATCAACATCCCAGAGCTAGTGTGACAGAAGGTCCCCAAATGCAAGTGTCTCAGCAGCAGATTAACAGCAATATCTCATCTCTCTCTTTTAATTAAATTTTATTAAACAATTTCAGAAAGTGATTTTTCTACATAAATCAGATTGATTTCACAACAGCAGGCATATTAAAGTGGCAAAATACATGCAGTATTACAAATGCCTTAACACTTGACCCAGCAGGAAATCCTCAGTTAAAAACAATTTGATAAAAATGAAAACAAAAGAAAACAAAAGCAGATAGAGAGCTCCAATTGTCTAATCAGTGAAGGGTCTCAGTTTCCCTCTATTCTAATTTTTTTTCCTGTATATTTGACTTTCATATTGGGTAGCTTACTTCTGAATTGGAATTTGTGCATTAAGTAACTTCAATTTTTCAATTTAAAAAACAAACACTGAACGTTGCATATAGTGCAATATATTTGCACTATATGGAAGTTTTTAGTTCTTTTGTTTCTTTGTGAATTGTTTCCCTTATATATTCTGATTAAGCACTTTAAAAATGCTGTATTGATTGGAATGTACACAATGGCTAATAGATTAAAGCTTTCCTATTACGTGTGTATGCCCACTGTAAAAGTCCTGCAGAGAAAGGAGATATTCAGAGCTATGTCAAGTTTTGCTTCTACATTGTTTTAATGTTTCAGTCAGTAAGAGGGTGACTGAGGACATATGTAGATGAATCAAAGGAATGGATGGAGTTACAGCATGCTGATCAGTACCAATCCTGGCTGGGATTGATAAATGTCAGTGTATTACAGCTTTTATTCAGTTTGCTTGCTGTTTCTTTAGTGATTTTTCTTTATTGATGGAGATATAGATAAAGGCATTAACCATCGAATTGGAATGTCAGCAGTTGTGTTTCAACGCATGTGCCCAATTTGGTCTATGGCAGCCATAAGTATTACCACAAAGTTAAAACTTTTCAAGGGTGTTGTTGTACCATTGCAATATATGCTTGTGAAACATGGAAATGTACAACCAAGATGATTAAATAGTTAAATGTTTTCCAGCAATGCTGTTTAAGAAGAATCCTCTGCTTCTCATATTTTGACCACATTACTAACAAAAAATGAACTACAAAGATCAGATTTAGAAGACCTATCAAGAACTGTGAATGAACATTGAATGCGGCTTGTTGGTCATATCTTACTTGTGGCTAAAGACTGGAATCCAAAAATTTTGCTACATTAGATACCTCCTGGAGCAAAAAGAAAATGAGGCTAGCCTCAGAAAACTTAGCGGCAAACACTTAAGGAAGATCTTAAGGTTATTGTCCCTTGGGACGATGCTGAAGATGCTGTGAATGATAAAAACACTAGCTGCCCAATGTGCTCTTTACAGGACATGATGATGAAGATGATGATGATGATGCAGGTTTCTCATATCATTGTGCTACTATATTCAACCATGTGAAAACTTATATTTCAAGATAGTGTACTTGATGTCATTCTTATCTGCATATAAAAAATGTGTTAATGTTTCAAAAGCTGGTTTATCTTTTTAAAAATGTTTTATTTATTTTATTTATATACATTCAATCCAATTTTCATCAAACAGTGTGCGATCTGCGTGGGTTAACATTTATGCAGTCATAATATTTATCTTTTTATAGTAATCATCACCATAATAACAATAGTATAGTAACATTATCCTATCATAGCAATAATACTTAACATCATCTTCTTTGACACCTCTCCTCTTTTAAGACTTCCTCTTTTAATATCTCCTCCTTTCTAACTTCTGTCTCTTTTATCAAGCGATTAATAGCATATAACATAGGATATATCCCATGTCAAAAAACCAAAGATAAGATAGAAAGAAAGAGAAAGTAAAAGAAGGGGGTGTGGGAGAGAGGGGAAGAACAGCCCAAAGTAACAACAAACACAATGATATCATCCCTCCATCATCCCTTGCCTGCTTCAAACTTTTGATTGCTATGCTTTAAAGAAACAAGAGGAAAGAGAAAGGCAAATCCAAACCGCAATAAAAAAGTGGGGGGGAGTCATCTAACCATTATCTATTGCCCGCCTCAATGTTTTAGTTGCTATGCTTTTTTGGGGGGGGCTTGTCTCCCATATTCCTCCCTTACATCTCTGATTCTATTTATCTCTACTTCTTGGATGTTTTATTTTTATTTATTTATTTTATTATTCATATTTCTATGCCGCCCACTCTCCGAGGATTCTGGGCGGCTTACACCAAAGACAGTATACTAAATAGCATATTGCCCCCAACATCTGGGTCCTCATTTTACTCACCTCGGAAGGATGGAAGGCTGAGTCAACCCTGAGCCGCTGAGATTTGATCCACTGATCTGCTGAACTAGCACTCAGCTGAAGTAACTGCAGTACTGCACCCTAACTACTGTGCCATCTCGGCTCGTTTGGACTAGGTATTCCTCCCATCTCCACTGTCTTCCACTGCCTAACTTCTAAGCTCTCTACCCCAGCCCCCATCTTCTTTTCGAACCTATCATCCCCCCCTTAATATATTTTCCCCTTGATTATTTCATCCATCACTTTTATTTTTATTATTTCCTCCTCTTTATCTTTTTCCTTCTTCTTTTCTTTTGTTGGCTCCTCCCTTTCTTCTATTAGCTCCTCATTTTCCTGGTCAACTTGATTATTGCTCATTAACCCTCATGTGGAGTTTCCCATTTTTTTGATAGCCTCCTTGAATCTTTTCTCCATAATGTCCATTACAAATCTGGTTTATCTTAATATGGGCTCTCTTCCTATCCCCAAGCTCTAGTAATCATTCTTATATGACACATCTTCATAACTTTGACTTTGTTTCATCCATAGCCCCTTCCTGAGGCACCTTTCAAATCAACCTTAGCTGTTTGGGATGAAGCAATGTTTGCTCTCCTCTTCTAACACACCTTTTGCTGTGGATAACATCTAGGACACAGTACACAGACGATGATGGGGTTGATGACACAGTCAAATCCTGGAATGTTTTCAGTTCCAAGCTGCTGTGTTATTTGGCCTGCTTACTTCCTTCTCGTCTCTGGGCATTGTCTTCCATGGCCATTTGGGCTTGGGCTACTAGAGAGATTGGATATCTAATATAGAGAATAAGGAAGATGACCTTGATGCAGATATACAGGAACTGTTGCCCAGGCCAAAAGGCTGACATTTTTTTTAAAGCCTAGAACACAATATATATATAAATTTATTGAATAAGTAAATAAGATTTGGAAATAACACATTCCTAATTCACAAGAATATAAGAAGGAGGAGAAAGTACAGCAATTCCGATGCAAACAGTTCAGTTATTATAGTCAATCTCAATAAAAGTACTTTTAGCCTTCCTATAGACTTGATTTCTTGGTCTGGTCTACTGAGTGGGGCTGACACCTAGCTTCTGCAGAAGCAGGTCCCCACATAATATTTGTCAATTTTTTATACTTAGATTTATCTTTCTGTGTTTTTCCAACATATCTCCCATCAAACTTCAATGATTTAATCAATTTGATTAACAATTTGATTCATTGTTATGTATTGTCTTAATTGACTAAAATTGTTAGTTGTTCTGTTAACTGTTCCATATCCTTATTCAGAAGATTAATATGTCTATATACAGAATCCAAAACAACAACAGGTGTCAGGAAGTACCTAGCTTAGAGATAACAAAAGAAATTACTGAAATAACTTGCATCTTTCAAACTGATTATTTATTTTATTTATTTATTTATTTATTTATTTATTTTATTACATTTATATACCGCTCTATTCCCGAAGGACTCAGGGCGGTGTACACTCAAACAATAAAATACATATAATATAAATATTTAAAGATTGTTTAATACAGTTAAATAATTTGTCCTGAAACAAGATTTCAAAACCCCAATATATAAGATTAAAATTTAAGAATTTAAGTAGTTTTAAAAGAGGTTAGTCCAGGCCGGGCTGCTGGAATAGAAATGTTTTGAGGGCACAGCGGAAAGCGCGAAGATCCGGGGTTGTCCGTATCTCCGGGGGAAGCTTGTTCCATATGGTGGGTGCCCCCACAGAGAAGGCTCTTCCCCTGAGGGCAGCCAGTCAACACTGCTTGACCGACGGCACCCTGAGAAGCCCCTCTCTATGGGAGCGTACTGGTCGGTGAGAGACTACTGGTGGCAGAAGGCGGTCTCGTAGATACCCCGGTCCTAAGCCATGGAGCACTCTAAAGGTGGTAACCAAAACCTTGAAGTGCACCCGGAAGAGCACAGGGAGCCAGTGCAGCTCGGGCAGGAGGGAGATTATAACATATACTGTATATTGCTAATTTTCAGACAAATCTAAATATCTATGAAACTGAAGTTAACATCACCACCTCATAGTATTTACATATTTTGTTTGTCAAAAAGAAGAATGTATCTTTACCATCAGTAATTATTACTGTACTCATTTTTATAGATGTGGAGGAATGAGCCTTACCAATTATGTCTTTTCAGAGATGATGTCATATCACAATTGAATTGTGAAACTTCACATAAATACAAGCTTAAGGCTCTTATCGCTGAAATACATTGTCATACAACCCCATCTGTGAATGTAAGCTGGATGTACAGTATTTGCTGCAGAATGCCTTGTGCTCATTATAATTGAATAGGAGAATAGGAGGGAACAAAGGTTTGGTCTTTTCAATTGAGTGATCAATAATGCAAACCACTTTGAGAACAATTTTGGTTCAAGAGAATTTCATATTCTATATAAGACAAAAGAGCTGACAGAGAAGACTTGTTGGCATAGTAGCTTAATATAAACTGAATATATTTAGATAATTCAAGTATATATGGAAACACACGAGGAAGGTCACTCGTGGATCAATAATACTTCAGAATAATATGCACCAGAGACCACATGTATGAAAGCTTTTCTCTTTCAGAGAAGCTAATTCATGAGAGGAAATGATAACCAATAATCAAATAGTTCATAATAATATTTGAAAGACTGCCTCTCAAGTTGTTTTTGCCCAATTAATACACTGCAGCAGAATGAGGGCACTCCTTTCAATTAAATGTGGCCATCTCATGAGACTAAGAAAGCTTATCTTCTCCACTGCTACCTCTGCCCTCTGAAACAGCATCCCCAGAAATTGATATAATGTCTACTCACAGAAGATACTTCTGGGTGAGAAATGGAAGCTAACGTATCTGAATGGATGGAGATGATGCCATGGCTATGATTGAAGGACTAGTCAGTAAGCCGGTCCCATAGAACCCCTCCAAACAATTAGAGGATGGAAAATCACTCATATGTGTTCTGGATAGCTTCTCTTGATGAGACTAAGAGATGGTGATTTCCTGCATGTTTGAGTGCATTTGAAAAACCCCCATCATGCTGTCAATCAGGGACATTGGGTTCACTAACCTTACTTTTTTTAAAAAAAAAATTAAAAATAATAAAAGATCAAACCAAATGGAGAAGAAAGAGAAAATGAAAAGAAAAATATAGAAAGTATAAGGACAGAAAGAAAAGAGGAGGGTTAAAAAAGAAAAGTAGTTAAAAAAAATAACTTCTGATCTTTATCACAACAAGTACAGGCAACCTTGAAATTTCTTTCCTCTTTATTACACTGCATGCATATCTTTTCTTCCTATAGCCCATCCGTTATCTTTTGCAAATCCATAAATCATTAATGTTTCAGTCCAGTTGTCAGCAAAAAGTCCATAGGAGGGTTCCAGAACTTTATCATATTATATCTTGTTTTAATCCTAGTCAAACAAATTAGCTTTAATTTCCATGATTTTTCTTCTAACAATCATAAGCTTTGATCCATTCAAATGCTGTTGTAGGGTTTGATCTTCCTTTCTTTCTTTTTCAGTCTTTGAAATTGCTTCAAGGCTTTAGGAACCCTTTTCTGTAAATTCATCAAGAAGCTGTTATCCAGGTTATAATTTTGGTTTGTCATTTATTTTTCCTCTTTAAATACCATCTCTATGTTGTAATCCACGGTTTATTTTCTAGTAAATCTGCATAAGCTTGTTTCAGCTCTTCATCCTTTAGGTTTTTCAAAGCATTCTCTTTGATAATTTTGCTTTCTTCTTTTGCAAATAATACATTCATATAAGTAAACATTATTTCTGCCATTGTAGCTACAAGTCTCTGTTCCCCTTCTTCAAAAGTGTCTTGAAATGACTCAACATTATTTGTGATTTTGTACAATCTAAAGCTTACTCTCTAAATCAAAAAGGACTTTTTTCTTTGCCTGCATGGAGTCACTAGTCCCTTCTAGTGTATAATTTCTGAAAACATAAAGACTCAAATGTCTGTTACGAGTTTGATAGACTAAACATGTTTGCACGAATGCATTGCTTCTTAATTTAGTCTGACCCCCAATCTTTTAGCAAAAATCCAAAGGTTCCAGGTGTTACTTTAGCCAGTTTGTATATTTTTTAAAATTAATTTCTTATTTAGCTTTTTGCCATTCGCTTCTGTTTCTTTTTTTTCCCTTAAGCTTATAGTTAGTTTTTCTTTTGTTCAAGAATAATGGTAAACTCACCAGGCGGCTTTTCAAATTTGTTATTTGGAACATCTCTAGTATCATTAATTTAGTTAAGTAGATAATTTCCAGAAAGTATGAGAAAGTAAGCTCAGCGGCCTTTAAGAAACTCCATTGCAGCTGAGAACATGATGATTTCCTTTGTCTTCTGGCAATCAAACCTGTAGGAAACCACTGTCCTGTGGTATCCTCACAAGGAGCTGCTATTTGGAGCAGTATCCCATTCGTTCCTTATCCTGAGAGGTTCTGTGGAACTGGTATACTTGTTGGTCCTTTGATCTTTACCATAGTCATTGTCTCCATGCAGAGATGTGCTCATTCACCATTCCTTATTTGGAATCAAACCTCTAACCTCACTTTATAATCACTTTCTAATATTATGTATTTAGTTATAATAAGGCTATTAGAGATCTTCAAAATGACAAGTTTGCAAAACCACTTAGTGAGTTCACCTTCATTTTAGGACTTCTGGGGAAGCAATGGTGGACTGAAGAGACAGCAGAGTTAACAGCCATGGCAGAAAGAGGAGCCCAAGAATGGATCAACTCCATGAACTCTTCTCTCGATGAAGGAGAAGACCAAGATTGCTCACAAGGGCTTCTCATAGAGGCTCCCAACAAGGAAACTAAAGCAGCAGTCTCCAGCTGATTTCAGAGCTTGGGAGCCAGGAGGAAGTCTTCTGATGTTAGCATGGTTTGGAGCCTTCGGAGCCTGGACACTGGATTCACCTATTTCTTCTTTTCATAATCTCTGGAAATGGCTTGATTACTGTTTTTTTCTTGTAATGTTAAAAACTTTCAGAAGGGCAAGTTTCATTACATCAGGGATTCTCCTTCAATCTTCAGTAAGAGAAGTTTCATGTAAGTTTAAGAACTTAAATATTTTTTTAAAAAAAAATTGGAGACAGCAAAAGTGTGGTTAGAAATTGATTTTGAAAAACTGCAAATAAACTAAGGGACCAGATTGATTGGAAATAAGAATTTGAAACTACCGTGTTTCCCCGAAAATAAGACCCTGTCTTATATTTTTTTGAACCCTAAAATAAGCGCTTGGCCTTATTGCCATGCGCTCAAAAGCCCGATTGGGCTTATTATCAGGAGATGTCTTATTTTGGGAGAAACAGGGTATTTATTTAAGAAAACTTATGTGACCTCCCAACTCACTTTCAGTGACTTTGGGTGGCTTACAGGATAAAATTCCAATATAAACAGAATGCAAAAAAGCAATAATGCCTTACTCCCTGACAACAATAATGAAACAAGCCACTTGAAGGGCTCTAGAGTCCCCAGGCCCATTGGCAGAACCATGTCTTCAGGACCGTGAAAAAGAGTGTCAGTGGAGGGCAAGCTTATCTCTGCAGGGATGAACTCCTTCCACATGCAGGGAGTTATCATGAAGATTATAAGAATGGTCTGTTTAAAATCCTAGCATATAAAGACTTAGAATCTAAGTATAATAATCTTTCCATGGAAAAAAATGTGGATTAGAGATGTGAGACCTTGAAGGCTGGTCACTAGAGGCAATAAAAAAGAACAAACGATTATAATTAAAGGCGAAGAGACCCACTAATACAAAATAGAGGAAAGTATGACAACCCTGGAAGAATTCAAGGAAATTTAGTACCAGTGTACTCAGAACTTTCTCTTAGAATTCTTTGCTACTATAAAAATGGATTTGAAAGAAGATATAGAAGAGGATACAACTGATAATCAGGCTGATTCAGATATGGATTTAAAAATGAAAGACTACAAGAATAATATGGATAGAGATGTTACCCGAGACTTACAAATGAAACTGGCTGATGTTTTAATAGTTAAAAGGGACAAACAAATAACAAATAAAATGACTTGGATGTGTCATTTTGTGTGTAGAAGAATGCCTTGGAAAACCTTCTCATTGTAGACTTACAAAAGAGATGTATTATACTTATGAAGGAGTTCCTGAGAAAAGATAAAGAGAGAATTAAAAGAAACCAGCTCTAGGGGCACTACTTAAAAGGGACAAATATCAAAACTTACAAAAATAAGAAGAAGGAACATAAAGTTGGCTTATTCAATCAAGGTTAAAATATACGTTTTTCTTTTCTAGCAACTTGTAATGGATTTTTCTTAACCAGGACCGAAAGATGAGTCTTTTAAAGATTTGTTTATACATAAGAAATGGAAAGAAGAGAGGGGGTCCAATGAGCCTTGGTGGCGCAGCAGACTAAAGTGCTGTTAAAGTAGCACTTAGCTGCCAGCTGCCTGCAATTACTGCGAGTTCAAATGTCACCAGGCTCAAGGTTGACTCATCCTTCCATCCTTCCGAGGTAGGTAAAATGAGGATCTGGATTGTAGGGGCAATAAGCTGACTTTGTATAAAAAAGAACACCGTTTAGGAGGGGCCAAAAGCCCTACTAATCAGGTATTACAAAAGTATGAAGGCTATTTGTACTTTTAAACAAATAAAAATTTATTTAAAGTTTAAAAAAAAAGTATGAAGGCTATTGCTTAATGCATTGTAAGCCGCCCTGAGTCTCCGGAGAAGGGCGGCATATGAATCGAACCAATAAATAAATAAATAAATGATTAAAAATGCTAAGCTTGTCAGCTGGAAAGCTTACAGCCTGGGTTTGAACCCGAAGTAAAAGTTAGAAGAGTTTTACTGGAGTTTGAGGAATAAAGTAAGGAGTTGATTGTTTAAAAAATTCTGGATGACCAAATTTTGTCACCTATTCTATATCCATTATTCAATACTACCCCTTTGCATACTGTGACTGTTGAACATCTGAAGTTGAACAGATGTCAATTGAACAGAAATGACCACCCCATTTTTCAAAACCTTTTCCTGCCTCATGATACATTCCATTTGAGTGTGTATGTGTGTGTGGGGGTGTGTGTGTGTGGTGTTGTACAAGAAACATTATAGGCAGTATATCACTGATTCCAGATCAGAATCTGTAGTCTGTTTACAGCCTAAAATAAACTCATTCCTGTTGCCTATGAAGCAAAAAAAATCTGGAACAAGATTTTTTTGAATGTAAAGGATTCAGCTAGTTTTCTCTGTTGTTTGATGAGCTTGTGTCTTGGCTTTGTTCCCACGAGGACTAACAAATCACAGCTGCCTGGATTAGGGAGTATATTGCTCCCTTCCCTAGTGAACAAGCTGAGCAAAGAGAATGAGATTGACGATACAGTTCCTGTTAACAATTTAAAGTGTGCACTGAAGTGGATCTGTGGCATATCTAAAACATAATAAAGGAAATTTAGAGATGTATTTTTTTTTCTTTATTTTATTGCTGAACCACACGATAAAACTGAACTGGAGACTGAGAAAAACACATATCACCCATAGGAGTGAGAAAGGATTTTTTAAAAATATACATTTATTTATTTTTTGCTACCACGGTAATGTATGTATATGTGTCTGTGTATATATGCGTATGTCAGCATACAGTATGTCCCATGGGCCTAATTTCAATTCCATTATATTCTCTTTGCATTTGTACACTGGAATGTTACATTTGTATGCAGTTCTGATCTCTACTTATTAAATAACTAGTGGATAATTAGAAATATATCGATCAGTGTTGAAATCCAAATTTTTTTACTATCGGTTCTGTGGGCATGGCTTGGTGGGCATGGTGTGGCTTGGTGGGCATGGTTTGGTGGGCATGGCAGGGGAAGGATACTGCAAAATCTCCATTCCCACCCCACTCTGTGGCCAGCCAGAGGTGGTATTTGCCAGTTCTCCGAACTACTCAAAATTTCCGTTGCTGGTTCTCCGAACTGCTCGAAATTTCCGCTACCAGTTCTCCAGAACCTGCTGGATTTCACTCCTGATGTTGATGATGTTATCCGTTCAGTTGAGTCCAACTCTTGATGATTCTAAGGGCCAGGTCACACCACATTTTCTAATCTTGCACTATTTCTTTGAGTTTTTCTATGTTTTGACTGGTGTCAGCTTTGATAGTATCCAGTCACCGTGTTCTTTGACGGCCTGGTTTCCTTTTACTGCTAACTCTTCCAAACTTAATTGCTTTCTCCATTGAAGTTGGTATATTTAAAGGGAAAAGTGATCTCCCACATATAAAAGCAGTTTTATAATTCCTTCATCATGATTCCAACAATCTTCTGAAGTAGGTTTCAGTGACTCATACAAGCACATGATAGCATTTAGAAAACATTCCCCCCCCTCCCAAGAGGTTTGTTTTTTCCTGTTGCATCTCAATCGGTCATTGTGTGGTTGCAGTTTGGATCTTGAATCATAGTGTCCCATTGTGTTGTTGCAGTTGATTTTGGTTATGGCCAATATTTTCCTTCTGAACCATCCAGTCTAGTGTTTGGAGTAATATACAAAACTAGCAAAAGAAATAATCAGGATTGGGTGGATTTAATCTCCTGGTTTGTATTGAGCCATCCCGGGTATCCACACCGATTGCCCGGTACGCTCACACAGAGAGGGCCTACTTGGGGTTCCGTCGGCCAAGCAATGTTGGCTGACGGCCCATAGAGAGCGAGGCTTCTCTGAAAGGCGCACCTACCCTCTGGAATCAGCTCCCCTTGGAGCTCCGGGTGGCCCCTGACCTTCGCTCTTTCCGCCATGACCTTAAAACATGATTGTTTCGCCAGGCTGGCCTGGACTGAAGGGGTTTTAACGGGAATTTTAGATTCTTTTATTGTTTGAATTTTAATTTGGACTTGTAGTTGCTTATTGATGTGAGCCACACTGAGTCCTTGTTGAGAAAGGGCAGCACATAAGTCCGATAAATAAATAAATAAATAAATAAATAAATAAATAAATAAATAAATAAATAAATAATTACAGGTGCTTTCTGGATATGGTTCTGTTGTCAAAGTGTTGTTATTATGGAGCAGCACAAGCCAAGATTCAGATGGCCCTGACTCTGATGGCCTTCTCATAAGGCTTAAAAAATTGATTTTTTTCCCTGGCATTAGGGCATGAAATTAAGTGTGCCTGTTTTTCATGAGCGTGTGGATGTATGTGCACCGTTCCAAGGGTGGTCTCTTTTGGTTTGTCCCAAGGGTGCTTTTGCAAGAGGCAACTGGACTTTCTGGTTTTTCTTTCTTTTAGTTTGTGTTGATGTCATTATTGTTTATTTTAATTCTTGTTTCCTGCCTAGAGTTATGTTGTGAGCAGACGGCCATATATATTGAAAAAAAAAGAAATACCCGTATTTTCCAGCGTATAAGACAACTGGGCATATAAGACGACCCCCTACTTTTCCTATTAAAATATAGGGTTTGGGCTATACTCGCCGTATAAAACTACCGCTCAATGTTGTCGGAGCTCCCGTAGTGTCATCGGTCAGCGCTGGCAGCTCAGATTCGGGAAGCTGTGCCGATCTCGCCAAGGCTGCATGCCGCTGAATGCTGGACCCAGCTGGTTGCTGCACGGAGCTTCCCCCACCGTCCCAGGCATCCAGGTGGATATTACCGATGCTCCGACTTCCGCAGACAGCTGGGGCTCGCCATCACTGGGGGTCAGGTGGGGAAATCGGTAGGCTTATACCCGGCGTATTAGACGACCCCTGACTTTTGAGAGGATTTTCCTGTGTTAAAAAATATGCCAGAAAATACGGTAAATAAATATTAGCAGTTGTTTGATTATCCGATCAACTTTTTTCTGGCATAGCTCTTATGTTGGTGTAGCTTTACTGCCATTATTATATTTGCACACCAGGAGAAACATCACCTGCTGAATGTTTGCTTGTCACACATTTTTTAAAGATAACACTTCTTGGCAAGCTGCTTGATTTACGCTTGAAGATTGCACAGAAAACATTTATATGAGTTTATAGGGGGAGCAAGCAATTTATTTTGATTGCATTTATTTATTTATTTATTTATTTTCTTTTTAGGGTATTTTCTTTCACAAGACAATACACAGAGATGTCTAATAAAGTAGAAAGTAATCAGTCTAAAACACAGTAAAATTAATCCAATGATGCAAGGCAATTAAAATTAAAATGCTTTGGGAAAGGTTTTTATTGAAAAGAACCTGTTAGTGCTTGTACAGAATTCTCATTGAAAATGCCTTATTAGTGATGGTCCAGAGAACAGGGTCTCAGACAGTGATTTTCATGTTCATCAGGTAGACTCCTTTGGGGACAATATTTCTTCAAATATTTTGATTAAAAAAATTAGAACTTCAAAGACTAAAGCAAACACTTAAACAAAATCCAGAAATGAACAGGCAAACAATGTAATTGTACTGGGATTGGTCTATTATGTTCCTTTTTGATATGCATTCTCATTATTATTATTATTATTATTATTATTATTATCATTATTATTATTATTAAATTAATATACACAAACTTGTACTTTAAGAAAATAAAATATGTGTCAGGGATAATATATGTCCTACCTAAGAAAGGATTTAGTTGATTACATTAGAGCTGGACAGCTCGAGTCTGCAGAATGTAGGCAAGTCCCAGTGTTATTTGTTCTGCCCTTAGAAACTTCTTGGATCGCAGTTGCAAAAATCATGACTTCTCTTCAAAAATTATAGCCTGAGCCTTAATATTGGTCTTTGAAAAAGCAGGATAGGAAGAGTATTAACACCTATGAACTTTAACACCAGCCAAGAAAATAAGAAATACACCAAAGAACAAATCAATCCAGAGTTCTCATTTGAGGCACAAATAATCAGTCTCATATTGTGATGTTTTAGACATGTTACGTGAAGGTCTAACTCTCTTGAGAAGTCTATAATGCTTGCTAAGGTGGTGAAAAAGAGAAAAAAAAAAGAGGATGACCAGCAGCAAAGTAGATGGACTTAGTTGCACAGTAATTGGTACACCATTGAGGACCCAGATTGTTGTGGGCAATATGCTGATTCTGTAAACCACTTAGAGAGGGCTGTAAAACCACTATGAAGTGGTATATATAACTCTAAGTGCGATTGCTATTGAAAGATCCAAAAGACCAGATTAGGAATAGATTGTTCTAGAGAAAAACTATGTGGTTATTGAGAATTGGCACAGACTTAATGGCATATAATCAAACAAGTCTTAATATAGATTTTTATTTTTTTCTTTAAAAAAAATACCCAATGTAACTTACTTCAGAAATAGAGAAGAAAAAACAGAAATTTCTGATCTAGCCACATGTGTAATATGTTGTCAGTCTTTTGTGATGTGAGGTAGATCAGACAGGAAACATGGCCAGCTGAGCTATTTTTACTTTATTATAAGGTTATATTAATGGAATTTTCAAGTGATAGTACATCCCCTTTACAGCCCAGGAATCTAGGCAGGGGTCTTTCTGAGCCATTTTCTCTGCCTACATTCCTGTTGTCAGTTACCTTTTAGCTGACCATTCCTTTGGCTGCGTTTCTTTGCTCTGTCTCCCAAGGCCACATACCATTACACATTGTCTTCTGTGCATCATCTGCTCATTGCTGCTTTTACTTTTCTTAGAACATAGAACTATGTTTAATGTTAAGTGTAGCTTTCACTCAGTGGTGAAATCCAATTTTTTTTACTACCAGTTCTTTGGGCGTGGCTTGGTGGGCATGGTGTGGCTTGGTAGGCGTGGCTTGGTAAGCATGGCAGGGGAAGGAGACTGCAAAATCCCCATTCTCACCCCACTCCAGGGGAAGGATACTGCAAAATCCCCATTCCCACCCCACTCTGCAACCAGCCAGAGGAGGTATTTGCTGGTTCTCCGAACTACTCAAAATTTCTGCTGCCGGTTCTCCAAACTGCTTAAAATTTCCACTACCGATTCTCCAGAACATGATGGATTTCACTCCTGCTTTCACCCACCCAAAGTTATCCAAGCAAGTTTATATGAAAGAAGAACTATAATAAGGACGAATTAGAATTCCAAATTCTTTCCCATTTCTTTAGAAATTCAAGCATGGAATGTAGAAAGTGCTGATTTCTTTAATGTAAACCAAAGACAATTTAAACTGTCTTATTAATACAATTGTGAGGAAACTTGGATCATAGTTAGCTGGTAGGTATTAGGATAATGATTGAAAACAGAACTAGAGGTTCAGTGTACTCAAATAGAACTTCTACTATACATTGGTATATAATATATGAGATATCCTAACAAAGATAATCTCAGGTTGAGCAGTCCCCTCAAATATTATCAAAACAAGGCATAATGTGAAGCACTGTTGTTTAGGCCAGAACAGAATACATTTTCAGTTTGATTTATATCACCTCAGAATGTCAGCAATCACTAATTATTATATAGCCTGGTCACATAGTACAAACATAATAGAGGATGATGTTTCATTTAATGTCCTACAGTATATTTTTAATCACATATGATAAAACAGGTGCATTGCTGAATATTGGAGAGGAAATATTTCCTATGGCTCAGACAAGATAGCCAAACCATTTATTATGCCAGGTTATATATAGTGTCCCAAAGAAAACCAGGTAAATTTAGCCACCTGATCAGTGAGAGGGTTTCAACCCAGTGCCCCATCAATCAACACCGACTATATTTGTATATGTTTCTGAGGCTTTTAAGGAAGTGAGTGGGAAGAAATATGATCTTCCCACAGTTTGAGATAAATAAAAAGATGAATATCTACAAGAGATGATTTTGATCCTTTTCAGTGATTGAGCATGACAGCACAGGCTCTAAAATGGTTTCCTCAACCAAATTTTTAGTAGAAATCCATATTTAATCCACTCAAAAGCAAATTGGGTGTTTTGGATTATAGCCCTTTAATTCATCTTGCAAAAGGACTGAACTGGAAAACATCCTGGTAGCCTTTAAGAAAAGAAAATACCTTTGTTTCTCACTTATTGGCTATCTAAATGGTAGCAGACCCATCCAACTATTGTTTTGCAGTGATGCTCGCAATTGTTTCTGAATCTTCCTGGTAAATTTATTGTCACTGATAACCTGATTGGTGCCTGGCAGAGATAGATAAAGCTGTAGACAACTCAACATGAATTTCCTTTTGTAAGCAATGCAATTGGCAATTTGTCGTCCACCTTCAGTAGACAGCTTGGAAACATTGGAAAGTGGCTTGAGGTTTGTATACCATGAATACTTGGACTGATCTGTTACTGTTGAGAAGTTTGCAGACTATCTGGAAATCTAAGCACATGACTTTCTCAAGAATGCTAAGCCTTTGTGCTTTACTCTCTTTCTAACAAATGTATAGAAATGATTTTATTGTTGAACATAGGCATTTCGACCATTCTTTGAACCCTGGCAGATTAACTAGGGAGAAAGAGAGAGGGAGAGATGTCCTTAATGTTCCTGGTGTACAAATGAAAATTTTTTTTAAAAGCAATTGTTTCAAACTTTTGATATTGTCCACCTCGTTTACTTATATTTTGTCTCCACAGTCAGAGGGCATGAACACTTAGCTTTTAAAAGTCCAGGTTTCCATCTTTTCCCTTTAAATAAATTGATAATCAGTTAATTTTTTTGTTCTTCCTTTCTCCTCCTTCCTTTTATTTGGTGTCAAGGCCTGTATATAGGAAGCTGGGATGAAGATTGAGCCTTTCCCCCATTCAATGTGTTTCCATTACACTAATTATGTTCCAGTAATCCAAATTAATTTCCACCCCGCTTACTGGGCTACTATGTCAGTGACAGCAACCTGAAGAACAAAAGCAAGAGGGAACCTCAGCTCTTATCTATGTTTGATATACTTTGTTCATTGTGTATTGAGTCAGAAATAGGCCCTGGAAATAAGATTTCCAGGAGCTGTGACATAGGGGTGAATATGTTTATCTCTTTGTCTTTGTGTTCCATCGGAAATGGTAGAACACAGCCTAGGAAGACTAAAGGAACTGTGGGAATAAGCATGGAAAGTAATAGAGGAAGAAAAATATGGGAGAGGAACAGAAGGAGAATTCCCTTTACAGAATTTCCAAGAAACATAATTTTTGTTTAGCTCAGGAGTGACAATAAACCAAACTTTAGAGATTACCTTCATTTGCATCTAGAGACTTCAGGATTAATCATCATATCACTTAAGAAAAAGAAAATCTGTTTTTCTGAAATTCCTTTATACATACTAGATGTATAAGAGCACTATCATTTCTGCTGTCTGATTGTTCTAGTAAAAGTATCTAAAGAATACAATTCAAATTCATAGGCTTCTATTTGTAAACATAGGTGCTCCCCAGGATTACAGTTTGATGAGATTGAAGTTTGCTCTCTGTCCCTGAATCCCACTGTTTCCAACAGTATACTTAGATCAACAGGGGAAAAATGAAGCACTCCATGGAATCTGGACAGCTAAATGCAAAGGACCATTTCACAGAAAATATCATGATACAATCATGATGTGCTGCTCCATACAGTCACATTGATTGCATGATGCCATCAATAATGACATTGGTACTCATGCAGTGCTCATTTGCTAAACTCAGCAACAGTCCAGCTGAAACCTCTCTTTCCCACTATTTTATATCTATTTCAGGTCTCAGGACAGCTCAATGATAAGATTTTGTGCAAACAAAAATATTGACTTGTACTCTATCAAATGGAATTCAAGCCAACCAGCACTGAGTCAAACCTAATAAGCACCCATTTCAGACTTTTGGATCAAATACATGTCTGATTGTTGTCAGGGTTCACAACTTAATATAGGGATTCCTAAATAGGAAAGTTTAGTTGGGTTCCTGTGATAAGAAAAAGAAACATGTCATTTTACAGTAAAAACAAACAAACACATAAAGTATATATTCAAGAATAATATGTATAAAAACTTCTCTGTGTCATGAGAGGTTTTTTTCCAAATGCATATTAAGAATAATAAAGTTATGCAGAAAAGGGTACATTGAGGAAATGTTTGATTAGAAATTTAGAAAGGATGCTCTTTCTTCTGCTCTTTTTTTAATTTCAGCAACTTAAGACAATTTTAGACTTATATTTAGGTAGCAAAGTGATTCTGTTAGACGATGGAACTTCCTAGAGGCAAAGATGGATGATTAGCCTAAAAATGTCTTATATTCAGTCATTGTAAGACACTGCTGCAAGCTTAACAATTTTAAAAATCAATTTCTCTGCAAAAAACACTCTTAGAAAATGTGCAGTATGCATGCTCATACACTACAAGAACATTTGTTGTTTGCTTGTTCTAGATTCAGGATCAGGAACTGCCCACCAGGAAGCCAAGGAAACTAAACAGTCAAAAAAGGTTTCCTGTCATCGAGTAAACTTAGAATCAATCAAAACTTTGTATTCATTTGATTTTGATATGAATTAAACTATGGATGTGGAAAGCAGACCTAGTTATGATAGGTAATCTTTAGTACTTGAAAGCTAGCAGAACTTCTATGTATCTTCTTTACCTGCCTTAGGTTTATTTGCAATTAACTCTTTTCTCCTAGAAGGGAACTCTCAAATGTGCATGGTTTCTGCAAGGTGATACTAACTTATCTTGATGAGGGAAAAAAAAGAAAGCATGTACAGTATGTTAGATCTAGGATTTATCCAAATTGACAAGTGGGTCTAGAATTTTAAAGCCCAATAACAGAGAATAAAATTGGGATCATATATGTCATTATTCAATATGCAATAGTCTCTGATTAGTCTAATGAGTAAAATGAGGAAGGGAAAAGACCTAATAAGGAGGACAGTTAGTTATTTTGTGGGTTGAAGGATTGCCCAGACATCTTTGTGATTGGGCAAAAAAGGAGAGTTTCCTTTCCTAGTGCTATCTGATTTACACGTTCCCCATTTGTGAGATGCCTGCCAGGTCCTTTCTATAGAAAAATGGATTATTCTACAGTCAGATTAATGGGCTTTCATTTTGCAAAACATCTGTCACCGTTAGTCCTGGACAGTGAGCGTGAAATTAGTTTTGACTGCAGAAGGACTACGTTGGTATGTAATATGTGACTAACATTACAACAGCTCAGGAAGTGAGCTATTGAATAAGAATTACCTGTTGAAAGGAGAACAGGTTTCTTTTGCACTTGCTGACTAAAATGGGAACTGTCCCCTATATATATATATACTGGTATATATACGGTATGTATCTCTGTGAACACAGTGTATTACAGTCACTTATGTACCACCAATATCCTGAATTTAACATAGTTAGGAAAAAGGTTTTAATGGATATTATACACGAATTCTTTGAGATTCTGTCTACAAGGGATAAGTGAAGATGCAATGCAGCAAATATGTCTTTAAGGATACCTCAAAGAAATGTGACATAAATAGGTTTTCATAAATGCAACTGTTTATCATCACTGACTGCAATAACACCTCAGAATCACACCAAGAGGAAGGCCACAAATTTTAATTGGCAAATTATTCCATTTCCGTGACAAATTATATTGAGCAATTTTAACAAGGGAAGGGCAAATTTGAACCAACCATTTTCTGATTAGTTTTGATGGCTATTTTGTTTTGGGCATATTATATTTTTACGGAATTAAAAAGAAAATAAGATTTTTGACTTCTTTTTAATCACGAATCTCTTAAGTTGTAAATCACCTCACATTTTTTTCAGGGAGTAAAAAAGGCATCTATATTAAAGTTTCATAATGTATACATTTATTTAAATTGAATCAGTTAAGCTACTAGGAAGTTGATAAACCAGCAGGTGTATTCTTTAATCAGTTGACAATTTTACTATTGAGTGTAAGCCATAACATTGCCCAGTAGGAGGACTAAAAATCCATTCTCTCCATACATTTGTCACCTGAACTATGTCTTCCTTAAGTGGCTTAATATCAGATGTAATTGCTAATTGAGTTCATACTGTTTGTTTATTTTATTTGGAGAAATCAAGTTTGCTAACCACAGAGGGGGGAAAAATCTACATTTTACATGATTGCTGAAGGTTGGAATTAATTATTTATAAAATTCATAGGCCTTCTCAATGTTTCATGATTCTGTATGCCTCACAAGTCGATAATAAAATAAAAATATGTGTAATGTAAAAAAAAAAGTCCAGAAAATCAACAATCATGATCAAAATCCCACACAATGGTTTGTCATCCACTCCAACCCAAGGTCTAGGAGGAAGAGCTAGGTTTAAGAATTTGTTTAAATACAGCCATGGTTAAATGGCATCAAAGTAGGCATTAGAGTTTTTCCTCAATCTAATGTGGCTATTTTTTAGGAATCTTACAAGATTTCATAAGGTATATTTTTCTGGAAAAGTCATTCAAAGTTTGGGGAACTAGTTCTGAAAAATACTACTTCTAGGAGCCTTCAATGCACACTGGCAAACAGATTTATTTTTGGAATGTATGTACTGCCTTAGCCCAGATAGAATTTAAGCAATGTACAACATCTAGATCAATAAAGCAATACAATTCATTTATTTATTTGTATCCCACCTTTATTAATATTACAAATAACTCAAGGCAGCTAACATATCCAAGATACTTTCCTCCTCCTATTTTCCCACAACAACAACCCTCTGGGTGAGTTGAGCTGAGAGAGAAGGGTTTCTAGTGAAGCTAGGTTGTTACAAGATAATATCAGTACAGATATGAAGATATGAAAAGGAGGCATTCCTTTAGATATTGTGGTTCCAAGACAGGAAAAACTTTAAATGTTAATGTCAGCACCTGGATATTGGACTGGAAACAAATTGGTAGAGGGTGTGTGTTTGTGTTTCTCTTACAGTATCTATATACGTAGGGATAGATGATTGATGATAGATAGAAAGATAGATAGACAGACAGATGATAGATGATAGATGATAGATGATAGATGATAGATGATAGATG
>WNWU01000004.1:13132755-13192416 GCA_012654045.1 Ptyas mucosa
AGATGATAGATGATAGATGATAGATGATAGATGATAGATGATAGATGATCAATCCATGAGGTGCAGTAGTCACCTCACGGATTGACTACTGCAATGCTCTCTACATGGGACTGCCCTTGAGGACCACTCGGAGGCTTCAGCTGGTGCAAAATGCAGCTGTGCGGGTTGTGATGGGAGAATCCCGATACTCCAATGTTACACCCCTCCTGCATGGCTTGCATTGGTTACCGGTTGCTCTCCGGGTGAGATTCAAGGTGTTGGTGATGACCTATAAAGCCCTACATGGCTTAGGTCCAGGATATTTGGTGGACCACCTACAGCCAGCAATGATATCCCATCGCCCGGTTCACGCCCATAGAGAGGGCCTGCTCAGGGTACTGTCGGCTAGACAGTGGCAGCTGGCGGCCCCCAGGGATAGAGTCTTCTCGGTGGGGTCGCCCACCCTCTGGAATCAATTTCCCTTGGAACTCCGATTAGCGCCTGACCTTCGCACCTTCCGCTATGAATTAAAAACTTAGCTTTTCAAAACCCTCGACCTGGACTGATAGGGGTTTTAAGGGTTAAATTTTAAATTTTTTAGATTTTAGATTTTATTTTGTATTGTGGCTTGTGTTTTTACTATTGTGAGCCGCCCTGAGTCCACTGGGAGATAGGGCAGCATATAAGCCGAATAAAATAAATAAAAATAAAATAAATAGATGATAGATGATAGATGATAGATGATAGATGATAGATGATAGATGATAGATGATAGATGATAGATAGATAGATAGATAGATAGATAGATAATTATATTTATTACTGTATTTAATTTTACAGTATTTGTATGTTTTTCCCATCAAAAACTTTGGGCAGGTCAAAACAATAAAAACTTCATTAAAAAATTATATAAATGTGCAATAAATTTACATAATGCAAAATAAACCATTTTGAATTACCAATATACCCTCCAAAGACCATCTCTCTCTCTCTCTCTCCCTCTCTCTCCCTCTCTGTCTTTCTCTCACACAAATTGAATTCATCATATATAAAGACCTCTATCCTATAATAGCTACTATAAAAAAATACTAGATATACAATTAAGCAGTGCTTTCAATGGTATTTGATATCCTGGCTCCAGGGTATGATTTGAAGACACATAATGAACTGATTTCATTGGTTTGGATGACAAACAATTTACATAATCTATAATGTAATCTAAGGAGCAGGTGGATATGTAAAAATAAACAAGCTTGGAAGCTGAAAAAAAACCTAATGCTTTAAAGAATTTACTCATTAAAGTTAATGTGACTCTTAAAATACCAACATTTTTTAAGGGTAGAGTGAATGAATGAATTCCAGAGAGGTGTTGTGCTAAAATGTATGCACAGTCATCCTAATGAACATCTCAGGGCTCCTATTTAGATTTCATAAACCGCAATATTTTGGAACAAATATCCTATAACTTCAACATTGCAATCATATGGTTCTCCTTTGGTTTCTACTGCAGTATTTCTTTTACACATAAATAGTCCATTTAATTGACCCTTGATGTTTTCTGTGCCAACTTTGGCCCAGGAAAATTTTCCCAGTAAAGTCTAAGAGACAGAGCCTATTCTTGATTAAGAAGCAGGTTTCAAAGCTTAACACATTCCTTTGTGTCTTTCAGATGTACATTCAGACCACAACGTTGACCATCTCAGTGAGCCTAAGCGCCTCTGTCTCATTAGGCATGCTCTACATGCCAAAGGTCTACATAATCCTCTTCCACCCAGAGCAAAATGTACCCAAACGAAAGCGCAGTCTCAAAGCAGTTGTGACAGCAGCCACAATGTCCAACAAATTCACTCAGAAAGGAGGCTTTCGCCCCAATGGAGAGGCCAAATCAGAACTGTGTGAAAATCTGGAAACACAAGGTATGTTGAACCCATCTGAACAAATGCTTTTTCTTTTTTCCTTTTTTTTTTTAAAGATTTTCACTCCTACCAGCTCTGGAGGAGAATTGTTAGGAGAAACAAGTTCTCTGAGGAACAAGAGCTATTTTCTAACTAAGCTAAGAGGGAGGAGCCATTAAGAGAGAGTGGGTGATTTAATTTCCTAACAATTTCTCCCTCCCTCCCTCCCTCCCCCCTCTCTCTCTCACACACACACACACTCTCTCCCTCCCCCCTCTCTCATCTCTATCTATCTATCTATCTATCTATCTATCTATCTATCTATCTATCTATCATCTATCATCTGTCTGCCTAATCATCTATTTGTTGTCCATGTCATGGTTTGAGGGAACCTTGGATAGCTTATGGTGAATTCAGGGCTGTCACACTATGAATCAAAGATATTGACTTCTTGCTTTATAGCTCACTTTTTCCACCACAAAAATATATTCACTTAGTTGATAGATGAAATGGTTCTTGTGAATCTTCTCTCCTCTCTCTTTTTTTCACTCTCATTCCTTTTCTGGTACCACCTTGTAGTTGCAAGAAAGTGACACATTGCTCTTGCCAGAAATCTGAACTGATTTCTGATTTCCATGTCAGAATAAGCAGGAAACTATATTGCCCTGCTTTCAGCAAATTTGATCAAAGGAATATTTAAGGTCTTGAATAATGGAACTTGGATACTGCATTGGGGAGGGAGTAGAGTTGCCCATCCCAGTCTTATATTAAATATATATTTTAAGGATGCTTTGATCTGGTGATTTACTGTAGTTGTTCTAGAAAAGAAGAAAAACATTCTTACTATCCCTGATTTCGATTACGAGGATTATGGGGACAAAGGTGGTTGTTATATAAAAAAAGAGTGGAAAAAGAAGGGATAATTAACTCTTTCCTCCCAGTGTCATTATCTTACTAAAATGAGCCCTATCTCAGTGCTATTTTTCCTGGGTTTAGATCTTCAGTGAGAAAAGGTATTTATTACCTATTTGACTTATGTCTTTCTATTCCATCAAGTATGTAGGTTGAGTAACACAATTTAAAACAAAACAAAACAACATGAAGAGTTATAATTGACATTAACATTGATACTATAATCAACTAATAATGAAAAACCTGGCAGAAAAGATACTTCTTAACAGAGAAGATGGAAGAACATGGAAGAAAATATTTAAGTCCTCCTCCAAACACATGTGTTGATCAGAGTCTGAATTAGAGTTCTGCATGGCATGTATTATTTGATCTGCCAAGACTGGCTACATGCGTGCAGCACGTACTGATAAACCTAGAACAAACAAAAGTGAAATTAGGCCTTTTCTTTTTGAAATCTGTTTCCATGACAACCCTCCTCGCTCCTCCTTGGGATGGGAACCTTGTAAAGTATAATCGTGTTTAGAAGCAAAGGAAAATCAGGATGATGTTTAAACATCAAGTTCCTGAAACTTCAATTGTTTTCAGTGGAACTTATGTACGGGTTGCCTCTGATATTTTGGACTGTACATAGAGAAATACACAAATGTATGTGCCCCTCCTCACTGCTAATTTTCTATTTTGCATTCTGATGTATTTGCATTGACTGTACATTCTGTGTAAAATGCTAATAGTCGCAGCAACTGGATGTGAACCTTTTAAGAGTTGCATTTACTCTATTTTACTAAGCCAAAGGAAGTCCTCTAAAAGGGCAGAATTACAAACTGGCCTTTTCATCATCCTCATTTAATTTCTGCATGGTTTCTGGCCTAATCTAGTTAATATGTGCACGTTGCCTTTGTTAGTAGTCATGGCAGAGGTGGGTTTCAGCAGGTTCTGACCAGTTCTGGAGAACCGGTAGTGGAAATTTTGAGTAGTTCGGAGAACCGGTAGTAAAAATTCTGACTGGCCTTGCCCCCATCTACTCTCTGCCTCCCAAGTTCCAGCTAATAGGGAGGAAATGGGGATTTTGCAGTATCCTTCCCCTGGAGTGGTGGTGGGAATGGAGATTTTACGGTATCCTTCCCCTGCCACGCCCACCAAGCCACGCCCACCAAGCCACACCACACCCACCAAACCCCACCCACAGAATCGGTAGTAAAAAAAAATTGAAACCCACCACTGAGTCATGGGATACATTTTCCCTGGGCACCTCAGATAGAGGGGGTCTTAGCCAAACAATGGTGCATTATCTGAAATTATTATATGGATCAATATTTTAAATTCAAAACAGTAAAATTAATAATATAGTTTTAAGAATTATTTCATTATTTTGGCTTGCTTACAAATTTGTTTGCTATGCCATTGACATTAATTTACAAGAAACAATCAAAAACAAAAGTTCATTAACTCAGAAGTGAGAAGAAAATATTTGCATGTGGGCTATGTTTTAAATGAATATTCTACCCACAGGCTGGAATATTGTCAGAAATAAGATATTTAGAAAGTCCTCCTTCCTCTGATTGCTCATAAGTCTTTTTTTTTTTTTAACAAAAGATACTCTGTTATAACATTTTCATTTGGCCCTTAGATGTCTTTTATAGGGAAAAAGCAAATTCACAGAGAATGTCTGTCACTGAACATTGAGTGAAACCAGATGGTTTAACTCTGAAAACCACTTTGGGGATTAAGCAGCAGGGAAGTCTATTTCCATGCCCACTTATGGATTTAACAGAACATCTGGCTGGCCACTACTGGAAACAGGTTGCAGAAACAGATAGATTGTTGGTCTCTCCAATAAGAAGCTGTCAGAAAAATATGATCAACTCAAGTGATTTGACCAAGGTTTCAGTAAGCTAATATGAATGTTATATAGTCTGTTTTAAAATAATATATATGTATGTATTACTAAAATTTTTCATTACTTAAAATTAAGAAAACTGGAAAAGTTCCAGGATCTTGTTTTTCCAAAATACAATATTTTTCTGCTGATAACTTAGGATCTGAACTATTTCTTTTTTATTATTTTTTCTATTATTGATATATAATTTTCATGCTTTTTTTGACGGGGATGCTTAGTTGCTTTTTCCAAATAGGGAAGCGTTTAAGAACCATGCAGAGTCAACTAGAATTGGGGTGGGCTATAAATATTGTAAAAAACATAAATATGCTCATAAATACTGAAAAAATATTAATATAGTAAGATGGGAATAGATGTTGCACTGAAAATAGCCCAGAAAAGCTAAGTGGCCACTAAACATGATGAATACTAATTGGCTTTATGTGAAAAACTTCACATTTACAGATCTCAGATCTGGCCAGAACCTTGATGAAAGTATAAACTGCAAGTTTTTTTCTTTTCTCGCCATACTTTATGGAGTTGGTTTTTTTCAGGAGAAGTCAATCTCCTGTTGAATCTCTACCTGAAACAATATAAGCCAATTCACATAGAAAGCAGGGCACAAAAAGAATCTTTTCTTCAGTCTGTCGTGATTTCAAATTCTTACATGTTTCCCATTTGGTGTTCCAACTCGGTCCAAATGGAAGCTGACATCATTTGCAAGAGAAATGTCAAGGCGACTCAGGGAAGAATACCACAGGGCAACCACAGTTTTGATTCTAGGAATAGGAGATGCTATGGAGTTGTCTACCAGGGAAGGAAGGGACATTTTTCACTCTGTCAATGGCAGGCCATGTATCTTTAAATAAACAAGAGAATAAATAATTTACAGAGCTTGATTGAGGCAATATCGGCTATGAAAAAACACTGTGGTTAACAAATAGGGCTGTCAGCTCTGATTTCTTATGGCCCATCTAATCGTTATCTGAGGATAACAGCACCTGAAATCTTCAATAAACTTCATTTGTCAAAAAGACGTCATCCCAGGTGAAGAAACACCAATCACATTCAGCTTTCTGCTTCCAGCATTAGGCTTGCCAGGCAGGGGTGGAGAAATCTTAGGAACAGTAGAACTGAGATATGTTGTTAGCCATGAAATACCCATTTTCCAAATTTAGGAGGCTGGGAACTAACAGCAATAGAACCCTGAAGAACTAATCATTCAGAGCAAACAAAGAGGGAGACTGGTTCCAGTACAGTAAAAAATAATCAAGAAAAAGTTGTCTCTCTTTAGTCTGTTTATTTGTGTACAGCTTTTTCTACATTAGATTGAGTCAGGACTTGTTCAAATAGAAATATCAGTACGAATCAAAATATCAAACTGCATTTATAATTCATTTAAAATACATCCCAATCTAAATAAGACAAATCTTTGGATGAGTTCACAATATCCAGTATCAAAACCAGATTTATAATCACAAAGTATTTTATTTAACAGTTCATGCTAAGATATGAAATATTTGAAAAGATTTATGGTAATATTGGCAGCAAGCACAGAAGATCTCCCTTTAAGTTAAACATTACAGAAATTTCAGCAAAGAATAATATTAAATATCAAGGCTGACATAAGTTTCAGTAAAATTCAACATTGTATAATAAAATGAAAAATAGATTTAAGAGGGATATATATTAATTTGGCAATATGGTCTTTGGGGATGGAAAACTCTTTCTATGAAAAAACAAAGAGGGGAAAGCAATAAAAAATGTATTAAATAGCAAGAGGAAATGCCTCTGCCTAGACAATACAGAAGAAAATAGTTCATATTACCAAATTTCATTGAACCATTGTAAAAAAGAGAGAATTTAATGCAAAATGGCTAACCTACAAATTACATTAAATCTCTCTTCCTTCCTTGCTTCTTTCCATAGACAGTTGACATGACGGAGTCTGATTTGGATTAATAAGCAAGAAAGACAGACATAATTCTTCAAAATGCAGCCTAACCCTGATGAATGTTTAGATTAGGGTTAGAAATAAAAATACCAGTCTCTTTTAAGAGGGGCATTTTGATTTTCTGTTCACAAGGATTCTCACATTTTGCAGTACAAAGTATGGCAAAATAAGAAGCAAAGTGTGAAGCAAGTTTTGACAGTGCTCCCATTTTCACTCTTGTCAAATCTGAATTACATTTGTGACCCTTTTCTACAGTGACCATCTCCAGCTGGTTTTCAGCCACAGTCTGGGAATCCCTGGAGACAGAATTAACTTTTACCCAATCTAAGCCATGGAGCTGATCTGACTATGTGGAAATGAGGTTGCACATTCCATGGAAACAATATGTCTGGCTTTTAATGTTCACTTATTGGTGCTTCAGATAAACGGTACCCAGTCATTTCCCAGACAACACCCTCTACCTCAACATAACTGCCTGTAAATACACTAAAGGCCTTTTCCTCTTATCTTCCCAGAGATTCCTCCCTATTGTGACGCATATTCTTTCCATCTCAATGCTGAAACTGCTCTCCCTGCGTCATTTTAAGGCTCCTGAGTGCTGCATACCATAGTTACCTTTTTTTCAACTACTGAAAAAAATATATAATTCCATAATGGAGGTTAATCTGTTATCTGTATGGAGGTTAATCTTCCATTCTGGAAGTGGGTATTTAATTAAGAGCAACTTCTCACAAACTCCCTCTTCATTTTCCATTGTCCTTCTTTATCTTTTGCCATTTAATGCATATTACACCCCAGGGGAGAAATAAATTGCACAACATGAGTCTTATTCTCCAAGCGCTGCTGCTTCCTTGCATGATATATTGCATTGGCTCATGTCTGTTTCTCCATTTTCCCCCCAAATAATAAATTCCCAACATATCTTAAAGGTTAAAGAAATCTGCTTTGAATAACATAGATACCATTACCTTTAGTTCTCAATTAGCCTTGCTTAACAGCAGAGTAAGTGTTGTATAAAAATGTCAGACTGGTTATACAATTTTTTTTTCAGATCTCACTAATATATGATAGAATCTTTATGCACATAAAACGAATACTTTCTAGAATATTGAAAGTTGGTTGATAACTATAATGCACATGTGTATATTAAAAAGTGCTACACAGTGGAAAATATGTACAAAATATGTATATTATAAAAATGTACAATATCGTGTTCACTTTTTAAAATATGTAGAATGGGTGTTTTCCCCCTAGGGCCATGATGGTGAACCTATGGCACGCGTGCCACAGGTGGCACGCGGAGCCATGTCAGTCGGCATGTGAGCTCAGCTCCGGCGCACATGTGCGTGCAGGCCAGCCAATTTTCGGGCCTTCTGGGCCCACCAGAAGTAGGGAAACAGGCTGTTTCCGGCCACCGGAGGGCCTCCGGGGGGGCGGGGGGGAGGCTGTTTTCACCCTCTCCAGGCTCTTAGAAAGCCTCTGGAGCCTGAGGAGAGCAAAAACCGGGCCTACTGGGCTCACTGTGCCATCGTGTGCCAAAAGCGGGGATCACGTGCGCATACAGGGGGCGGGGCGCATAGATTATGGGTGTGGGCATGTGCGCGCGCCACCTCCCCATGCTCCCCCCACTTTTGGCACCTGTTGGCAAAAAGGTTAGCCATCACTGCCCTAGGGAGACTAGGAGATGTATATTAAGTTGAGGAAATGTGCATGGAAACACATACATATATTCATGTGGATTTTAAATAACCCAGATATGTTAATAAAATTAGAATGAGAATTTGTGGAAAACAAGAAAGACTGATTTGCCAAGTAGCTATATATTTACAACAAGAATTCTACAAAAGGGGGTAGAAGTTTGGAAGCTGAAAACAGCGGCATGCTAATATTCCCCATTTCTTATTTCTACCTCTATTCTAGCTTCTAGTCAGGCCACCATTACTAATCCTAATATTAATACACATGTTTATATTAAGACGTAGTCCTTCATTATTTGATTGTTCAATGTTTCAATACACCATTCTATTACCAATCTTCACATTATTTAAACATACAGTACATAATAATACCATCTTTCAACCTCCAAGCTTTCCATCTAATTATTGCTTTATATAAAAGTGTTCATTCTTATTTCTACCTCTATTCTAGTTTTTAATCAGGCCATTATTATATTAGGGAAAAAATATTTCCTTTCTATCCATCATCTCTTGCCCATTTTAATACTTCAATTCTTATTCATTTTTTTAGCTTGCCTCACATACTCCTCTCTTAGATCTTTCTATCAACATCTGCATCTTCACCATTCAGTCTGAATCTTTCTCCCATCTCTATCCCGCTAAGCTGCCAGGTCTCCAGAGTGTCCACCCAAGCCCCTATCGCCCTTTCAAAAGTATCTTCCAGCTTATCCGATTCCATTTTTAAATTTCTTAAAATACTTTCCCCCGGTTTATTTCATCAGTCATTATTATCTTTATCGTTTTCTCTTTCTCATCTTCTTACTTTATTTGCTGATTTGTCTGTTCTATCTTTTCCTCCATTCTTTCTGTTGTTTCCTCTCTTTCCTGGACTCTTTGATCTTCATTCATTATCAGTTGTAGGATATTTTCTATTTTCCCAATTATGCCTTGCACTAGATTCTTCATCTCCCTGTGATTCTTTGTCATAGTATCCCTAATGCTTTGAAACATCAATGCCATTGCTTTTGAAATCTCCCTCATTTCCCCCTGAAGGAGCATCTTGTCTTATTTTGGTAAATTCCACTCTTACTCAATAATCCAAAAACAATATATTCAGGTCCAATATTGCTCCTCAGTAAGTTCAATAATCATAGTTCTTTACATCTCAGGATTATTAATCTGTTCCATTTAAGTAGTCCAGGCAGCTTTCCAAAAATCAAAAGTCACTTTACTTTACTTAAAGGTCTTCCTTATTCTCACAATAGAGTCCAATAATCATAAAGTAGATAGTTTTAGAACAGTGAATTTCACCACAATCCTCAGATGGATGTTTATTTTTCTTAACTGAAATTTTGCAGGCTTGTAGAGGTATGGTATATTTTTCATTCACCAGTAGATGGCACCCTCAGCTTAGGTTTCAGCATTATTTTGAGTCTGACAAATTGATTAATCCAAATTTAATTCAATTTATGGGAGCAAAGTCAGCTGTTCAAATAGACAGTTTCAGCATTTTATAATGCCTTTTCAGAACAATGCTTACTCAGTTATAAGTCCAATTTTTGTATGTTTTAAAAGGTCTTTAGCTTTTCTCCTCTTAGTTCCTTTCTTTCGGCCCTAGGATTTTTTTCTCTTATGGTTATTCATCGCTTTAAGAAATAGTTCTAAGAGTCTCTTTTCCTCGATTTTCTTCTTCTTTTTTCTTTTAAAGTTAGGGTCTAAATAAAAAAGGAATCTTCTCACCCAGCTCCAGTCACTGTTCATCTACACTACTCCTGCACATTTCTTTGTTGCCTCGGCTGTTCCAGCTTCATGGCAGCCATGATAGCTGCCTCTTCTCCTTGTCAAGGATGAGAGGGAAGAAGTCTGGGTCAAGCAGCTCTCCGCGACCTGCAGGGAGCCATGCTTTACTTCTCCACCCCTACAGGGTGGCTTTAGCTCCTTTCGGACCCCTCCAATAGGGAGAACTCGGCGTAGCAGCACGGAGACCCAGTTCTCAAGTCCGATCTCACCATGACGTCTGCCGGAAGTCCGCTAGGAGAGACTTTATACAGGGTTATCTTGTGTGCCAGTTGCCACATTTCCTTGACAGCATGGTTCTTTAGATAGTTACTCACCTCAATGGTCACAACTAGATTATTACAATGTGCTCTACATGTGACTGCCCTTGAAGACCATTCAGAATATGCAGTTGCTTCAAAATACAATGGTGTGACTAATAACAAGCATTTTTCAATATGCCTATATGAATCTATTGCTATGCAAGCTGTATTGCTTGCTAGTCAGCTTCCAGGAGCAATTCAAAGTGCTGGTTGCCACCTAGAAAGCACTTCATGGCCTAGGGTCTGTGTATCTCAATTGTTTCTGCCCTCCCAGAATGTTCTAGCAAAGTGAATGCATTCTGGGCCCCCTCAAAATAATTGCTTCTTATTTTGCAAGACTGAGGAAGCATGTATTTTCTGTCATAGCCCCCACCATCTGGAAAAAATATCCCCTCAGAGATATGGAGAGCACCTTGTCTCCTGGGATTTCAGAAAGTTTTTCAGACCTGACTGTGCTTCCAGGCCTGGGACTAATATTTGTGGGACTCCTGCAGTGGTTTCTGTCATTGTGTGTGTCTGATTTAATCTGGGCTGTTTGCTGTTTTGCTTGTAATTGTTTCTACTGTTTTTTTTTAAATGGTGTAAGCCCGTGATGGCGAACCTATGGCACGTGTGCCAAAAATGGCACATGGAGCCGTATCTGTGGGCACGCAAGCATTGCCCTAGCTCAGCTCCAGCACGCATGATTTTCTGCCCTTCTGGGCCCTCCAGAAGTCAGGAAATGGGCTGTTCCCAGCCTCCGGAGGGCCTCCAGGGAGGTGAGGAAGGCAGTTTTCGCCCTCCCCAGGCTCCTAGACAGCCTGGGGAGGGTGAAAAATGGGCCTTCTGGGCCACCGGAAGTCAGGAAACAGGTCGTTTCCAGCCTCTGGAGGACTTCGGGAGGAGAAGCCATTTTCACACTCCCCAGGTTCCAAGAAAGCCTCTGGAGCCTGGGGAGGGTAAAAACGGGCCTACCGGGCCCACCGTGTCATCGCGTGCCAAAAGCAGGGGGAGCGCGGGGGGGTCACATACACATGTGCGGGGTGCAATGAATTATGGGTATGGGCACGGACATGTGTTGCCCCCACTTTTGGCATGTGACAGCAAAAAGGTTAGCCATCACTGGTGTAAGCCATCTAAAGTCTGTTGGAGTGAATGATTGCAATTTAAAATTATAATATTAATGAACATTTATTTATTTATTTATTTATTTATTTATTTTATCAAACTTTTATACCACCCTTCTCCTTTCGGACTCAGGGTGGTGAACAGCCAGAATAAAACAGTTGTACATAAAAGTTAAAATAGTTTTAAAATAGATTATATAAAGTTTGGCCCATTAATTTAAAATATTCCAATTTAAGATCAATATCAATTTAAAACCAAGATAAAATCAGGCCAGCCTGGCTAACTGAAAAAGGTGAGTTTTCAGGGCCCGACAAAAAGTCCAGAGGTCTGGGATCACTTGTATCACTGGGGGCAGATCGTTCCAGAGGGTGGGTGCCACCACAGAGAAGGCTCTCCCCCTGGGGGTTGCCAGCCGGCATTGTCTGGCTGACAGCACCTGAGGAGGCCCTCTCTGTGGGAGCGAACTGGCCGGTGGGAGGCAATTGGTGACAGAAGGCGGTCCCGTAAATTTAACTAAGATTGCAAACACTCTCCTGTCCTATATACGAACCATAATAAAAAAAACCATCTTATACTCTACTTATTTTGCAACTTGGCAATTTTAACTTAAAGTTAGCTGCTTTTATTTCTGGCATAAAAAATTCACCCAGGTTTCCTCATTTAGATAGAGATTCGACATATGCACATTGATTAATTAGTGATATTTTTGTGCCTTGTGTTTTTTCCCCCCCAGCTCTGGCTACCAAACAGACGTATGTCAGCTATAGCAACCATGCAATTTAAACCCAGCCAGTGGCAATAGACCACAAGAAAAGGGCTGATGAGGAGGATGAACCAGAAAATGCCGCTGATCTCTTCAGTACAGATGATGTTATTATGGTGGAGGAGAAGGTAAAACCAAATCTGACTCCATGAAGGCATCATATAGGTGCTTGTTTCCAGTGACTGGACTACTGGAGGAAGCTCTTCAAAAAGATGGCCACCAAGTGTAGTTGAAAGGACCAACCAAGTTATCCCTCGAAAAAATCTGCCTTCCATTAAAGGGAGAGGAACCAATGAGATGAACGTCACACCCAAAAGAAAGAAATGGGCAGGTCTTAAGCATCCTTTTTGCATTTTCCCCCTGTATCTTGGCAAAAGATTGAATAAATTTCCCTTTTATTCCCTAAATTGTGAAATGGTTTGTGCTTGTGAAGTCTTTTTTTATTTTTATTTTTCCTTTCCCCCCCTTTTCTATCTCTTTTTTTTATTCCTAACTTCTGACTTCATCATCTATTCCTCATCTTGTTTCTTTTCTGTGTCCCTTTTTCCTCCTTACCAAGTTTTCTATGTTGCAAAAATAACAAAAGTCCTTTAAAAAAACACAAAAAACCATCATCAACAACAAAAATGAAAACAAAACCTAGACTGTGTTCAAAGTGCTGATTTCTATAGGTGGTAAATTAATGTATGTGATGACCATATGGATTGAAATATGTCTGCTTCAATGTACTGACCAATCAAAATTATATAAAAAAAACAAACAAAAAAATAATCAAAAGTTCAGTGCCTGGATGTTTATGAATTATTTAATGACAATGTGTAGAGCATGATCATTTTTATACCAGAATATTTCTAATAAAAGACTTGGTTTTGCACTCATGAGTTGTATTTCGTTGCCTCATTCTCATCTCTAGAAGTTGCTTTACAAAAATAAATGCTGCGGTCAAATTAAACATAGTAAAAAAAACCCCACACATTTACATAACACCTGCTCAGGTAGTAAGTTTTAATACCATCACATTTACTTTTTATAAAAACAAGGGATGCAGCATCTGGATTATATGAAGAAATGAAAGGATTTCTTACCCTCCAAAAATCTTGGGTGCTTCACCAGACTCCCAGATGTTTCTATTAAAATTCTAGTTTTGAGGGCATTGAAAAAAGAAAAGCATTTTAAACATGGGGAGTATTCAATTAAACCATATTTAATGAAATAGTATTCAATTAATGCAATGTAATTATAACTGCATTTAAATTGAATCATATATTATTTCTTCTGTTTTGAAGTGTAGTCCCAACCCAAACAAGATATGCATTTACATGCTATAAATTGATACTTTAGCTAACTGTTGAACTATATGAATCACGTTTTGCCATTTGCCAATTCTCAAGGAATAATGCAGGGGTTGACAACATCATATCCTTAGATGTCAGGGTGTTCATAGCCTCTAAAACGCCACTTACAATCTCCTCTCAATAAAGGGGGGGGGGGGAAAACTTGTTTAAAAACTAAAATCATATAAACCTGGCAAATCTCATTCAAATGTGGTGATCTCAGCTGGCAGAATAAACCAATAATGTGAAAATACTGAAATCTTGCAAGATCTATTTAGATTTCAATTTTATTGCATGGTAACATCTTGTAGCAATTTTGGAAATTTTCAGTCTGATATGTGGAGTGGAGTACCCTAGTTATTAGGAAAGATCACACTTGGGTCCTGAAAGAATTGGCAACAATGGACCAGATTCCTCTCTCTCCATATATTCTATATGTGTGCTCACATATGCATGTGGTTAAAGATGCAATAGGCATTTCCTTCTACCATACCATGCATCTTTAACCACATGCATACCATACCATACCCTACCCTACCCTACCCTACCATACCATACCATACCATACCATACCATACCATACCATACACATGCACCCAAACTCACAGAGGGTAATAAATATATATTTCACTTTGTACATCCTACTAAAGGCCAGTTAAATAGATAACTATTCCTATACAGACAACCTCAAATACTGGTCAAAATGCCAATGCACACAGAATGACAAATGACATGATGGTAAAGAAATGGTAAACGCAGAATTTATCTAGAAAAAACCCCCAAACTTTCCCCAAGTCTATTGCTTGTCAGTTGTTTGTCATAATCTCCAAAAATGTCACATACTTTGAAAGTAGGAACATAGGATCAATATACAGATGGCAAACTGGAAGGTAATGCTTTAGCATTAAGATCAAAGTTGTACAATGGGAATTTATTCAGCAACAAGGGCTGAATAAAATAATAGACGAAGGCTAGGTTCACAAAACATTTTAAACCCTAACCATGGATTAATATAACAAGTCATGCACAAAAAATTAAATCATTATATAGTGTAATGTAATGATATGCTACGACAAAGACTTTGTTCCCATAATACTGTACGCTGAACTACAGACTTTTGATCTCCCATTTTAGGTTAATTTATTGTGTAAATCCAGCCACTGAGATGGAAGGAAGTGCTTAGGCCATCGTCTAATCTCCCTGTTTGATCCAGATTTACTGTGACTTTGATCTCATCAGACATTTAACTATGTCAGTAAAGGCATTCGTGTCATGGGGAAACATAGAAAAGGATTAATTAAAAGAGCCAAATAACTCCCTAAAGAAATCAATTTAGTCCTAAAGATAACCAATGACACATAGATTTAAACTAGAGTCATCTAGTAAGGCATGTCATGGGAAGTATTGACCATAGTGCTAGCTATCCTATTTCTTTCTGAGAGTCAGACAAATTCCTAAATACTTTAAGAAAATGGAGCTAATCTAGCTAATATATAGCTGTTTAGGTCTGTAATCCTTATAGCCATACATGGGGAATTGAGAATTGAAAATTGAGTAGACACAGATTAGAGGTGATAAGAGGCTCAAACCCAATGTCAGGGTTCTGAAAGATGCCCTAATTAAATCATGAGCCTCAAGCCAAGCTTCAAAACAAATCCAGTTATTTATTAGGAACTTCATGCCAGCATGGACCAGATGGAGCCAACTCTGACCTTAGTTAATTCGCGCTTTGCCTCTGACCCTGTTTCCGCTTCCCCCCAATATGTGTCATCAGTCACATTCCCAATGAAGCAATTTTTGGATTGTAAGGCACTCCCTTCCGGCCACTGTGGGTTTCCATGGACACAACCTTGGCGTATCGGTTGGAATGTGCCTTGTTTTGACTGAGATACCAGCTCCTCGATGAAACTGTGAAGTTCATTTTCCCATCCCCCTGCCTATGGCAACTCAAGAGCAGGTCAGGGATACTTTGCGAGTTGACATCAATCTGTTCACATGTCATTTACCCTAATTGTACAACTGCAGTTTTTTCCTTTGTTTTCTCTGGTTTGGGAAGAGAAAAGGAAGGGCAACACAAAGTGGCAACTTCTTAACCTCTTTTCAGTAATTGTGATGATTGTGGCCACTCAATTCACATCCTACCAGCTCCAATTGTGTGCTGTTGAAGCCACATTGGTGAGTCTGTAATGAAGGGGGTGACAGAGGGTTTTTCATGTCACAGGGTCAGGATCTTTGAAAAATCCACTGAAATCAATAGTAGTTTAATTAAACACAGCCGAAATATATTCTATTTCAGTGTGCTTGTTCTAACTAAAGTTTAGGTCTGGTCAATCAAATTTGTATATACATGAATTTGCAGTCCAGAGTACAGCAGATAGCAGGCTGGGACACAGTTCAGAGTTCAGATGCAGCCCCCCTCCTGGGAACTGCAGTGATGTATTTTCCTACATCAGTCCTATGGTCCTGAGGGAATCACTTCTTCCTTAACTCCATCAGCTAGCTTCTTGCAAGCTTGCCTGCCTCAACTTTTAGCCGACTTTTATTTGCAACTGAGCTGGATGTCATCCCAATTCACACCAGTCTCGCCAACAAGATGCAATGTTTTCCACTGATAAATACTGGCCCCATATCCATCCCTGTACACCCCTGCAAAGCATTTTGAAAAAGATCCTGTCTTCTGCTCCTGTAATCCTGCTCCTTGTACAGTTGGTGCATCTTGTTATCATTTCAAAAGATTACATACATGTATTCTCAGAAGGGCACTGAGAGAAAAGCTTTTCTCTGTGAGCCAGGTCTATTAGCATTTTAATTATGTTCTTGCCCCAGGTGGTCTTTTTGTCTCCTGGATGACTGAACACAAAGGTGCAACATAACAGCATCAGTTTGCAATGCATGTGTATGATGTGTTTGTGTGCATGTGTGTGTATAGAATGCTGCAAATTGTCCGGCACAGTTTTAGGATTACTCCTGCTCATTCATGAAGGTTAATGTACAGCCCGCCCTCTCCTGCCAGCATTTCAAAATCCTCTTAGCTCAGTCGGGGGTTTTGTATTTTGCAAGGCAACACTCGGAAAGGCTGGTCTCAACTCCAACTGTGCTATTTACATTGCTGAAAACCAGACTCAGAGCAATGAAAATCCATCACAATATGCTCCACAGATACAGCTCAGCTATAAACGATCCCCAGGGTTTTATCAGAAGATAGCTGTTAGAGTACTAGGCCAGAGTGCCAGAAGAGTCAGGTTCAAAATCTTTCTCTGTTATGAAGCTTTCTGAATGACTTTGTGTTATTATTTTTCATGGCAACTTAAATAAGAGGATTTTCTGGGAAAATAACATTGCAGGACCTGGCTTTAACAGTCAGATACTTATTAGGAATTAGACATGGTGCAGCCTCATATTTATCATCTTGAACTCTTGGCAAGAAAGTCTAAAGTAGAAGAGTGAAAGTGTCCCAATCCAGAAATCATTTCACCTTCAAAAACTCACAGCATCATTTGAGATCATTAACTATTACCAAAGTAGAATGCCCGTATGGGGCAGTTGGGTGGGGGGCATGTTGGAGCAAGATCAATGCATGACAGAGACTGTATCAATTGTAGAGACTGATCACACACCAACACAATGTCTGCTGGTTGTGTGCCACTGAGAGCAAAGTAGGCTCAGTGTGTTCAAAACCTCCTTCCTGGGTCCATCTTGAAAAAATTGTGTTCTTTTCTGTCCTGCTGCACTTTTTCAGAAAATAATTGCATTTCAATGAGGCAAGGTTATTATCTCCTTTTGTATTGGAACAAAGATAACCTTTTTGCAGAACACTGGAATTTGGAGTGAGGTATGTGTGGATAGAATAAACTTGGTGACTGGGAAGTTTGAAGCTAAAACAATAAATTCTATGTCAACCCTGGAGCCATCTTGGAACTGACATTCTAATTGGTTGATGGCTGCAAAATTCAGCTACTGGACAGTGTGGGGCTAAGCAATGCTTGGCTTGAAGGGCTCCGTGTGAGCTCAACACCCAGGATTCACAGGTAATAAGGAAAAAGTGAAAACATGGTTAGCTTTAAAGTGACCCACCTGGCAGAATTATTGCAAATGAAATGAATCTTCGTTTGTGGAGTCCTTGATGTTCTCTGAGCTTAGCTGTTTGCTTGCTAACATTTCATTACCAGCCTATGTAGCATTATCATTACTGAATGTGGTGTTTGCTTCCTGTTTATAAACAATAGCTTGTCATGCCAGTGTTGTTAGTATGTTGGTAACTTCCTTACAGCTTCATAAAATCCTTAAAGGTAACATAATGTAATCACATATTTCCTAATTAGTTAGTGATAGTTAAATTGCAGTCTATTCATAGGTTTCTTAAGGATGAGCATGCCAACCAAAAAGAAGATTGGATTGGGATATAGCTGTGCAGCAAAAACTGGAGTAAAGGATTGTAGCACGAGCCCATAAGCATAAGTATTTGCAAGGGTTGAAGCTGGCAAAGAAAGCCATAAAATGAGATTGGAGTTGTGGGGAGGGAATTAATGGAAATGCCAGTTCCAATTGGACTCTGTTGGCACCAGGGATGACAACAATCCCACAGGAAGCTCTCCTTGCAGCAAACTGTCAATGCTTCATAGACTTCTGATAAAATAGGACAAAAGTCAACCTTCACTACAATGGATTAACTTGCTTGGAAAGATGCCAGGGATTGGAAAAGAATGAATTTAATGTATCAGGGACACTAAACTTTCTCCTTCTCGTACTAACAGGGAAGATGTCATTTGAATTAAAAAACTTAGAAGAGCCAGCTGGATGGGAGGAGAAACAAGTATGGCTTTAACAGTCAGATACTTATTAGAAATTAGACATGGCTTGAGCCAGATCTTTTGAAGAGCCCCATTACCTCTGTAACTTTGTTTTGAGCACTGGCTAGAAGAGCTCTTATTTTACAGAGGTCAGTTTAGTTTTGGGCAATGATTTTAAAGACATGATTTAATTAAAGCTACAGTCACTAGAGTCACTTTGACTAAAACATTTAATAAATAAGCAATGGTTCAGCAGGAGCAATGCAATTTATATTACATATTTATGTCAGAGGTAGTATTCAGCCAGTTCTGACAAGTTCTGGAGAACCAGTAATGGAAATTTTGAGTAGTTCGGAGAACCGGTAAATACCACCTCTGGTTGGCCCCACCCCCATCTATTCATTGCCTCCTGAGTCCCAGCTGATCGGAGTCCCAGCTGATTGGCTGGATCTTCTTTTGTTGCCCTGCACAGGAGAACAGAGCTGGAAAGCAGGTTAGTGGGGTGGGGAGAGAATGGGGATTTTACAGTATCCTTCCCCTGGAGTAAGGTGGAAATGGAGATTTTACAGTATCCTTCTCCTGGAATGGGGTAGAAATGGGGATTTTACAGTATCCTTCCCTTGCCATGCCCACCAAGCCACGCCCACAGAACCGGTATTAAAGAAAATTGAATACCACCACTGATTTATGTGCATAATATTAGTATTATATGTTAGCTTTGCTACCCACTTTATTTGTTGTTGTTGTTGTTATTGTAGTATCTTACGTCTAAAAGAGGTTGAGCAGCAGCAATCTGCATTAGAAAATCAGGGTTAAGAGTGTTACAAAATATTATCAAAGATCTCCCTTCATTAGACATTGGCATCTCCATCCATAAAACCAACGGTTTCATTGTGTGACTTATCAGGCACTGCAGAATTCTGGTGGAGGTTCAGCAACTATTTTAAATTAGACATTTTATTATGAATTAAAGATGGGAAGGGTTTATTTAAACTGGGCCAGAAACTAGGAGATTGTCAATTCCAGGCATAAAGATAGCTGAGTGACTTTGGTCTTTCAGCTCTAGAATGAAGCCAATGGCAGACCACTTCTGAAATTTTTTGACAAGAAAACTGCAAGGACTTGTCTACATAGTTGCCAAGAGCCACACAAAAACACACACTCATAAAATTCCTATTTGGCAAGTGTCTCCTTGATTAGATTGTCCTAAGATATAAGAAATTATTGTGGTGAATATCATATGCATTTTCAGCATCTTTATTATTTATGCTTTCTCCCAGCATATATGGTCTTGCAAGGAGATAAAGTTGACTCTGATCTCCATACTTTCAGCGGGGGCCATCAGTTATACTTCATTTGCTTGACCAAGAGAACAGTCCTCTGTACCATGTGAGCTCATGATAAATCAGTGCCCTGGATTAATGCAAACAACTATTGTTACATTCAAGTGTACGTGAGAATATTTGTCCTTCAGATTTCCTAATGAATCATGCTCTACTTCGAAAGAACAGGGTTGGGGAGAGTGTATGCCCTGTCTTCTATTCACTTTCAAACCCACACATATTCAAGAAAATACCTGAGGAAGCCTTATGTATGGCAGGAATGAACAAAATGTTCATTCTTTTAGATACTGGAAATAAAACCTGCAGAGGTTTGATCTGACAAGAGTTTAGGAAGTGCTGCATGTCAGTTTTATCCCATAGGTCATAACTCTACAGGCGCAGCCTGATGCAATCTCCTTACTAGCTGCAACTCTTCACTATGCCTTTCTGCTCTAGGCTGTCTTGGGAGTAATATTTCTAATTCATTTTCACCATGTGGGCTTATCGTGCTATTTCCTGAAGCTTTTTTCTCTATTTGACTCCCACAACTCAGTGATAACCTGTATTCCTTCTCTATTTACTTTTTGCTATATTTTTTCCTTGCAGAAACTTCTGCCTGAGCTTCTACAGTGGTGGCATTCTCTTTTTAGACACTGTTGTTTCACTTGGTTTACAATTGATAATAGGCAGTGCACTGAGAAGAAGGAGAAATAATGAGGGATCTAGAAGTAGGTGGAGCTGTTTCTGGAGATGTGTAGGAGAAGGAGTGGCAGAACGTGGGGATTGACTCAAAAGAGGAATCAGCCAAGAGTCTCTACAAATTCATCAAGTCCAACCCGTCTTGAATTCCATTGGCCCTTATCTGATGCCAAGATAGTGCTATTAGTTGAGTAGTTTCTTTTGTATAGGCATGATCAGTGATGGGATTCAACTGGTTCGCCCCACTTCGGCCAAACTGGTTGTTAAATTGCTGGCTGGCCCCATCTCGCCCAGCCACTACTTATTGGCCTCACACACCTTGGCTGGTGTCTTACAGTCACACTGCACAGAGTTCGGTGAACCAGCAAATGCTACCATTGACTGGCCCTGCCCACCCTGCCCCTCCTAGTTACTCCTTATCTTACCTCGCCTGCCTTGGTGCCTAGAATCATGCCTGAGGCATAGCTGCTGCTGCTCTCTGGTTCCTTCGCTTGCCTCAACCACGTGGCCCAGCTGATCTCTGCCTGGTGAGTCTTCCTTCACTTCTCATCCAGCTGCCTCCCATGCTGTCCCGGCAGCCCAGCTTCCTTGCCTGCCTTCCCTGCAGCCTCCCACGCAGTCCTGGCAGCCTCCTCCCAGCTACCTGCCTGTCTGGTGAGCCTTTCTTTGCCTGTTTGCTGGTGCAAATGGCATGTTACAGGCCTTCCTAGGGTTCCCCCGGCCTGTTACAGGCCAAAATGGAGGGTCCCTGGACCCGATCCACCCTCCCAGTCCCCATCCAGGCCTTCCTACGGCTCCCCCAGCCTGTTACAGGCTGAAATGAAAGGTCCTTGACCCCAAACCACCCTTCCCACTCAATTTCTTGTTTTACTGTACTTATTTTTCGAAGAGCTGCAGAAGAGGCTGAGCCATGTGGCAGAGAAGCCAAAGCAGGGGTGAAATGCTTCTGGTTTGGACTGGATCACCCAATCCAGTAGCAATGATGGTGGGTGGTTCGGAGAACCAGTAGCAAAAAAACCTGCCCACATGGCCCCAACTGAGGGGATTTTACTCAGAAGCTGGTGAAAATGTTTTCCTTAGATTTTATTTTTCTTACAGCTTTACCATCATCTGAATAAAACCCTTTCGCTTCTCTGCCAGTGGGTCAGCTTCTTTTGGACCTCTGCAGATCTTCAAAAAAAAAAAAGTAAGATCTTCAAAAAATAAGTAATAAAATAAATGGCATGATTAACATTTCCATTACTTTCAGTGGGATGTAAAGGTAATTAAGTTAGCATGAATATAACCTATTAAGATTATGTTTAAAAATATAAAAGAACTATATATTAAAATTGCCCTGATTTGCAACTAAATCATTTATGTCCATCCTTTGATTTTTGTAGCAAATTGTACATTTTTGTTTTGATTAAAAAAAAGTGAATAGTCATTGAGAATCAATCTGTTTCTTCAGAGTAGTTCTTCTCTCACCATCCTCTAAAGCTCTACTCCTTAACTGATTTTTCTTAATAATTTGTCTATTTAGAACAACATAAAGGAAGCAGGAAAAAAAGGCAACAGAATTCCTAATGGAGCAAAATCCCTACAGCTATATAGAGATCCTACAGTGGTCTCTAAAGTGATCTTATTACCACAGTAAAAAGCTAGTACAATGACTTTAAAATACAGCTATTACTGTTTCAAAATATATATATATATACTATGCTAAAAAATGTAGAAAGTACCTATGTTAACAGATAGCTGCTTCCATTAGCAGAAGAACAGCTTCCAATATATGGGGGAATAATCACAAATCCAGCAAGTTTTTATATTTGCTTGAGAGTCTGTGAGAAACCTTTTGCTAATGTTAGAATGAGACTTCACTGAACAATTTATTGGTTAGTTTTGTCTAACTAGTAGCAGTTAATGTAGTTTTGTCTTCTTGTAGTTCTTGAAATCCATGTCACAGAATTCAATGTTTCAAAGGTATTCATTTTAGCCATTTTTGACATAAGAGTGCCAGATTTAAAAATTCTGAGTGTTTAAACAGTTCATGGAAAAATCTTTTTATAATGCTACTATCAAGCATTGTACATTAGGCTTGTCAAATTTCTTGTTTCTGATCAGATTGTATTTCACAATGCTTTTAGTGTATAATGGCTTTATAGTTATATTAACAAAATAGATATCAGTAAAAATTATACCTTTATAGCAAAAAAGAAAGAAAGAAAGAAAGAAAGAAAGAAAGAAAGAAAGAAAGAAAGAAAGAAAGAAATCCATGGGAAATGGAATGGGGAGGAGTAAGTGGAATCTGAGTTACTATCAAAGCAGGCCCAGTGGATGGGGTGGGGGAAGCAATTGTAGGGGAACATGAGGTATCTCAGTGGATTGGGGGAGGCCTTGAATGGTCTGCTCCAGCATAGGCCTCACATGCTGTTCCCCAGTCTGAGATACCTCATGTGCAATTAAAGACATGCGTATTCTATTAACAAATGCATTGGGGAAAGCAGGGAGTGAACACGATCATTTAACGTGATTCAATCAAACAAATCCCCAGGTTACAAATGTAATTGGCAGGCTCTATTACATTTCTAACTGGAAGATTATCTGTATAATGAGAGTGAGGGAGGGTATCAGGAAGTCCTGCCTTAGCACCACATGAGTCCAGTGTCACACCCACCCTGGCCATGGCCACCTAGTCAAATGACCATGCAGCCACATGCACCCAGCCACGCCCATCTTGCCACACCCACAGAAATATATATTTTCAATGGTGGGAATAAGGAGATGTTTCTTACTCTTTGAATGGTACCAGCTCAGAGAGTAACAGAACATTGATTGGGTGAAGTTTTTTTATATATGTGGCCTACAAGATTTCAGAATGAATAGTCCACTAAAATAAGGGAGAATGTGTTTATGCTGTAAGAAAATCTTAGAAGGAAAAAAGAAGACTGGAAAAATAACCAAGACTTCAGCGTTTTCAAGCACAAATTTGTAAACACTACTTATATTCTTTGTTCATAGATCCTATATTTTTCTAAAGAGCACAAGATAGCTGAACTTTTGGTTCACAGCAGGAAGAATCCATCTCTGCTTCCTATATCTGATTGGCTTCAAAATAAGGTAAGCATCGTTAGAGAAAAAAACAGAGCTAATTTTATTTCCAATATTATCCTACCAATTTATTTGCCCTATTTTTATTAACATTCTTTTAATGTTATCTGTCCCATAATCCTTGGGGGCTGAAGTAGCTGTGGGGATATGGTTGTTGCGACAAACTGCCATGAGAGGAAACAAAATTAAGACAATATTATTTTGCCCTTCACATTCTTCAATGTTTGTCAATGTTTGTCAATAGCCCTTGGAAAAACTGTAATTTTCAGGGGCTTCTTCGGTTTGGCCTGAAATATATTTACATAGTATAGAGCCATAATGGTGAACCTATGGCACGCGTGCCAGAGCTGGCACACAAAGCCCTCTCTGTGGGCACGCATGCCGTCACCAGCTGCTCTTTTGGTTTACAGTGCATGCATGCCCGCTGGCCAGTTGGTCTTCTCATGAGCCCGAGTGCTGGAAATCCGAAGATCAGCTGGCTGGTGCACTGGCCAGCTAGTCTTCAGGTTTCTGTTGCTCCAGCGTGCGCATGCGTGCCCGCTTTCCAGTTTGGACACTCAGTGCTGAAAAGGTTCACCATCACCGGTACAGAGGCATCAGAGAATGAGAGAAGGAGATTGCCTTTTCTTTTGCTACACCTTGAAAGCACAGGTATGCTAGCAAACTCAGTAAGCAAGGCAAGAAAGGAAGAGAAGAATTAAAAGAATTGCAAGAGAAGAATTAAAAGAAGCATAAGACAGATAAGAGATTTGTGGACCATCTGGTCTACTAAAAAGGAATGTTTTTATTAAAATGAAAGCAAGAGAGAATTTGAGAGTTATAGAGTTTGCTTCTCGTTTCAGATGAATCCTATGTCTCACTTTGTATTAATGCTAGTCTAGGATAAAACTTGATTGCATAGTTATGATTCAGCATCTTTTAGAAGCTCAATAATTGTCTTACCATGCTATATGAACTAAGCCATCTTGTTCAACCTTAATATAGTTTTGTTTGGGCATAACATATGCAAAAACAATTGTTAATTTGAATTTATGACTTAGAACACAATTTTCAAATTTTGCAGTTCCTTAGAAAGATAGATAAATTAGTGTGACCCTCATCCATGAATTAAACCATTTTATTGAAGAGAGGGTTGGGAATGAATTCAATATATCACTTATTAACAAAAGTAAGTCTCAAAATACTTTCTTAATTTAGCCTTACTTTTTATCAGCACTATGATAGATTAGTCATTTTTAGCTTCTCTCTTACTGTCCAACAAAATGAAAGGCTAGAAATTTAAAATATCAGATAAAAATGCCAAACATCATGGACACACACACACCCCTACAGTCCCTTCAGACTATGGATATATTATTATATGCCATGCTGTAAATCACCAGCTGGAGACAAACCATTTGCCAAACACAGTTGGTGACGGATAGGACAGCAATAGGATCCATTGCTTACCACTCTCCCAAAATGTGCGGTGGACTTTGATACCTGGTTTGTCTGAGCAGAGCAACTGCACATCTGCTCAGGAAACATGAGAACAGCTTTTGACAACTGCCTGCATAATCCTGATTGTGCTTGCAACTTGGTGATATGCTGTGTTCCACACTCTGAGAAACATGGGAACTCTGCAAATCTAACCACACAGTCCTTGAGATGTAAAGATGGAAATGTAACTATAGAGAACTAAAGAGATGATCTTGGAGAGAGAGCAATTAGCCGAACATATTTTAAGTTACAAGGACTTGGTGCATTCTTTCATTGGCCTGTCTCCCTTTCAGGCAACCTATTGTTTCTAATTTGCATTTTGCCTTTGAGATGCCTCCTGCATCTCCTGGTGCCTTGGACTTCCTATAGGAGTTAATAGGCTATTCAGCTCCTCTTAAAAGAACAGCTATATTTGGCAAAGGCTGCCTACAAGTGGGCAGTAGACATACAAATGAAAGGATGCCAAGCCTGGATTTGGTGTGGCTTTCAATTAAGTTTTTGTTTTCAGCCTGATCCTCCAAAAGTTGAACTGAAACTCTATTGAAACTCTAATTCTTACCAGATTAATGTAATGACATTTGTTTAAAACGACCTGCATCAATGAATATTCATCCAGATTTCCATTGATCACTACCTATGCTTGAGGAACATCTTATAATCTAAAATGGCTCCTCCTCCCCCATTCTGTTAATGGGGAAAAATATTAAGTAGAATCTATTCTGGATGTGGGGGAAATTATTGAAATATCTGATTCATTAGAATAGCTACCCTAAATAGAAGAGATCAGAACAAAGTGCAGTAGGCATCCATGCTGAACATCAGCTTTTACATCAGTTTCATCTAAAATGTCCAGTAATGCCCCTTCTGCCACTGCTATGAAGTGAAGGTGAGTTCTGTGACGAAGAGGATGCTGTGCTTCTCAGCAGGGTAGACTCTCCAGAACAGACTAGAAAAGAGGCTACCCAGCTTCATCTATCTCTGTGCTGCAGGAGTTGTTTGATAGATTTGGGGAGCTGCCAAGTGAGAATGGGAGAACTCAATCCATCAGGCATAAGAAAAAAGAAGGGTAAGGGCAGTGGTGGTATGAAGATATTAAGAGCTCTGGTGGCTCAGTAGACTAAGGCAGTCATTAACATCCACTTACATCTGCTGCCTGCAATTACTGCAAGTTCAAATCCCACCAGGCTCAAGGTTGACTCAGCCTTCCATCCTTTCTAAGGTAGGTGAAATGAGGACCCAAATTATGGGGGCAACAAGCTGACTTTGTATAAATATACAAAAGTATGAAGGCTATTGCTTAACACATTGTAAGCCGCCCTGAGTCTCCGGAGAAGGGTGGCATATAAATCAATTTTTTTTAAAAAAATTAAGCCAGTTCTATCCGGTTTGTGTGAACTGGTAGCAGCGGAGGCGGGAGGCTTTACCTGGATGTCATCACGTCCCGTTTTTTACACTCTGAGCATGCGCTCACATTTGCAAACCGGTAGCTAAGGTAAATGAATACCACCCCTGGGTAAGGGTTTGCCAATCCTTTCTATTTCTGAACAGCAGGAATTGTCTCTATTTACTTATTAATCAAATGTATATGGCACTCATCTCACAGAAAGTAACTCTGGGAAGTGTACAACAATCCAATAAAAAGTGAATAAATAAAACAATTTTTACTTAAAGCCAATATTTACTAAAAGAGCATTAAAAACTATAAAAGCAGAATTAAATCAGGTAAAGAAAATAATTGATGGAGGGATGTTAATAATAACAGCCAACTCATGGATTTAGCTGTCCCTTGGACAGATCTGCTAGTATAACCAGTTCTTGGTTGATTTTCAAAAGTTCAGGAGTAATGAAGCTGACCTCATCTCTCGGAGGAGAAGATTCCACAATGTGGGTGCCACAGATGAAAAAGGCCTACCATCTGGGCCTTCCAAATATAGTTCCCTAGACAGTAGAACTTGTAACAGGCTCATTTTGTTGGATATGGTGGGACAGGTAGATGAAATTAGGAAGAGGCAATCTTACAGAGCTATTGCATGAAGATAGGCAGATCAAGTACCTGATTCATTTCCATAACACCTTTCCAGAATTTTGATGTGTGGAAGGAAAGTTGGGCCTAATGGGGGAAGTAGTGGACAGGACAGGAAAAAAAACATTACGACATCAAATTAACTCTGCCTTAACTTTCCTGAGAGAGGGAGAGAGAGAGAGGGGGGGGGAGGGAGAATGCTGTTAAGATAATGTGTTGTTCTATATTGATATAGCTTAATTCAATAAACAGAGTTCCTATATTAGTTTGGGAATAAATTTCTTGGTCTGAGGCACCCTGAAAGTCTAACAATAGGTGTCTGGAGGCGAGGCCAAAGGGAAAGTGATAAAACATGCATCACAGTGCCACCACACACATTCATCTCTTTACATACTTGCATATGGTATGGTCTCTATACACACTTGCATATGGTGTTATGACATAAGTAGAAAAGATCAGAGTTTTGACAAGACATTGCGATACAGGTCATCATGAATAGGACCATTTAATTGTGGATAGAAGATCAAGGAGCATAAATAATGCAGATATACAGTATATATTTATTGCACTGGAAATAGGGATTTCCATTCATCTTCCCTATCACCATCTCTTCACCCTTCCTTCCTCTTCCTTTTAATAAACATTCCTAACCATGATACCAGTACAAGCCAAATCCACAAAATAATAACATTTTGGGCGCAGGGAGATCTGCAGCAGGATATGATTGAATTAGGGAAAGATTTGGGTTGCTTTTCATCACAAACTGTAATCTCAAAGTGACACTTGCACAGCCACTATTTCATACCGCAATTATGATAAGGATAATGAATGTTATATCTGGAAAATATAGTGCATTTCCCAGGCATTATATAGCAATTGGATTACTCACAAAGACAACCCCTCAATAGCAAAGGAGATAACTGGCTAAGACAGTAGTTATTGTTTTCTAAAAAGTAGAAAAGAAACACGCAAAAGTAATTATGCAAACAAATATATGTACTGTACACCTTCTCTCTGAAACGTGAAAACAGGTTAGAAAATAGGTTAAACAGGGTGGAATCTGAGCACAACACTCATTGTTTGTTGTTGCATGTGGAAATGTGTGCATCAATATAAATTCAGTTTGTTTATTGAGCACATTATTAAGTTAGTTCAAGTGTTTTTTTAAAAAGTTATTCCAAACGTTACATAAAATATCTGCACTTGCTTTTAGTAATAACTTTCTGCAACATGTACAGCTTATATACATTGCATATCTGACTTGCTATAAATTTCTGGGAAACCTTTTTAAATGGCATTAGGATTGTCTTGATAGATTCCAAATATAAGGAAAATAGCCAAGAAAAAAAAAGCAATTTTAACAGTGATCAATCTAGATTCATATTAACAAGCTTGTTGATTTCCACTCATGTTGATTTCCATGTAATAGGATGCATTCAAATAATGAGTTTGTGTTAATGTTCCAAGTCGTGTACTTTATCTCCAACAGCAAGCTAATTCTAATCAATCTTTATTAATCATTATCTGTAATGGAACATTTTTGATATTACCCCCAATTTAGGAGCATAGGAAATTAATTTCATATTATTTCAAGAGATCCTCTGTTGGCTTACATGATCAAGGATGCTAAACTTTATTATTCTAGAGGTTCTGTTAATAGCTACATCAAAACTAACATCATTCACCTTCTGGAGGAGGGCAAAGATTACTTATTAGGATCCATTGTCAATTATTTCAAAACTGTCAACTACAATGGAGTTCAAAAGTATCAATAGCCTCCAGATTAAATAGACTGAATGAAAAAGGTTGGAGTGAATCAACTGCATCTGAGAGATACAGTTCATTGAAAAAAATAGATTTGCCACTATTGTTAAACTAGAATTATGTGAATATATATGTATATGTATATGTGTATGTATGTATGTATGTATGTATGTATGTATGTATGTACTGTATTTTTCAGAGTATAAGACGCAGCTTAGTTTTTGGGGAGGAAAATAAGAAAAAAGCTGATTGGTGATTGGTGAGTGGATTGGCCTCCTGGAATACTTCCAATCAGCTGTTCCCAGAGGTGAATTTTAGCAACAGGTTCATTTTTTTATGAGCTCACGAAAGCAAGGCACACCTTGCTTTTTTTTTCTGCCTCTGAAACTTCTGAAACTCTGTTTCAGAAAAAACTTTTTTTTCTGCCTCTGAAAGCCTCCGAAATAGAGCTTCAGAAAAAAAGGCTTTTTTTCTGAAGCTTCTTTCAGAGGCTTTTTTTTCCTGAAGCTCTGTTTTGGAGGCTTTTTTTCTGAAGGACTATCTGTACTCTGTTCAATCCCCTTTCTTTGGTATTGGTATATAGATTAACCTCTTCCGATCTGTTGGTTATTGTGTCATTCTCCAGTTTTGTTAGCATAGCTTGGTTAGAACCTTTACTGATTTTGTTGCTTGCAATATTATTTTAGACAAAAGCCTTTCAGAGGCTTTTTTTCTGAAGCTCTGTTTGAAGGCTTTTCTTCTGAAGCTTCGTTTCTGAGGCTTTTTTTCTGAAGCTTCTTTCAGAGGCTTTTTTCAGCCTCTGAAATATCCATTTATGAGGCTGAGCGGGGCTACATTTGGAGTATAAGATGCACCCAGATTTTCACCGTCTTTTTTAGGGGGAAAAGGTACGTCTTATACTCTGAAAAATATGGAATGTATGTATGTAAATTTAGGCTTGGCTACTAATCTTCTTTTCCTAAAACAGGGATTATTAGATCTTTGCCCATTGTGCTCAAACTACGCTTAATAAAATGTTTGATCTCACATCAGCAAAATCTTGAGGCTGAACCAATCTACTGTACTTCAATGAAAGTGGTTTCTGCACATTTTGTCTGCCTGTCTCTGTCTGTCTCTGTGTGTCTCTCTCTCTGTGTCTCTCTGTCTCTCTCTCTCTCTCTCTCTCTCTCTCTCTCTCTCTCTCTGTGTATGTGTTTGTGTAAATAACTTCTGACAAGAGAAACAAAGTGTCATGGCTGCTTTGCTCAACATGAAACACCCCAACCCTAATTATTACCCAGTCTGGGACTGAGGAAAAATGCTTTATATACCATGTACACAATATTACCAGATTTGCTCTTTTTCTGGTATTTATTCTGGCCCTATCAGTTGCAAGGATCTTCCATCTTCTGAAGTGTAGGTGGTGGGAGAAGCAATAATGGTGAAAGTTGACAACAAAATCATCTTTGTACATCAGCTTTGACATGTTTACTATTCCAGAATGGTTTATGGATTATTTAACAAGCTGGAGCAGCATGAAAATGGCAAGCATTCAGAATCTTTGCCTTGTTGCTCCACTCCAGACATTTATCCTTTCAAATTATTCTTGTATTTACAATATATGTAGCCTTCTTTTTCTCCAAGTTGACTATCCCATTTAATCTCATATTAACAATATTAACTGATAATGAGAGGATTGGTTGAGACAATTGAACACAACCACGTGTTAGCAGAATAAAATACGAGTCCCCCTTCCCATTCAAAAGCCGAGCAAACCAAGTTCTTTTCTGTCCTTGCCCAAAACTCTCTCTTCATATCTCCCAGAGGGATAGGTTTTCCAGATGTGTTTTCCAGACTATACATCCCATCATCTTATTGGTCATCTTGTTTGGTAATGAGAGTTATGATCTAAGGTGTCTAGATTGGAGAAGAGAGCTCAATTTATAACACCAGCTCTTGGGTAACTTAGCAGCCCCCCCTCCCATATTGTGACATTGGAAGGGAGTAACTTTTGAAACTTTACAGTTGCATGAAATTGGAAGCCTGTCACTGGCCAGCAGGAATGGATAGACATTTGATGAATATCAAAGAAACTGAAGGATTGCAAGATGGATTTCAAAGAAAGACAGAAACAGTCATTTATTTGCACCTTGCTAAGATGGGACCTTGTCAGATGATAAAGGTATTGGAAGAGTGATGAAGCAGATGGCAGGGAAGAAATATTCTGACTTAATCATCTCTATTGTCAGTCACTTTTTCACCAAGTTGTGCCCCTCTGAGTACTCTGGGTTTTTACAAAGGCGATATGGGACTGAAGCCATGAATATGTCTAGCATATTTTTTTTCCACACAAGAGTAAGAGGTGATTAGTTACAGTTATCCCACTTTGAACATTCTTGTTTAATTTGTAGGAAATTAAACATCCCTACTAGTAGATAATTCAGAATAGATTTGCATTATTGTGACTAGACTTAACATCTAAAGCGGTGCAACAAATTCCAGAACCATACTATAAAGCCTGTATTATAACATTGCTAGTATCTTCTGTTAGTATCTTCTAAGATTATGGCTATCTTCAAAGGGACAAAAGTTCTCCATTTCTAGCCATTGGAATGAAGAGCCTGCGGCAGATTCTTTACAATAGCAGCCCCCAACCTTTCCAGCTTTCTAGTGGACTTCCAACCTTTCCAGAGGACTGGTGGCAGTGGCAGGAAGTGGGGGGAAGAGGGGATGGTTCCACATATGCATCGGGCAGGCAGGTTTGCGTGTGAGGCTCCATTTGCATGAGCACTTGCCATGTGCAAGTGGAGTTGTGTATGCAAGTGTAGCTACCCACCACTTGCACAGCCCAGTTCCGAATGGACCATGATCTGGTACCAGGCCATGGTCAGGGGGTTGGGGACCTCTGCTTTTCAAGTTCAGGGTTTATGTGGAAACCACTTTGATAAGACTCATTGGCTAACAAAGCAGTTTCTCCCTTCTCACCCTTTGGATATTAAATTATTGTCTCTATGAGTTCTATATTATGGTGAGTGAGAGAACACACCTCTCTGCAGCTGTATTTCAAGAGGAATTGCCCCTGAACTATGCAGTACAAATACTTTATTCCTACTGGATCAAAAGTGAAATATAAGAATGAACCATTATTGTAATATGCCCCCCCCCCCCCAAATATAGAAACATTGCATGTTAAGAACATAAAATTATCATTACTGTCTTCATCACCATTATAAACTCAGCTTTTTTCAAGGTTTGCTTTTTTACACATGGAATATATATAGCTGCAATTGCAAATGTAAATGCAACTAATTTGACCTATAAATTCAAGACCATCCAAGAGCTACCAGCAGGAATATCTGCACAATTGTTACATCTGTGAAAATTAAAATAAAATGCATGCAGGCTATTTTTAATTATTTGGGTGGATTCTATGGCACTTTTATAGTGTTAGTATGTGATCATCAAACGGATTTATGGACTTTTGGTGCCAGCACTAAGGGAAAAAAAAGAATGTCTGATGGGTTTTGTGTCTAATGTGTCAATGACCTAACTAGCCTAAGTACTTTGTCTTTCAACAGAATAATTTCCCTCCTCCTCAGATACTCTGCTCAGATTCAGCTTGCCCAGCATATGAGATGGCTTTGGGGTTGTGTGTGTGCAAAACAGGAGATTATATGATAGGAATGCAAATGTCATTTGAAACACTGGGTTTTAATTAGACCAACATCCCATGCTTTAAGACTTGCATGAAAACATCAGACTTAAGAATTCTTTACTAGGCATTTTCCATTACTCCCACACTAACAGAATCCTGTCCATAAAAACGTACCTACCTATTTTGTATTTCTTATTGTCCAAAAGGATTATAGTGATGACAGAAAAAGCTCTTAAAATGGTTATAATACCATTACTGCTTTCCGATCAGATTTCTGAGCGAAATGCAATCAGGGTTGCTTTTAGGCAATATCTGGGAAGCTTTGACAAAAGAATTCTGATAGCCTATATATTAGATCAGGCGCAGGAAATGAAGACGCGACCAGCATGGTCCGTTCAGCACTTTATTTTCAGCTCGAGAACAAGACGAACGGCTGTGCTGCTCTTTTATAGCGCTCCGGCAGACCAGCCATCCAATGACAGCAATTCAAAAGTCCCGCCGGTGGATTATCCAATCCCCAGACGGATCTCCTTATAAGGACATAACACTATAATATTTAGGAGATGTGTGTCTATGAAGTAAGAGAGCTCAAAAACTCTAGGTGAGGATGATTCAGCTGGGTTCACCCTCTCTAGTCAGGAAGAATAAGTAAATGTCTGAGTGACAAGAACAATAGATTGCAGTTTGAGTTAAGAGGAGAAATAAGTCTTGGTTTGTTAAGCAGACAGTATGCCAGGGGCTTGCTGACCCCCAGGGACCTGACATGGGAGCAATAGACTTGAGTTGTCTGTTTGGGGCTGTTAAACCTATGCTCTGTGTTGTATCCTGTAGCGCTGAACTGAAAGAGTGTTTTACTGTAAAGGAACTATGGAAACATGAGTAGAATGTAAGGGCTGAATGGAAGAATAGAAAGGAAGAAGGGGAAGGATCTAAGTGCACTAAAATTCTTGACAAAATATCACATTGTGTGCCCAAATTAAATGAGAATAGGTTATTAAAACAATCTGATAAATCACAAACAGTAGCAAGGTATTAGAACCCACTACCTGTCAGGCCTATACAAGAGCATTTGTTGACTCCAAAGCACAAAATAATTACACCTCAACCTCTAATACAAAAATCTAGTCAACTAACTATCAAAGCTAAATTGGCTCTAGATAGGGTTCAACGGAATTCACGGAGGAGCTGGAGTTAGATCTCTCATGGCAGCGCAATGACTCCAAACCAATGACACTTTTAACCCTGCCTTCCTGCTCAGCCTGCACTACTCCCATACTGCCAATTTTATTAACAATAATTGCCCTGAATTACCCCTTCAACTTCATACAGCTGCTCCTCAGAGTTAAAGATTGCTTGTATTGTGAAACTAATTTTAGGACCAATCCTTGCATTTATGACTTTCATAGGTATGTAAAGCAAAGGAAAGCTGAAGGAAAATCGTAAGTACAGTTGGGGTTCCACTTATTGGCTGCTTTATTTAACAACTGAGTTGGCAATCCACCAGTTGGTGGTCAATATATGAGGACTACTTCTAGAGAGATAAGATGGGCAGTTCCCAACTTAAGAAGATACTTCATACATTGATACTATCTCACACAGAATATGAAATATATCTCATGGTCTTGAATTAAAAAGAGGAAGATATAGAACAAATTGCTAAGCAACAAAATGCAATTTATATTTTTACAAGTAAATGTAAATATTAGAAATTTCATAAAACCAGTGCTTTTCTTTAAAGATGGAATCTGGATGCTAAAGCGTGGAGCAGTACATAACTCTCTCTTATCTAGCTATCCATCTTGTGTTTATCTCTAAAGTGAGGGTTGACACTCCTGAGATATTTATGGAGTTTCCCTTATTCTTTACAGCTTAAAATATTGTGCTGAAAGAAAGCACTGCACGAAATAAAGAGAATTCTAATTCTCAAAATACCTATTTTAACTTAACATATTACAGAAGAGATTTCTAAAAGCCAGATCTTTTTTTTTTTTACTTTCTGATAACTGAAGTTGCTTCTAAGTCTCTGATCAGTCTTGGAGTTGCTTTGTTTTATTTGGCAGTACTCTACAAACTCCAGGTTTTTGTTAGCATAGAGGGGCATAAGGGGAAATTCATATTGCTATAATGAACATAGATGTTGATGAGTGAAAGATGATGATCCTCTGAGTGAAAGGAGATGATCATAATGCTGCCAGCCAAGGAGTAGCAAGGTTCACCAGAAGCTAAATACATGGGATTATATGGGAGAATAATGGAAGAAAAGAAAAGAAAAGAAAAGAAAAGAAAAGAAAAGAAAAGATGTCTGAGCGAGAATTTGAAGATAATTAAATGGTACATTGACTTTTTTATTCAAAGATTTAATAATAATAATTAGCCTTTACGTAGCACCTTTTGTGGAATTTTATCTTTATGTCAACTCTTGTAGCATATCCAGCATACCTCAAGGCAGGTACCTTGGGATTTCACCAAGACAAGGCAACAAAAAGAAAGAAAACAGTCCAGTCTCTGGTCTAAGTGATTAAGTGGCCTTACTTCCGCACCTTAAACAGATTCTCCAACAGACCACTGATCTATTTTAAGCTGATTAATAAATGAGCTGCCACACAGATGGACCATTCCAATATCTTGTTGATGACTTAGACCCCAAGATCTTGAATTGTATCACAACAATCTTACCTTTGAGCTAATGTCTTAGCTGCAGAGATACTAAGACTATCTCCAACAAACTGAATTTTTGAGATAGGGAAAAGGCATTAGGATGATATGACTGGGCAAATATGGCTTTTCTCTCCAGCATCCCACTGACATTTAGGATCATTAAAGCTGATTGATAGCATCCAGGTCCCTATTCCCCTGACTGTACCACAGCTGAGGTTTCCTTGGAAAGCTTCTGTTTGAATCAAATTTAAACTGTGTTTGAACATACGAATCTTTGCTCTCATAAAAGAAAGCTATAAAGAATAGAAATGCTAGGTAAGGTCAAGCTGGTCGATTTTACAAACAGTGTCTTTTGGATTTATCATTCCTACTATCACTACTTTTAAAAGATCCATAGTGGTAATGCTTAATTTGTATCAGTGGGAGATCCCAGCAGGTCCATTTTGACCTTAACAGAATTTCCACCAAAAAGTTAAAACATTAAAACAAAAGAGAAGAAAGGAGAGACGCTTTACAGGGATGCCTCTTTGATATGATTGCAGTCTCCCTGATCAGCAGGCCAGAAGAGTTGGGATGGAGCAGGCAAAGGCTATGCATGCATGTCTGTGCGCTCATTTGTCAAAAGAGAGAGAAGCAGCGATGTGGGGGTCTATCATTAACATGGCTCTATGAGAGGCAAATTACAGACTTGGTGACACAATTAGGCCAATGCTGTAGGAAATGGAAGAACAAAATCATTTTGCTGTGAATTATTTTAGCACCGTCTCCCTTGCTTTGAATACAATAGCCTGGGTAAAATTAGCCACTGTTCTTTTTTGACAGGGGTTGATAGACATTGGTGGCTGGTATTGGAGATGGTGAGAAGAGGAACTTAAGACACCTGACCTTGATGACAGCAAAACATTATACAATTAGTTGGCAAATCTGGATACAGAAACCTGATGCAAGCCAAACCAATGTATGATTGTTGGGAAGGATGTGGGTGGCTTTTAATTCCTCGCTTTCTCTTATAATTATGAAGAATGTTTATTTATCTTTATTATCATACATTAAATATGCCATTGTCTTTCTGCTCTTGTAAATTTTGTGAGGAACTAGTGACTTTTTTGTAGTCAAAATAATGGAAACTAACAATATTCTAATAAGTTTAGGAGATTTTTCTAAGATGGAGTTTCTAGATCCCACAACTGCCCACTTGCAGCTGAATATTGCCTAAAATCAGACATTGGGACAATTTCCTTTCTAAGCAGGAAATCCTTTCAGGGTTTTTTCCCCCCCAATAGAAGCTTTCATTAAGGGTAGTGTTGAACTAGAAATCAAGAGACTATGAGTTCTAGTGCTCCGTCATGCATGGAAGCCAGTGAAAGACTTGTGCTGACCACCCTTTCTGAGCTATGCTTCCCTTACTAGACTGTTGTAGGGAAAATAGGAGAAGGGAACATTATTTACATTGTCTTGAAATGTATAAAACAAAGGTGTGATTTAAATCAATCCATCCATCCATCCATCAATCAATCAATCAATCAAACGCTTAGAAGATCATGAGAAACATTTCTAACCATTGCTAGAATACAAACATAGTAAGCATAATTTTGCCCATAGTATTGGTGATGGGAATAAGTCAAAATGCTAAACTGAGATGAAAACTGGAAACAACTTCTAACGGCATGGTGGTTGGAATGCTCAGTGGGCATAAACATGGATATTACACAAATGAATGATCCCATAAATTTTACTTTAACATTTATTTATTTATTTATTTATTTGTTTGTTAATTAATTAATTATTAAATTTGTATACCGCCCTTCTCCTGTGCACCACCCTGAGTCCAGCAGGAGAAGGGCGGTATACAAATTTAATAATAAATAAATAAATAAATAAATAAATAAATAAATGTTAAAGTAAAATTTTGGAAGATCCGTCTACTGCTAAACTAATTGTTTGCCTTCCCAATGGGAATTTAATTTATACAAACATTCTCGGAAGCCCCATTTGCTCTTGAAAGATGATAGGATATATACAAGCTTAGGACATATCTTACAGAAGGGAGAACAGCCAGGGCTTTAGGGCTTTGGGCTATCCAGAGTCATACAGTTCTCCAAAGAATCTCATTCCAGAAGACAGTCACCACAACAGGGAAAGCATGTTTTCTCAGTCCTAACAGATGACACTTATTATTTGAAGAAACATAAACCACAACAAACTCTTTATCTCTTATTGATTGGGCAAGCACCATGAAGGATAGGCAGTCCCTCAGATAACCAGGCCCTATGCCTTGTAGTATAGAGTTGAGGAAATCAATATGTTCATCAGTCACTTCAGTATTTTCATGAGAAAAGTGCCTTGGGAAAGTAGATGATATCAGCAACTATAGGCACAGTCCTTTAAATAATAAAATTGTGGGGGTTGAAATGATAGAAATGCATATTATTGGGGACACGGTGGCAAAGCAGCTTAATGATGCTGGAGCTGCTGGACAGAAATGATCTGCATTCTAGCACTTTGAACCTGGCTCTGTGAGCCGTGGGAGCTGCTATCGTTTGTGCCACAACTCCTGCCCAACCAGCAGTTCGAAAGCATATAATATTGCAAGTAGATAAATGGGTACCACTTTGGTAGGAAAATCCTATCAGCATTTGTGTGTGCAGAGAGCAGAAGCTGGTGCTGGATCTGGCCAGATGTGAGGCAATGCAATACAAGATGAGGCCAGATGAGGCAAGGAGAGACCAATTCTCAAATACAGCTCGTCTGCCTGGAATCCACACTGTATATCAGATATTAATACGATTGAGCGGGTTCAGAAGTACTTCACAAGAAGAGTACTCCACTCCTCTACTCACAATAGAATCCCTTATGTCACCAGGCTTGAAATTTTGGGCTTGGACAATCTGGAACTGCGCCACCTGTGTTCTGATCTAAGCATAGTATACAAAATTGTTGGCTACAATGTCTTACCTGTCAATGACTTCTTCAGCTTCAACAATACATGGGCAAACAATCGATACAAACTCAAGGTAAACCGTTCCAAACTCAATTGCAGAAAATATGACTTCAGCAACAGAGTGGTCAACGCCTGGAATGCTCTACCCGACTCCATTGTTACATCCTCTAACTCTCACAGCTTCAACCTTAAACTGTCTACCATGGACCTCCCTCCATTCCAAACAGGTACGTAAAGGGGGCGTGCATAAGCACATCAGTGTGCCTACCATCCTTGTCCTACTGTCCCCATTTATTTGTATTTATTTCCTTCATTCATGTCCATGTTCATATTCATACCTGCTATCTTGTATATGTTTGACAAACTAATAAATAAAATAAAGACTGGAGGAGGAGTCTGGAAGAGCCAGCAACCCAAGCGCTGCTAGTCAGTTTGAATACGCTAGTTTCCCCACCCCTGCAGTGCACCAAGGATACGTATGCAAGTACTGAACCAAAGAACTAGCAACTTAGGCTGTCAGGACTGCATTGTGTCTAGCATTTGTAGATTTCCCTGACATTGTATGCCACACAAACAAACAAACAAACAAACAAACAAACTACTCATCACCCATGCTTTCTTTCTGAGAGTGATGGTATTTTCTCTAGAGAAGGATCAATATATTTATTTTTTCAATTCATTCTTATTTCTAGGTTTGCTTTTTCCTTCTTCAGTTGGTTTAATTTTAATTTTTTTTCTTTTTTCCCGTTCCTCCTTCCTTTATGTAGCATATGTATTACATTCCAATCTTTTTATTCTTTATAGTTATGCTAATTTTGCTTTAGTATTCTTCCCTCAATCATTTATTCCTTCCCTCATGAATTATTTCTTCATTGGCATCTAAATTTTTTACTATGAAAATTTTAAATAATACAGTATGCTTTTCTTCCAGTGTTTTGCCTGTGTAAACATGTTTCTGTGTTAGTTTTCTTACCAGTGAAATATCGGAATGATATGCATTACTTGCTGTTTTGAGAACATTCAGGAAATGATCTCTGCAAGTGATCTTTAGTTGCTGTAGACTCACAACTGCCAGTTGAAAAGTTCTCCATGAAGATCTATGAAACTGGGAATAGTTCAGTTCTTTAGAGTGGACTGACTGTTCTGCAAATTTCATCCTGCTTTTATTTACAGGTTTTCAGCATTATTATTGTATATATATGCTTGATACTGGGAGAGTAGAACTACTTTTTTCTCAATGTTCTCAATTTGCACTCTAGAAAAAGGAACGAATCAGTCATTCAGCTTTTTATCCAATTGGCATTTTTTGATGAAAACCAGAAGTAAATGCTGGAAATCATAATAAATAAATAAATAAATAAAAAAACATGGTTACGTGACTGTGGGATCCTGCAAATGCCTGAAAAAGGTGAGCCCAGTTGCCAGGTGCCCAAAATGCAATAATGTGACCATGGTGTTGTAGTTGTGTGGCTGTCATACCTTCAGAATCAGATCGCAAATACCTTTTGAGTGGTCTGTTGTAATTTTGAATGGCCACTAATGTTTTCTAGTATCATCCAATTATTGCAGTACCCTTATAATAGCAACGAGAACAGATTTTATATCATGTCAACAGTAGTTGGGCAAACTAAGAAGACACTAAAAGTTGCTAAGACAAGATGACAAAAATTTCTGTATCATCTAAAAAAACCTGTTATCTGGTATGTAACAAATTCTAAATTAGAAAGTCCTATGTTAAAATACATTCATTGGCTACAGCTTTAAAAATCTAGAATTTTCTTCAAATGGAGACTTGATTTTCGTCTTTTTATGCACTAGTAAATATTTCATTGAAAGTTTAGTCAAGTGAAATTTAAACAAAAGCAAGTGTTATTGACTGTACTGAAATTTGGAATTTTCACAAAGTACTACAATTGCAGTAAAAGCCTACTGTGAATATAATGGGACTGAAAATAAAAGTATAAGAACTAAGAAAACCCCATGTCACTATGATAGGCTATTATGTTTTATTTATCTGGAAAAGTAGAGGTTAGGTTACATTTGTGCTTTGAATATTTTGAACCCTGAGATATATTATGAAAAAATATGACATAAATTCAGATTAAAAAAATGATTTGACAGGAAAAGATATTGACTTTATATATTTTATGGAGCTCCAGCTGCAGTTTGGGAAGTAAAGCTTCTTCCTGAATAGACAGTAAAATCTAGGCAAGAAAAAACTCAAATCCATCCCATGGATAGATCCAAACCTTGGACTGTCACTTGAGTTGGTGTTTGTTGATATCCAGGAAAATGGACTTGCTCAATGAAGTTAATAGTTAATTTAATATTGGCACTATTAAATACTGCATTAATTCTTGGGTATTCGAATCAGAGACACATGATAATTATTTTTCCCATTGAATGCAGAGACTGGATATTTATTTATTTTCCTTTTCTTTCAGGGGTGAGTTCTACCTACCTTTACTACCGTTTCGCAAAAGGGCCATGCATGCGCACTTGCTTCACTTACACGTTCTTCTGCGCATGTACAGAAGCGTTCTGATGACATTGGGGGGTCAGTGGGAGGAGCCTCCTGCCGATTTTACTACTGGTTCTATAGAACCGGTCCGAACCGGGGGCAACCCACCACTGTTTTCTTCTATAGTTCTTGAAAGTTCTGCCAACAAGATAAATGTTATGTTGTTTTCATTATATTGCAGATCACAATGGAAAACAGGAAATACTCCTGTTATTTTTACACATTTTCAATAATTCCATACAGTAATATCGTTCTTGGTATCTTTTTAAGGTCTACATAATTTTATCTACTTTATAAAATTGTGAATGGCTACACGACCTAATTCTAATGCATATATTGTTCACCAAATAATTATTATAAGTCTAGTAGAATTAACTCAAATGACAATTGGTCCTATTTTATCATATTTTGGCACATCTGTATCAAACTGTATTTTGGGAATTATGCAAGTTTTGTCTCATATGTTTCTACATGGTCTTTCTCTGACAACACATGTTCTTTGTTCATAATAATTTTGTCTAACTTGGATGGGTTAATATATTCTAAAATGAAATACAAAAATAAAACTTCATTGAAATGTCAAAGTAGTAACTGCAGAAGCAGCAGAAATGCATGTTTGATATTGCAGAACTTTTCTTGCTGATCCTACCAAGCAGACAATAAAGTAAAACCATTCTATTTATTTGTGCCTTTCAAGCAACATTTTCATTAGAGAACAAAAGATAAAAGTAATCAACATCTGATCATACATGAAGATGAAAGAATTTGACTGCATGCTCATGTAGCCCACATGGGTGCAGAAAATATCACATACGTCAAAAACATTCAAGAACTATGAAGATGCAAAAAATGATTTTGGATCCCTTACTAAAATGTCTATTTTCAATATATTTCCTTCCAATATCCATTTCTACTTTATTTTAATTGCATTTTAATAATCTTCTAAAACCTAGAACATCAGAATATTCGTACATTGTAAATGTGGGAGGGGGGACTGAGATACACATATTAATCTGGAAGATTCAATTCAGATAAGTTTCTGTATGGATTTTCAAAAGACTGAATTCCTCAAGAATTACTATCAAAATGAAAGGAAGAGACAGCCTCTATTCTTGTTGAAGGTCAATTTCAAATATGCCGAAAATCAATTTGATTGAAAGTTGAGTCAATCTAGACTTGCTAAATATCCTTTTTGTACAAATATGGAAGTAATAAAATTATTAAAACTGTGACTGTACCTACCTGGAGCAAATCACATTGATGCCAAAATGCTGACACTATCACAACTCTAAATTTGATAAATAAATTGCCATTTCATCATGTCCCCTAGCAGTGGTGGGATTCAAATTTTTTTACTACTAGTTCTGTGGGCGTGGCTTGGTGGGCGTGACATGGCTTGGTGGGCAAGGCTTGGTGGGCATGGCAGGGGAAGAATGCTGTAAAATCTCCATTCCCACCCCACTTCAGGGGAAGGTTATTGCAAAATCCCCATTTCCTCCCTATCAGTTGGGACTCGCGAGGCAGAGAATAGATGGGAGTGGGGCCAGTCAGAAGTAGTATTTACCGGTTCTCTGAATTACTCAAAATGTAAACTACCGGTTCTCCAGAACTGGTCAGAACCTGCTGAATACCACATCTGGACCCCTCTCACCCATCCTGGACACTCCAATGGTAATCATCACTGATTTTTCTGATTACTCATCAGTGAAATTTAAGAAACATACAGTGATTTTGAGAAGAGCTGACCACATATCACAATCATCAGAATCTGAAAGGAGAAGATTGATCAATTCCTGAACAAAGAACTATGGGGAATCTTATACTGGTCATTATAACACCTTTATAATAACAGTGTACAATTTCTCTTTTGAAGCTTTTATTGAACAAATAAAACATGTATTGGAAGAAAGCAAAGAAATGCCCATCTGTACCATCATTTAACAAAAGATGTAGTCTGGTGGTTTGAATTGTGTATTATATTTCTTTATTATTTTCCATGACAACTCTTTTATGATGTTAAAAGTTTGAGAAATAGAGATTGAAAGCACAAGAAGTTTATTATCAGACAATGTTCAGACCGATCTGTTGAGTTTTCCATTGTTTTGAAAAATTCAAAAGGTATTGTTAAGAAGTCATATCAGGCAGGTATTTCTTCAGTCTAAAAACTCTCTAGTGAATAATTTTCAAATAAATGGAAGAGAATTCTGTTTTGCTTACAAGCTCTTCACAGTCAGAAAGAGGAAAGTTCTGTCAGCCTCTTTATGGCACATTAGTCACATCAGTCTAGCTTTGGAGGGGTAAAAGGTTTACTGGAATATTTCAATAAACAGCTTCCTATCTCTAGACGTTTAGCACAGTTTCACATGCAGCTTTTCACTTGCAAATATTCATAAAAGGTCAACATAGTTGCTACTTAATTGTAACGGTTATTAGAAGACCAATGAATATGATTGTCCAAGAGGCGATGATAGTGCAACCATGAGAATTAACCGAGATAGATGGAAATCTAGGATTTTGATTAAACTTTTTATAAAGCAATTTATTGCTTGTCATGATCCTCTAGAACCATGATGGCGAACCTATAGCACACGTGCCACATGTGGCACGCATAGCCATATTAGTGGGCACACAAGCTCAGGATTTCTACCTTCCTAGAAATAAGGAAACAGTCTGTTTCCTGCCTCTGGAGGGCCTCAGAGGGTGGTGGGGAAGGCCCGTTTTTCTGTCTCTCCAGGCTCCAGAACCTTTCTAGGACCTTGGGGAAGGTTTGCCCAGAAGTCAGCAAATGGGCCATTTCCGGCCTCCGGAGGGCCACCGGAGGGCCTCCAGGTGGAGGGAAAGGCTCTGGAGCCTGGGGAAGAGCAAAAAATGGGCCTTCCAGTCCCACCAGAAGTTGGCAAATGGGCAGTTTCCAGCCTCCGGAGGGCCTCTGGGAGTGGTTGGAAAGGCCATTTTTGCCCTCCCCAAGCTCCTAGAAAGGTTCTGGAACCTGGGGAGAGAGAAAAATGGGTCTACCAGGCCCAGCATGCCATTGCACACCAGGAGCAGGGGGGCGGGGGAGTCATGCGCACATGTACGGGGGCAGGGCACATAGAAATATGGGTTTGGGCATGTGTGTCCGCGACCCCCCCTACTGGCACGCGATGGAAAAAAGGTTAGTCATCATTGCCCTAGAAGTTAAAGAAGTTGATATCAGCATTTAATTATCTTACCTGGGGGACATTTTTTGACTTCAACAATAATGCATACAATGACCTTTGGTGTGTATCCAAGTAAATCTTGGTTAGAAATAAAAATAATTTTGTTGGAACATATACAGGTGGTCCTCGATTTACAACCCCAAGTGAGCCCAAAATTTATGTTACTAAGCAAGAAAGTTGTCAAGTGAATTTTGCCCCATTTTAAGACTTTTCTTGCCACAGTTGTTAAGTGAATCATTGCATTTGTTAAGTTAGTAACTCAGTTGTTAAGTGAATCTTGATTTCCCCATTAACTTTGCTTGTGTCAGAAGGTCACAAAAGATGATCACATGACCCAGAACATTGCAACTGTAAATATGAACCAGTGGCTAGGTGTCCAAATTTTGATCACATGACCATGGGGGTGTTGTAAGTGTGAAAAATGGTCATAAGTTACTTTTTAAAGTGCCATTATAACTTTGAACAGTCACTAAATCAACTGTTGTAAGTCAAGGACTACCTGTATTTAATACATAGACAAATGAATTAGATGAGCATTTCCAATGATAGTCTTAAATAAAATTACCATCTGTAATGAGATATATACCTAATCAGTCAACCTTGACTACATTTTTAATAAGAAAGAGAAGGAGGGAGGGAGGGAGAAAGAGAGATAGAGGAAGAGAAGAGGCAGGCAGCATCAGCAATGGTGGATCTTGATATAATAATTCCTCTCAGCCCTGAAACACTGGCCTGGTCCAGCCGTTTCTCTCCACTGCTGCTGTTGGTACCTCCATGGCCTGCCCACTGCTCTTGCAGACAGTTAAATTTAGTGTGCTTCACAATGGCACATCCATTGATACGGCATCCCCTTCTCCTCCTGGAGCCCATTATGACGTGGAGCATTAGCTGTAGCTGGGTCGGGCTAATATCTTGAGGTGGAGAGCAGGTCGTGTGTCTCCCTGAGTGATTGAGGTATGTCCAGCACCAACAAAGGCTGAAGAAGCTCCCCTGAGACCTAGAGAGCGCCGGAGAATCAAAATGAGAGAGAGAGAGGGTGGGAGGAGGGAGAGGGAGGGAGAGAAAAGGGAAAGAGAGAGAGACAGACAGACGGACAAAGAGAGAGGGGGAGAGAGATGAGACAGAGAGAGAGAAAGGGAGAGAGACAGAGATGAGTGAGAGAGAAAGTGAGAAATACACAGAGAGAGAGAGATGAGAGAGAGAAAGAGAGATGAGAGAGTGAGAGACAGACAAAGAGAGAGGGGAGAGAGAAAGAGAGAAAGAAAGAAAGAGACAGACAGACAGACAGACAAAGAGAGAGAAGTGGGAGAGAGAGATGAGAGATCCCAGTGTTTTGTTTTCTGTGGGAAACAGGTCCAAATGGCTCTTTGAGTGTTAAAGGTTGCAAAAACGGGAGGCCAAATTAAGTGCCTGAAGGACCCTATCCCATCACTGTGAGTCTAGGCACTTTAGCAAGCAACATGCTGGATTCGTATTATTGGTCTGCGGGATTTAAAATTATGAATTTAGTGGTCCCTGAGATCTGAAAGGTTGGTGACCTCTGCTGTAAGTCATGGGTGTCAAATTCATGGCATCACATTGCCATCACATGTCATTCACAACGTTTTTCCCCTTCATGTAGTTGGGGTGGGTGTGGCATCTGTGTGCATCTGGCCTGCGGGCCACCAGTTTGACACCCCTGCTCTAAGTTGTTACATCCTGGCCATGGCAAGATAAATTTTAGCCTTGAGGATGAACCATATTATGGCATTGTCTGGGAAAGAAAAGAGGGAGGAGAAAAGATGAAAAATCAGAGATGTAACAATGTTTCACATGAACAGCAGATATAGTTGAATTTTTCCTATATACCTCAAGAGGCATATTGGTCTCATGAGTTGTTTGTATATGTTAATAGGCCATGGTTTTAGAGAGATTGATATTACATTCTTTCTAGCATTGTGTGAGCAGGATTTGGACTGCAAAATAGGAGGATCTCAGATATATGGAAGCATCGTTCTGCTTTCTACTGTTGTAGCTACCTGTTGTCCACAATAGCATCCATCTGTTCCTGCTTCTATAACAGTTGAGTAATATTGTCACCAAAATGCCCAAAGATGTCACAACAACATATAGCTACTCATAAGAATCTGGACATAGTTATGAGAATGAAAAGAAAAGAAAATATTACTTCTACTTAATGACACCATAACGCTAACTTTTCATACATGCATTTTGATATTCGATACCAATACCCGATAAATCAAGGGATTTGTATTGTGATATCATGATATATCTTTCATTATGTATCCCCACCTCTACCCTTGATACTTATGTAGCCTGAACAGAGTTAATAGGTTTTCAACATTTGGTGAGATGAGCTAAGAAAGGTACCTAGGCATAGGACATAATGCAAGCCAATAAAATTTTCACTCTGCTGGAGTGGGATGATCAAGATAGTATGCAAAAGATAATAAGACAAATATATATTTTAAAAGGAAATATTAATTAAGAGCTCAGCAGAAGCATGAGTTATGAAGCAGCAGAAGATATTGTAAAAGGATTGCATTGAGATCTACAGTTAAAGCTATCAGAAGTTTAAGATTTTGATATGGAAACTTCATGTTCTAAGAAATGAACCCTAATCTAGCCTAAGATCTGGAATTGTGTGATCTCAACTCTCTACAGCTCTCTCTTCAAATGGCTCATCTCCCTTTTTCCTTTTCATCTGTCACAGTGCTAATACTGAATGCCAAGTGCTGTCTGTATGCTTTCTGTCCTCAACTCCATGCCTTTGCTTCCTTGTTTTTAATTTCTCATTCCACAGATCTCTGATCCCCTCTTTTGGCTTCCTTGATTACAAAGCCTTTGCTATCTTCACAGGAACAATGGGAATTTATGCACAAACGGAAGAAAAAAACCCATTGAAAACATACCTTTTTTAAAGTTCAGGTTTCTATGGGAACTACTCACATAAACCATGTGCACAGACTAAAAACTCTAAAGTATGCAAATTAACTTTTTAATTAGGGTTGTTGTTTTTTTTGTGTGTTCTCGTGAGGTTGTGCCATAGCAATTTGATCATAAATTTAATTTTCTACACAATTATTGCTTTTTAGCCCAATATAAGTAGCTCAACCCATAAGGTGTCAGAGAGATGAGAAAGCAGAGAAGGTAAAACAAGCTTGTGGGAAGTCTTACAATATGTAAGACTTAACATGTATCTATAGTCCTCCTATTCAATAGCAGCTACAGTTGAAGCTGCATGCAAGTTGGGGATGCTCTTGATCTTTGTCCAGAGACAGTTGCAGGACACTTGTATTTACATGAAATGAAATCAACACTTGAAAGAGAAAACTCTATCCTTTCCATTTCTGCAGCCTGGCAGCCGTTCCCAAAACCGTTATGCAGAATAACTAGATGGAGCTCTTTCTCCTGATTGCTCTTCATGAAATGACTTTGTGTGCTTGAGTGTATGGAGTCCTTTGATCCTCATTGCTCAGAGTGTGTAGAGGTAACATCTGCAAGGCATAGAATAGTTTGAATGGCTAGCAATCTTCCACCAGCCTTTCAAGGTTAGAGAAAAAGTACACTGGGGTACTTTTGGGGAGAACAAAGGCAGGGAAAGGCTGTCCCTTGCCAGTTCCCAGAAAAGTAGATAGATGGTATTTCAAATGCTACATCATCTTTGGGAGCAAAAGGATACTACAAAAAGGGTGCTATTTCATTGAATTTCTCCTCGGAGGGGAGGAATTTCCAGCTTTTTCTCATATATGGGGCTCACCATTAAAAGTGGAAGAAGGAGTTAAGTAATTTTCTCTCAGCTATTTTGTGCTGCAAAGCTCCAAGATATTAGGAGAGAAAAAGAAAAGCAATCACAATAATTAAATAATTAAACCATCTTTGCAATGAAATGGAATATAACACAACATTTTTCTGGATAACATTTTTCTGTATGTTTATTTAAAGGATAAGAAATTTTTTTTTTGAAAATTTAAGACTTATTTTCATCTTATTTATTTATTTAGCATATGCATTTTCATCGTTTACTTCCAGAACAACCAATTAAGAATTTCAGAAGCTTTCCATGTCTCCGAATGAATTGTTTGTGACTTCCTTCTCAATTAAAGTCACCAAACCATCACTTGGAAAGCATTTCTAACTTCTTCAAAGTAATTGGAGACATGTGAAATTTCCCAATAATTTGTTTCCTGGGTCCTATCATCCACTGACATTCATTTCCTGGTTATATGCAGTATCTCTGAAACATCGGCATCCATTGGGAGGGCAAGTGGAGGGGCGTCTAGGACAAGGCATTGAAGTCAACTCGCCATGGCCATCTTGCTACAGACATCTTGCATCAGCCATCTCACTGTGGCCAACTCACCATGGGACAATTTGTCACGGCCAATTTGCTATGGGGCAACTCACCATGGAACAATCCACATGGGATAACTCAACATGATAAACTGTTTGTGTCAAAGAAGCAATGGCAGATAATATTTATTGTGTTGTTATCTCACGTGGATTGTCCCATGGTGAGTTGGCCATGGCAAGCTGTTCTATTCCGAGTGGAAGTAAGTCAAAATATATTTCATGAGTTGCAATGTCAACTCCTTCCCTTATGTTACTGTAGATGATGTTGGGATACATGTAAAAAAGGATGGAGCTTACACTACAACATCACAAAGTATGTTTCGTTATTTTGATGTCATCTTGGCTAACTGGGGACACCCACGTCCAGGTACTTTTAACAGACAGAGATCACAGGACCAATAAAGATATTAGAGTGTCTCTTTTTCCATTGTACCAAGAACTGTAAAGGTTACTACCTTATTACATTTATTACATTATTTATTACACCTTATTACAGCAATCAGCAGTCATTTCCACACTGCTTCTGTACTTGATGCACATAAAAATGAGGTTTGTTACACCTAATTTTTTTATTCAGAATTAATAGCACTGAATGAAACATACATTGTGTCATTGCCTTTGCCTCCACTAGCCTGCACAATGGATGTCCATGTTTCAGAGATACTGCACAGTAGCTAGGAAATGAAGTTCATTGAATTCCTAAGAGTATTTAAATTACATGCAACACAAAGTAGTAGCCTAGAGGTGAAAACTCTTGCTTCCCACTCAGAAGGTTGAGAGTTCAATCCTAAGCAGTGACAGATGTTTCTCTATTAAGGCGCAAAGAGAAAATATCTGTTGTGAACGCCACATAGGCATCAGGGACATCCGGCCAGTAAACGCTCAGCTCCATTCAGTCACCCCTACCACCCCAAAGCAAGAGATTACAGAGTCATAAAAAGAAAAAAATTAAATTGCATGCAAACTGACATCCATGGTTTTCTGATTTTGTTTAATGTGGCTGACTTAGATTTTAGACTAAGGTGTGACACATATATTTAAAAAAACAAATGAAAGGAATATCATATTAATATTGTTTGGTTATCTGTAATTAAGTGTTAACTATAATACTAAGATATATATACACTAGATTCTTAAATAAATTGAAATCTATATGCATTTTGAAATGATGCATTGGGCTACAGTTACACACCATTTTCCCTGAGAATAACTACATAAACTATACAGTAAATAAAATTAATGCTGGAGGCTGGAGGTTTACTTTTCAGCATGCTAGTTTCTGATAATTTAACATTATTACTTTTAAAAACCAGAAAGTTGTTGTAAACCCCAAGGGACCAAGGGAGGTATTTGCAGGTCTCTTGGTATCCATAAGCAGCAGGCTGGCAATCATAGGTCTCAAAAGATGCCTGCAAGTATACACAGCCACCATAAGTCTCTGGAGATGGTTCACTATCTCAGAACAACTCTACAGATGTAATGCATTAGGAAGCCGAAAAGGAATGATTGAGTTACTAGCTCTGCAACAAGATCAATCTCATCTGAAATGTATCCATGCAAACAATTGCAATGCCAGTGCTACAAGCTGGAGAAAAAGATGAACAACTAGAGGACACTTGAATAAGGGATGAGTAATTAAGGTCAGAAACTGCTTAATGGGACAGTTCTTGAAACAAGCCATCCCAGAATTAGTTAAGACTAAAATGTCATTTGAATTATGCATATTTAATCTTGTTTGAGAATACAAGCAGACTTGTAACATGCCCGAGATTAACATGATGCAGTAGGAAGCATTTGGACAATCAGAACCTGCTAAAGAGAATAGTGTGGTATTCTGTCCTTATGTGATCAATAGAACTTTATATTTTGAATATATTCTCTCATTTTAGTTTCATACAGGAGAAGGGCAATCTTTAGGCTCCAAAGCTTAGAGGGCATCAATGCTATCCCTCCTTCCAAATCATTATAAAAAGTGCAAATGTTTGCATTGGCAGGTGGTAGCATTACAAGTCAGCGTGCTCTGAAATGCCATATACTCATGAGCCACTGTACAACAGTCAGGTCAGGCCAAAAATATCGTAGGACATTCTGTGTCACCATCATAGCCAGAGAGGGACAATGCTGACAGAGAACATCCCCAGGTGCTTACTACAGATCGTTCTTATGTTCATTAGTCTAGCACTGTTTAGATCTGAAAAAAGTGACTGATGATGGGTTCTCATACTTAAGACCATTGTTAATTCTCCTGGTCACCTGATCAAAATTCAGGCACTGTATTTATGACTGTTGCAGTATTTCAGGGTCAGGTGATCACTATTTGTGACCTTTCCAGGTTCTTCCAAGAAGTAAAGTCAAAGGGAGAAGTTGTATTCACTTAACAACAAAGGCAAAAATGGACATAAAATCAGGCCTGTCTTATTTAACACCTGCATCGCTCAGCAAAAGAAGTTCCATTTCAGCTGTGGTCTCAAGTCAAGGTCTACTATATGCAGGCATTTTTGTGAATATGACATCGGATACGAAAAGAAAACTTCCCTTGACTCCTGGGCTTGAATCACGATTGAAATTTAAAATGTATGTTCTCAAACAAATAGTTGGACTAGAAATATTTTGTTTTAATTCAGTATTAAATTACTTTAAGCATTACTTAAAAATACTATTTCAATTGCTAAATGTGCTTTCCACTGGCTGTGTTTTAAGAGAAAGACATATACCACCATTGTTCAAAAGCATGGAAACTTCAGGCAGTACAATATATGCATTTTCCTGTGTCTTCATGAAGTCAAGCAAAATACGCAGAAGTGATTTGACTAAGCAATCCAGAAACCATTATACATTACATTTATAATTCACAGAATCTTAACATTAATAGCATTGAAATAAGCCTTCAATGCAGAGTCAAAAACTGCATAATTCCAAGCTGAACTATAAGAAGTTTGCAAAAAGCATCTGAGATTTTTGAAGTTTGATTTCTGGACAGAGCCATACACTGGAACACAATCATTCAGGTTTCCTTCTCTTAACAATATCGTGAACTTCTCACAAACAAGCTTCATTAATTGTCTAATAACCGGATTAATTAAAGACACCGAAAGTAAACAGCAAGAATGTAATTTCCCCCTGATTGCCATGTAATAGCAGGGAAGACGACCTCATTTGCATATGCAAAAGTACCATTGACACAGGCAGCATGATCACCAATAACAATTTATGGGAGAAAAATGTTCTCCTGGGACACTATGACCCCTACTCAATTTCTCTTCTGGCCCAGCTGTTGACAATTCCTTACCCTAGCTTCATCTGCCATGTTTAATTAAAGAATGATAGTGTCATTAAAGAAAAATAGCTTTCAGCTATTTATTATAAAAACATTTATACCACTGGTGTGAAGGTTAATCAGCTCAAATAAAAGCAGATAATAAAAATAACAAGTTTTTCTACAAAATTGCAACTGCCATCTTCCATTGTTAGCTTGTGGTTGGCTGGAAAGTCTTACAGCGGACAGTGGCCTGAAAATGAAGGAATCTCAATTTTTATTTAGGATAGTTATATACTACTGAACTGCACCTCAAATGCCTGGTGGTTTACAATATAACCAATGAAAGCATCATCCAGCTAATGCAAAACATAAAGTGAATAAACTATCCAGCTATCCTAACATCCATTAATTGATTGTAATTGTTTTCTTATTCAAAAACTTGAAGGACATCTGAAATATTGTGGGGTACAATATTTTCACAGGTTGAAAGTGCTAGATTAGAGAAATGAGGCATGTGGTCTGATTAAAAGTAGAGCAGTATCTTTGTTATCTATAATAAGTAACTGGCTAAAGGAGTCTTCGTTTCTATTATAATAATCATTTAGCCCAATGCTTAAGTGGGTGAGTTCAGCTGTTACTTTCATGTCCCATAATATTTTGTTTTGAAGATTATGATAAAAAAGGGGGCACCTCATGGCTTGAATGTCCTCTGAGCACTGCTTCCAGCTCTATTTGCTGCCAACAAGCTACTGGATTCACTATAATTTAAGTAGACCATGATTATAACCAACTTGGCCAATACAGAGTAGTTAGCTCCCCATTTACCTGGAAGTTAGCACCACTGAATTCAATAGCACTGTATTTATTCTTGGAGTACTCTATAGAATTGTGCCAAGCATCTCTGCTATGTCAGCAGTAAGACAATGCATTATATTGTCCAAGAAAAGAATGGGCTTCTATGACTATAACAAGCCTGTGGTATATTCAATTCTTCCACAGTATTATGTGACAAGATTATAGAGGATAAAACAACCTGTAAGTAATAAGAAGTGCAGTATGTATTACTTTCCCCATCTGACTGCTGCAGGAACCCAGCATTGTTCCTGACTATGAGTTCTGATTGACAGAAATATTTATATTTTAAACCAACAAATAGGCGATTCTGTGAATATTGACGAATGAACATCTGAACATTGGCAGGGTTATCTGAAGTACTTCCACCCCTTCATCAAAACGTATGAGCAGCCATATCTGTATGACTAATGAACTTTCTCTGAATTAGCACAGTCACCTGTAATTAGCCATCTGCTACTGCTCAAGCTACTTTGACAGATTATTCCAAGCCAGAAGTCCAGTGTTAATTTTTGCCAAGGTTAAACTAGTTTGTATAGTAAATAAGCTCAGGCAGACTGGGCTCAATCTAGTATAATTATGTAACACCTTGACAATATACAGAATTTATATTTTTTACTCTTTAAGTTAGAATATTTTCTTTAGTGAAAACAATAGAAGCTTTCTATTCACACATAATACAAATTCATAAGCCAATCATCGTTTAATATATGTGAACCGACCCAATGGCTAAACCACTAAAAAAATGTAAGCACTAATCACTTGCATAAAACATTTTAATGATATTTTATTTACTATTTTCTCCTTGGGTTGTACTTGATTTGATTCAAGGTTCGTGCAACCCTATGTTTGTGTGTGAGTATTTGTGCCTTTGAGTCTTGCATTGTCTCCTGGCATCCATCTGGACAAATCCCTGAAGTTTTTTTGGTAAAATTTTTGGAAGTGGTTTGCAATTGCCTCCTTCCTAAGGCAAGAAAGAGCCCTAGGAATCAGCTCCCCGTGGGCCTTCGGCTGGCTCCTGACCTTCGGCTGGCCCCTGACCTTCACACCTTTCGCCGCAAATTAAAAACTTGGTTATTTGAGTCCCCCGGCCTGGACTGATGGGGTTTTTTACGGGTTTTTAATAGTATCTGATCTAATTAGGCATTTTAATTTTGCATAATGGATTACTGTGGTTTTTATTGTTGTGAGCCGCCCTGAGTCCGTTGGAGATAGGGCAGCATATAAGCCTAATAAAATAAATAAATAAATAAATAAACATGACCAAGATGACTCAGCTGGCTTTGTACCTTGGACGACAACTTCCAGACTCCTGTTTTCTAGCCTGATACCTTAATTGGCTCTCTTATGCAGTCTTAGTACCTGATTAAGCCATGTACCCAGAAACACTGTTTACTGAAAACAGTTCATTCTTGCAGTGAAACTGGCATTCTTACATGGTAGCAGAAGATGAACTGGCAAATCTGGTTGAATAACCTAGTCTGGTGGAAAAACACAGTGCTCTCAGGCACCACTTCTATGAACCCCTCACGTACAAAATTTTGGAACATTTAGAAAATAAGATAGCATTAAAGTGATCTAACAGTGATTTTTCCAAGCAGCAATCTGACAATGTTGTGCAAATGCATACAGTACTATAGTATACCGTGTTTGCTTATACATCTTGGGGGAAAAAATGACAGATTCAGTTTTGCGGTAGCACAATGGCCCCCTTTTTTTTGATAAACAAAGGAAGAAGCCTGGTAGTCTTCTCAGAACATCATCCTCTTTGTCAATTCCTTGGTCATGCCTGGGTGAAATGCTATTAACCGCTGAGATCTTGGTGCTCTTAAACCTTGGTTATTTGGCTGCAAACATTTCATCCAGGGGTGGGTTTCACTTACCTTTGCTACTGATTCGCTCGCACATGCGCAGATCGTATTTGATGATATCCGGGCGGGTGGGTGGAGCCTTCCACCACTGCTGCTACCAGTTCGCCCAAACCGGGGTGAACCAGTAGCAACCCACCACTGATTTCATCACCTGATTAGGTAACATCATCAGCACTTTTGGTTTTGGTGAAATGCGCAGCTATACAAATTTGATAAACAAACAAACAAGCTCAGATATCACCAAGGATTACACAGTTCAAACCTAAGATACATATATTCTCTTTTATTGGATGCTATTAACTCCTTATGCCAAATGCTGCAAGCTTGCATAGTCGGATGCTACCAAGAATAATGATTCTTTTGTTCTCCACCTTCCTCTCTTCTCTAGGCAAAAATCCTTGTTCCACTTTCACCCTAGTGCAGTGATGGCTAACCAGGAGGGGGGGGAAATCATGTGTGCACGTGCCCACACCCATAATTCTATGCGCCCCGCCCCCATGCATGTGTGTGCCCCCCCGCTCCCCGGCCCATTTTTCTCTCACCTGGCTCTAGGGCCTCTCTAGGAGTCTAGGGAGGACAAAAATCGCCTTTCCCACTCCCTCCAGAGATCCCCCAATGCCAGAAATAGCCCATTTGCCAACTTCCGGTGGGACTGGAAGTTGGCAAATGGGCCATTTTCAGCTTCCAGAGGACCTCCAAGGGGGTGGGGAAGGCCATTTTCACCTCCCCAGACTCCTAGAGAGGCCCTGAAGCCAGGTGTGAGAAAGAAATGGGCCTTCCCCACCCCCAACCCCTGAGGCCCTCTGGAGGCAGGAAACACCCTGTTTCCCTACTTCTGAAAGTCAAATCATATATGCACATGTGCACCGGAGCTAATCGCGTGCCCATTGATATGGCTATGTGTGCCACCTGTGGCATGCGTGCCATAGGTTTGCCATCACAGCCCTAGTGTCTGTCTCCAGCTAAGCTATGCATGTGAAAAATGTCCACTTTTTCCGTGTGTATAAATGTGTATAAACCTTTAAACGTCCTGCCTATACAGTCACAAGAAGCTTACCCTTACAATTAAAATGCCTGCCTATCTATTTGATTGGTGAGAAGCCTCACATTTTTTTCAGCCTTATTCATAATCTGTCACTTTCCTGTCTTCTTAAGGAGTCTTGCAGTGTATTTGGTCCCTCATTTTATTTTTATGCTTCTCCTCTGAAACCAAACTGTCTTTACGATCTGTTCAGGTAGATCCTTTACTGAAATCACCTTTTTAAAAACATATTTTTCAACTTTCATAGAAGTGCATATATTCTATTCTCCATAGACTGTTAAGTGTTAAGATATCTGTGTTTACTTTAAACTATACTGGAGTAAATGAATATCAAGGGATATTTTGATCCTCCTGAATGCCATTAGTCCAAGTAATAAATTATGGTCTACAGTCATTAGTTATAATCTCATTTTTTGGACTTTAGGAATTCATATTGTGTTTAATAACTTTTAGAGTATAATCCTGACAGAATTAGTGATGTGGAAGGCCCTGGTTTATTGCATTGAGTTGTGAGCTTTATTTTTCTAAGATTAGACACCGATCTTTTCATTGGCTGGATGTATGCAGAAATGTTCTGTCTCAGAACAACCCTTGGCAGCCATATTCTTTTATTTTAATAGCCATTTCACTTTAAACTGAAAATGGCTATACAAAGGCTAACCGTCATGTGTCAAACTGTGCTCCAATTAGCTCTTTCAGAGAAACACAGATTTTTTTCTTAGTACTTTTAATGTAATGGACATTGAATTTGGAGTCGTCTTAGCAAATTTCACAGAACACTGATTGTTGCCTGCACCATCACAGGAAACAAGGGAACAAGGGACTGGCCTAGTATGATAAAAATGTGCTTTGCCTTTGGCTCAATCATAAGAATAAATTTCAAGTTTGATCAATGGAACCAAAAGCTAGTTGCTCTCCTTAGTCCTGGAAAAACAAGCCAACCAAAGATTAGCTATAAAAATGTTTACAGTCCACTGCCCTCACAAACCTTTGACCAATTTCTTAGTAGAATAAAAACCTTAAGAAGATAAATGTAATTGAGAGGTGGGAAGAGATGAATCCATGTCTCAAAAGCCAAGTTGCCTTAATTCTGAAAATGTAGACTCATGTGTCTGCAATCCACACCTCCATTTTCATGAGCTATCTCATTTTTAATACATAAACCTCCTATGCAACCCTATGCTCACTAATTATTTCTCTTCTTTTTTCTGATCCCTGGATCAAGCTACTAGGAAAGAGGTTTGGTGCTAAACCACAAAAACTATTGTGTGTGAGGAGCAGGAAAAATCCTAAGAGAGAATTCATATTTAACCAATATTTACACCAACCATGTACATGTATTCGAAGAGGACCAAAGCGATTTTTCTGGAAGAAGAGGTATTTTGGCTCAGACCTAGAAGGCCAAGGGAACTGACCTTTCTGTAACAACACAGGGAAACCAGCTGTGCCGTGATAGGAATTTTCTCCATGGATTAATTTTTCTCAAAGTAGCTGAAGGGTCATTGCATTTCATCTGCTTCTGCAATGTGTTCCAGAGTATGCACTTTAATAAGGACTCAATGTGTATATTACTCACTCTTGACAAGCACCCATTCAGTGGCATTTGTACACTAGTAAAAGAGAGCATGGGAACAATGATCCACCAACAAAAAAGCAAGACTGTAATAAACAGTGTCCTTGAGATGGTCCATATTTTCCACAGAAAAGTGGCAAAATATATACTGTACCTCACACTGTTCTCATTCATGCTGACTTCATTATCTAATCCGAGGATTAGAACTGGTGACAGTGAAAAAAAACCCTCCATCCGTAAGGTCATAGAAGTCTTTATGTTAGGGATATGCAAAATGTTGGTATTCACTTTTATAAGTGTGATATTGTATGATCACATTTCACATTTATCCATAGAAGGGCATGCAAGTTTTTTTTAAAAAAAGAACATAGCTCATTTGTGTTATTGCGCATCCTCCCAATCCACTGAAAGGTAAAATGTTGTTGAAATGTTATTTTAATAAAGGCACCTCTGTGCATCTTATCTTTTTATATATGGTTGGTGAAAATGGCTTAATATTCCATGTTTCATTTTTAAAAGCACCACTTTGCTTCTCTTATGCAATGCCAATTATTGCTTTTGTCAGGCCTTTGAGAGGAAGGGCAGTGGGGATAATACTACATATAACAGTGGCATCTAAGGTATCACCCATTTTTTGAAATTATTAGATGACTCAATAATTTTGACTCAAGCCAGTAACCTTGACTTGAACATTCATCAGTTAAAATATCATGCCAATAGCTATTTAAGTATTTATGTATTTTTTAAAAAAGCCCTCTTTTATCGGTGACTGAGTTCAATTGAGAACAAAATTGCATGACATAGGATATGGAGAAGCTTCAAATGAATATTCTAATGAATATTTTAATCCAGGCCTCTCAAAGTTTCAAAAAGGTTCTGGGTCATTATATTCCCTATTATTTCTCTGTTCATTTTAATTCCTCATAAAATCCCAACAGCTCACTATTGTTCATCCATGTCTTCTTATCTAGAAGTCAATTCAACTGAATTCAGTGGTACTTCTGTATAGACAAAATGGTACAATTAGCTCTCTTTTAAAACTCTCACCAATTCGCTATTACACATTGAGCCCTAACTATTAAGAATAAGTTGAAGTTATTCTGATTTTCAGGAGTTCATTGGGCAGTGCTGAAGCAACTTTGCAACACTTTTCTGGCCATACTTGAATAATGTTCATTTCATCCTTATGTTGCTCTTTTCTTGCACTCATATTCTCAGTTTGTATTTTATTTGTTTGTTAAATTTATTTTATGCCTATCTCACTGTGGGGCTACTCTAGGTGGCTTACAACAATAAAAAGGAAGAAATGAAAAGAGTGCAAACAGAAGTAAAATAATAGAACAAAGAAATAAATAATGAAAAAGAATATGAGAATGCATCCAAAAAGATGGATGGGTGCAAAGAGCAAGGGGGAGGGAGGTGGATTATGCCATCAATCTCGCCTCTGATATTTGCCTCTGATACTTCAATTTGGATAGTCAGGGATGATCTGTGTGATGATATGTTGCTCACTTTATTTCAGGTTAAAGAAATCTTTAGGTGATCAGATTTGGTTGGCTGTCTAACACAGTGACTGTATTGTTATTTATTCAGGAAGAAGAATAAGGCAATAGCCCGAGGGAGATAAATGATACAAAAGAAACTTACTTGGGGAAAATAATCTAATGTACAGAATTTTAAAAATGTGACTAGTACCATATACTATGTGGGGTTTGGGGAAGTGGGAATTGTCCAGGATATTTTCCCTTCTAACATCATAGTTTTTGTATTGGGATGAAAGACGTAGTGATACCATGTAGAGTCACACTCAAAATATTTTCCATTTATCAGAGGTTTGGAGATCCTGGATTATTTTCTTCTTCTGAATAAATATTTCTCAGCTATGCAATACTTTATTTAGCATGCACTTGAAATATATATTTGCAATACTTTTTAATAAATCAAACTGATACTGAATGGGAAATATCTGTCTTGTAATAATGCTTATGAAAAAGAACTTGGAATTGTGGTTGCTTAAAAACTGAATATGAATTACTAGTATGATATGGCTGCCAAAAGAAAAGAAAAGAAAGAAAAGCTGGAGGGAGCAGACAGAGAATGTGGTTTTAGAGAGAATGAATGGAAGAATAGTTTCCAAGTCGCAGGAAAACATACTCCTATTTTATTCTGCCAGACCCCACTTTGAGTATATTGCTCACTTCTAGGCACCATACCAAGCAATACCAAGTATACAGATAATATGAAGAGGTTCAGAGAAGATCTAGCCAGGGGTGGGCTTCAAAAATTTTAGCAAGAGGTTCTCTGCCCGGTTGCTGGGTGGGCATGGCCATGGTGGCCATGGCCTAGTCGGCCTTCCCAGGCTCTGGAGGCTTTCTTCAAGCCTCCAGGAGGGCGAAAATGGCCTCCCCAGGCTCTGGAGGCCCTTTTGAGACTGGCCCAAACTTCTGGTAGGTTCATTTTTTGCCCTCCCCAAACCTCCGAGCACACCCTGCACTTACCTGCATCCAAAATGGGCCACGTGGGGACTCCTGTGAGGGGTGGAGTGGAGTGGGAGGGACCAGCCAGAAGTGGGACTTGGGGGTTCTCCAAACTCCACAGAATCTTAGCTAGAGGTTCTCCCGAACCCCTGAAAACCCCCAGCAGCCCACCCCTGAGCCTAGCCAGAAGTCTGTATACTAAGTATTATTATGACAGACTAAGAGAGACTTATATTTAGGCTTGAGAAAAGCCAATGGCAGGACACTTTGTCACACATACAAGAACAACATACAGAATAATGAATTTTACAGGTTTTCTTTGAATATCTGGGGGAAAAAATCCTAGCAATAGAAGCAGTTTGACAGTGGAACCAATTATAAAGAAATAATTTAGGGGTCCATAGATACTCTCTGAACTTGGTTGTTTTCTTGCAGACTGTCGAGCCGTGAACAGGCTCGCCATCACTTATGGGGGGGGGACGGAGATTGGAAAAGGCAGAACGCAGCCAGAGCTGTCG
>WNWU01000004.1:13192426-13224696 GCA_012654045.1 Ptyas mucosa
TGGAGTCGTTTTTTCACCTCAAGCTTGGGCGGGACGACAGGCCGAGACAGACATTTCATTACCCAACTAGGTAATGCTGATGATGTTACCAAGTTGGGTAATGAAACAACTGTAAGGAAATAGCCAAGCTCAGAGAGCACTAAGGACCCTCAGTTCAATCCCAAACTATAAATATTCCCTTCTATTTGTATTACAGAAAAATTTAGCTCTCCTTTGATGAAAATATTTGGTTGGAGGCTGGAGTGCCATCTATTGGAGATGCTTTAATGTGGATATTTGTAGAGAGAAAGGCTGGACTTCTTGATAGCTGACGTAGCTCCTTCCAACTCTATAATTCTATAACTAGTGTAAGCCTAAGCAATCAGGCATACTATTCCCCATTTGTTTTATGATAAGATGTAATTCTCTTTTTATTGTCTGGCAGTTATATATTTTATCCCAGGTAAAAGCAGTAATGTTTCATGTTCCCAAATGAGGATAAATAAATATCATTTGCGGTGGCTGGGCTTTTACCTTCCATTTCCTTGATATTGACTAAAGCTCCAGATGCCCACTGTAAATTGTATTTAAGTCATACTACTTAGGAGAATTTTTTAAAATATATTTCCATTGTGTTCCCTGGTTCAACAAACAAGCTACCACATGAATGATGTGGAGAAAATCAGCTTTTTCTACAGCAAGTTTTAATCTTGATCATTTTGAAACCTTAATTATAAGTACACTCACATTCGTAATTAAGTAGCACCCATATGGGACGGATAAAATACAGCTGTTACTCAGAAACATCCTAAATATAGAAAGGTACTGAGGTACAGAAAGGTGTATCCAGATTAAAAATCCAGATTAGCCAAACAATGAATAGAAGGGTTTTTTTGAAATAAATATATATATATTAAATGTCTTCATTTCTAGTAGATAGGGTCCCTGCCTGGCTTGTATCTCTTGATGCTTAAGATCTCCTAGCCTTTCCAACTTCCTAAAGCACAAAGGAAATAAATACCATCCCAGTGGTGTTCTCCAGAACCTGGCTTTCAGAAGCATATTGCTTCTGATTCTGGAAGTAATATATAGCCATCGTGCCATTGGGGATATTGGGGATGTGGTGGCACAGGGGCCTAATGATGCTGGAACTACTGGCCAGAAATGATCTGCTCTTGGTTTGAGCCTGGCTCTGTGAAACAGAAGGAACTCCCATTGCTTGAAACCTAACTCCTGCCCACCCAGCAGTTCAAAAGCATGCAATATTGTAAATAAATAAATGTGTATCACTTTGGTGGGAAAAACCAAGCTGGGTTTGTGAGCGGGAGACAAGACTGGCATGAATGGACGCAAGGCACTGCGACATTAGGGGAGGGGAGGCGAGACTGGCGGAGGAGCCCAGAAGAGTTGGCCACCCAAGCACAGCAAATAGTTGGTGTAAAGCTAGTTCAACCCCAAGGATAGGCGCATAAGCACTGAACAGAATGAACTAGCTTTTTTGGCTGCTAGGACTGCATTGTGTGTCTAGCATATGTAGATTTTCCTGACATTGTATGCCATATGCTAAATAATAAATAATAATGTCATTGCTAGCCTTGTCATGGAAGGGCCTGATCCCATTTACAAACTAATCAAAATTGGAAGCTTACATCTTATGAAAACTGGTATCCTAATTTGGCTATGCTCTGCCTCACGAAAGACTTGCCATTATTCTACTTTTACACCTTTCAGTTTCATTAGCTCTACTGAGAACTTCTATTATTTGAGGAAACAAATCCCTATTTACTTACTTTACCCTTTATATTCATGAGCTTTGTTTTCCTACATTTACAAATACAGCATTTTATTTTGATTTGTAGATTTGAGGCACTGGTAGTCCCCCCCCCCCCCTTTGGCCTTTGATTTGAACTTTTAACTTGCTTCGGTTGTGTGCTATTCTTCTCACATTCCCTTGGTAGCAGCTTGATGATTCATCTTCAAAATCTTTCCAAGTGATTGGGGATTCTGACACAACAATTGGGAATCACTGAACTGAAGAGTTTCATTCAGATTTTTAAAGAGAAACATTGGACGGATGGTAACAGAAAAACTGACTATGAGAAAGAAATGCAGAAGTAATGTTTCTGTTTAATTCAAATCCTTATCTTTCTTCTTTCCAGTGAGATTTTCATTTTCCAGAATTTAGAAACAAATGTGAGAAAATAGGATTTTCACAAGTTTACGAATAGTAATGAATGGAAAAGTGGGAAGTAAAATTATTTTTGAAATTTACATTTCTAAACATAAATATTTCCAGAATAACTGGTTTAAAAAGGACTATTCGTGCTTTTGTACTTTGGTGTTGGAATAAGATTCCTGAGAATACCATGCACAGCCAAAAAAACAAATGGATCATTGAACAAATCAACCCAGAGTTCTCACTTGAGGCATAAATGACCAGGCTCAAATTATTCTACTTCAATCACATTATGCAAAGATGTAGATCTATGGAGAAGGCTCTAATGCTAGGAGACGTGGAAGAAAAGTCAAGAAGCAGACAGGCAGCTTGGTTAGTTGGATGGATAGACTCAGTTACAGTGGCAAAGGGGGTGTAGTTGGAACAGCTTAAAGTTATGATAAATCACCATGAAGAAAATCTATCTATATGACAACAACTTGATAACATGTGATCTATCAACCAATTCATATCTCTCTGTTTCAAATAATGTGAGAATTATGCCTTATTACAGCCAGTGTAATTCTTGGACTTCTCGGAAGTGCAAATTCATTGCAGAACACTTGCATATTCACAATTCAAACTTCAGTCCAGAATTTGCCACTCATATCGCAGAGCATCCCATGCAAAACCTAGCAACCTACTCTTGAAAGTTATGCACTTTAAACCAAACACTTTATCAACTGAAGCTGAAATCTTGAGATAAACAACTTTCAATTAAAACTTACATCGTAGAGTTTATAGAATACATCATTCTATTTAGGTTTAGCGATTTTTTTTAAAAAAATCAATTCCTGTAATATTTATGTGCAATTTTTTCTCCTGAGGGATAAGGAGCATGTCAAGATAAATAGGGAAGAGAGAGAAAATATAATAGACTTAGGAAAACCAATGGAGAAATTTGGCAGGTTTAGTTAAAATATCATGTCCCAATCATGCAACCAATATTTTGTCAATGGCAATGTAAACTTCCATGTGGTATTTGAGAATCAAAATACCAAGCACTGGAAAACATTAGTTTCTTATGTTTTTCTTTTCTCATGAAGCAGTTGAGAAAACTTGCTCGGTAGACAAAGATTTTTTCTCTGTTACACTATATTTTTGAACAAAATGTTGAAATACAACAGAAAAGTAATAGTGACAGATTAGTAATCTGGTTGTTTAAAAGCCAGTTGTTCTATTGGTTAAGGCACCAGGCTAGAATCCAAAAGCCCGTGAGTACTAGTCCAATTTTAGGCATGAAGCCAATTTAGTATCTTTGAGCCATACTCTCAGCCCTAAGAAACAAATAATGGCAAACCACTTCTGGAAAGACTGCCAAAAAACCTAAAGGGATTTGCCCAGGAAGTTACTGGAAGTCAAATGCTAATTAAAAGGATCATATGAACACACACACACACACACACACACACACACATACACACTTCCCCTCTTGCTCAGATTATTAGATATGATGGTGGTGGTGACTGGAATATACAGTATTCTTTTCCTTTGGCAACTTCTGACAATGGCTTAGAGCAGGAGGGACCGTCCTATTTTTTATCAGGCAGTTTCATCTTATCCTAGAGTGACTTTTTTCCCATGAGATGGCATACAAATAGACATATAACTAAATAACAGAAATAAGATAGATATTCCAAGAACATGTAATGTTCTGGGACAGGAGTGCAGGCACTGATATTTCTGCAATTCTGTATTTGTCAATAAATCAAAATAAGCCCTGTAGCTCTTGTTCATGGTGCAAGGTAATATACATGATTATTTTCTCAATGCAGATATGCGAATACTTAGGTGACACAGAAAATATCAGGTGATGTGCTTAATTGTATCTCTGTAATAGTAGCTCTTCTGATAAATGGAATAGAAAGTAGGAAAAATAGTTAGAATAGTATCTTGTAAACTTGGAAGAAACCTATCCTGTGAATACCTGTTTTGATCATTCTCATTTTATTTATATTGTGGTTGTTGTTGTGAATTATCTGTTGACAATTTTTAGCATGCATAATCTTCTGTGATACTGTGATATCAGAGTAAAGAACTCAGTTGTAGTCACCAGGGCAGTGATTCTATCCTAGGTCTTTAAAATATTGTGGCAGCTCTGACAAGGGCAAGATACATGTTTCTCACAGAGAGGCAATAAATTGAAACAGAAATAGAAAGAGTCAAGAACAAGGGTGGAAATGTAGAACTGGTGGGGAAAATTTCAGAGATGCAGAAACAATGGATTTCTATAAATAAAAAGAGTAAATGCTAGGTGGAGACCAAAGATGAACTAGCAATCCTAAAATGTGGGTCTCAGGGCCCTCCTCCACCAGAAGTCCTATCCATCCCTGAACACAAGGGCTATCAATAGATTCAAACTCAAGGTAAATCGCTCTAATCTTGACTGTAGGAAATATGACTTCTGCAATAGAGTAGTAAATGTCTGGAACACTGTACCTGATCCTGTTGTTAGTCTCGCTATTCCCCATAACTTTTACCTTAAACTGTCTACCGTGGACCTATCATGTTTCTTAAGAGGTCCCTAAGGGGGCATGCATAAACGCACTAGCATGCTTACCATCCCTGTCCTACTGTTCCCATTTATATGTAATTATTCTATGTGTTTATGGCTATGTATTGCCTATTTATATCATTTTATTTGTGCCAATTTTTTGTTCATGTGTCCATGTCTATGTCTATAATGTTATTTGTTTCCTTATACTTGTAAACAAACAAACAAACAAACATACATCCCCTAAACCTCAGTTACAGTAATAACAATAGTAATTTACAATAATGTAAATCTATATTTTTTTTATTTTTTTTATTTTTTTTATTTGATTTATATGCCGCCCTTCTCCGGAGACTCAGGGTGGCTTACAGTGCGTTAAGCAATAGCCTTCATACTTTTGTATATTTATACAAAGTCAGCTTATTGCCCCCACAATCTGGGTCCTCATTTTACCCACCTTAGAAAGGATGGAAGGCTGAGTCAACCTTGAGCCTGGTGGGATTCGAACTTGCAGTAATTGCAAGCAGCAGATGTTAATAGATGTTAATAACAGGGTGCTTTAAATCACTGTACTACAGGCTCTGTCCACTACTATGCTTCTGACTCTCAACAACTCTGGGCAATACACAACAATCAAGTAAATAAAAATAAAACCAATAAAGGATAAATGTTACTGAATGTAATGAAGTGAGTAGCCTCAATATCCCTTGCTGAATAGCAGAGCAGGGCCATCTGGCTCTCAGAGGGAACCTTGCTCCAGAGGTTCCCATGCTGCTACAAAGAAGGTGCAAGTCCTGGATTCCAAGAGATGGCTTTGTTTAATGAAAGGAACCCAGAGCACACCAACTATGCAGGATTGAATTGTATTTAAATGAAACAACCTAATTGGTCATTCCAAGACCAATATGGCAATCAAAACAGGGGATTCTGCAGGAGGATAAAAAAAAAATCAAGATGACACTTGAAAGCTGGTAGAGACATCTGCAGGTGGGTTCATCATGTATATAGAAGAGTCATACCGTGCTCTTTCTGTCACTTTCTGGACTTTTTTTTAAAATTGATAGACCTTGTGGACATCTCTGGATTGTGGAGAACACAGAACTCCTTCAGACTACACACTTCTCATAGATTTACACAATGCTTTATGGATTCAGAAATTTGACAGAATAGATAATAGTTTCACATAATTAGAAAAAAAATACTGATTTGGTTTGTTTAGGATACCCAGTTCCAAGAAAACTGTGGGGAAACTGTGGGAAATATACAATAAGTCCAATGCATAAATTAAAAACACATTTTAAAAAACCCTCATAATTATCCAGCCAGAACAACACTCTCCAACATAGACCACTTCTGTGCCTGGCATGACCATTAAAAATACAAAGGAGTGATCTGACATTTGAAAAACTGTCCCCAAAAAGGAGAAGACAAGACAAGACAAAAAAAAAAAAGCATTATCCAAACTGGCTAAAACCTATTCAAGCAACTGAGGCAGCTGACATTTGACATATGCATAGCCAGACATGACAGAAATCTGCAAATTCTTCTGTGGCAAGAGGGCACGAACTAATCCTCAACTAAAAAACAGATAGTTTTAGAAACGTCAAGCTCATGAAATGTCTACAACTGGGAGACTTTTATAAACATAAGCAAAGATTGGCATGACATTTGCTTCATAACATCATCAGTATTCTTACACATGGCGAGTCATGACCCGTAGAACAGAATGTTGGAATAATAAGAGAATTCGATTGCCTCTTCATTAGGTGATCCAGAAACTTTTTTCCTTAGCAGCCAGAAACAGAGATGTACGGTTCAAAATGCAAAGTTAATACTGGCTGCTGCAAAAACTGTACCATCACATTCCGGTTTTATGGAAGAACATTCATCTTGATTGATGTTCCATCAAAATGTAAAAAAAAGATACAGAAACAGCTCGTCACATATAATCTCAAGGAAGGCATCCAAGTGAAGACAATGGTGGACTAAGGCATCTCCAATGGAATGGAAACAACAGTTGGGTGACAAGGTCAGGCCAGAAGAGTCTTTTTGGATAAGGAGAGGCCAAGAGATCATTACTTGTGCTCTGGAAGGCTGTAGACATCTACAGGATTTGTGGTTGGCTTGTGAGTTTGAATAACCAGGAGCCGTGGAAGTGTCATTGAACTCACAGCCCCAGCAGAGACTTTAAGGACAGTGGGTTCTTTTAAAACCTCATTTTCTTAAAATCCATCTGGATTATAATTATTTTAACGCTAAATTAAGTCTTCAGAAAAGCAGAACAATCAATCACCCCATGAGTGAGCATTTATTCCATATTAAAGAAAGGAGCAAAATAGCAATTTTAAGAATTTAAAATCACCAGCAAAAAGTTGACAACAAATTTTAAACAGATTAAGGGGACAATCAATCTTTAAAAAATTATTTTTGTGAAAGCTTTTTTGATTAAACAATACAAACCTTTGTGAGAAGACAGATTGTTTAGAGTTTTAGTGAAGAGGACACTGGTGAACTCTGCAAAAGAAAAAGGAAACCTGAGACAGACCATGTGATTAGAGAACTACAGTATGTCAGAGGGACAAGCTAAATGCATCCATGGCTAAAAACATCCATTAGTATCTCTCAGATATGTTATCATTGTTATTGTTCTGAATTACACCAAGCTTTCCCAACTCTGTTCATCAAATCCTTTCAATTAGCATTTTGGCTTGTTCTTTTTTCTTTTTCTTTTTCTTTGTATATGCAAGTATGCCTCCTATTTTAACAGAGAAACTGTTAAAATTTTAGGAACTGGCTCCTTTAGAAATCTCTCAAGCAGGATCCCTCCAACTGCCGTGTAACTCACTCTAAGCAAATCTGCTGCCAAGTCAACCTGTCCATTGCAAGAGGTATTTAGTATTTATTAGTTTGTCAAACATGTACAAGATAGCATGTATAAATATAAACATGGATATGAACAAAAGAAATGAATAGAAATAAATGGGGCTAGTAGGACAGGGACGGTAGGCACGCTGGTGCGCTTATCCACATCCCCTTTATGGACCTCTTTAGGAATGGGATAAGGTCCACAACAGACAATTTAAGGTTGAAGCTGTGAGGATCAGAGGTGAGGGATTTAAGATTTAATTAACCTCTCTCTCCTTTGGTAATCAATAAGGAAAAAAAATAACTTCTAGCTTTGAACAATGAGAACAAATTTACATTACTACTGTACAATACTTGGATTAGAAAATCAAGGATCCGTAAGGATCAGATAGGTGCAAAAGCAACTTTAAACCACAGAAAGCAGCTGTACTCAATGAAGTGAATCTTTTTGTTTCCTGCAAAGACAGTTCTCAGCTAACAGTTTTTATTAGACTGAATTAGACTGATTAGTCTTAAACATGCAGTACATTACAAAAGTATCTATTTAAACAGATCAGCTCTTCCCCTGTTGCAAAATGTCCTGAGCAATAGCTCTGGGAACCAGAATGGGATGACTTGCCATGGCCAGCTTGCTGCAGCCAACTCATCATGGCCAACTCATTGCGGATAAACTCACCATGGTCAACTCACTGTGGGATTCCACTATTTCTTTGACATTAGTGTAACTCTTGTCCCACAACAAGTTGTCCCATGGTGAGTTGACCATGGTAAGTTGGCTGTGGTGAATTGGCCATGGTGAGTTGTCATAGACCCCTGAGAGAAGTTCAGCAACTTCTCTTCCTTTATCCTTGGTGCTTGTCACTTCTGGGTCTACATTCCTCAGCTCTGGTTTGTTTCTTTTCCCCTTTTGGTTACTTAGAAGAATAGAATCCCAGTTGGGGAAAATGCTACAGTGAAAAAAGATTTGTGTTTTCTTCTCTCATACTGTTTCACAAATAACTTAAAATCTGGGCCCTTCTCTATGGTAGATGTCAATTGACTCCAATGCCAAAACTCACTGCAAATGAAGCCAGCTTTTTAAAAAATGCTATCTGAATTTTAAGAGTTCTTCAGCTTTGGCAGCAACATTGAGCAGGTGTTCAGTCTGGATGATAGTTGTTTTGGTTTCTGATTTATTTTACCCCTGTAATGGGAAAGCTTCAGTCACTTTCCTTTCCATTGTTAGGGCTTTGAGGGAATGTGGTTTACATTGATAGACTCTTTGTAGGAAGAAAGAAAAGGAGACTATTTCAGTTGCCAACTGGTGAACCTGTTATTAATAAAAAGAAAATCCAGAATTTCCCCAGTTCATCTCTCTATTTCTATTAATCTTATATCACTGATCATTTTACTTCCTCTGCTTTTTCAAGTTACAAACCTATGAATTAAAACTTCCCAGGCTAACTTCCTTATTTCTCTGGGCAAACTTTTGCCAGTTTATACCAACTTTAATTCCTTGAATCATTTCATAATTCTGCTGTTCTGAGTTATGTAGGCAAATATTCTTCTGCTTCTTGAGCTCACTGACCTTGCTTTAATAACATCTAGCAGTTTATACCAACATCTGACAAAAATAATAGTTTTATCCTGGTTTGAATAAATCCTACAGATCAGTATGTGTTTTGTTATACATAGTGAGAGCCAGATATGGTGGTTGGGTGACTTCGGATCAGTTACTCTCTTTCAGCTTTAGGAAACAGGCAATGACAAATTACTTCTGAAAATGTAACCAGAAAACTGCAGGGACTGACTTGAAGGCACATTCACATACATAAAATCCCAAAGGTGCTTTTTCAAGAGTTAACTGGACGTTTTGTTTGTTTTTCCTTAAAGAAGTTTCACTTCTCATCCAAGAAGCTTCTTTAGTTCTGAACTGAAGAATCCATTTTTTAAAACTTTCAAGTGAGTGAAGTCATACTTTCTAAAAAAGACAGTGAAACAGGATGAGGAGTTAATATTTTCACAATACCTTTTGACTTCTAAAAGACTTGGCACAGAAATTCAGCAGGGAGCTGCCCTTTATTTTACTGAAGATATGGATCATGCAGACAATCTCTAAACAAGAAGACGTTCGCTACTAATTTTAATAGCTCTCAGGAATTTGAAATGGAGGTTAGCAAGAATCACAGGAGATACTGGATCTTTTCCACATGGGTGGAGGTGTAACACTGTTGCTGCTGCAGACTAGCAAATAGTCTTAATACCAAAGTCCTTGAAGCAATGGCGTTTGCTTTTATTTCCTTATGTTTGGCTGAAAAGAGCATTTCTGATTGGGAATGCAATGTCAAATTACTCAAGCTATATCCAATAAATGAGCCATCAGAGGTAAAAATGAAAGCAATTCCGCAGTCAATATAATGAAGCACAACTTAAATAAATAACTGTTGAATGACAATAATTGTAAAATGACACTATTTCCTCTACTGAAAACATGTGGTTAAGCTTTCTTTTCATTAATTCAGACCAGAAGCTTTGGTAAAAATAGAACTTTTGAAAGCAAATCTCTGTTAGAATTATATGGCTACAGCTGGTAATTTATTACAAGAACCCCACAGATATTTTGCCTGAAAAAAGAATGCTTACCTACGAGCAGTTTCCTTGAAGAAACTTTTCTTTGGGGAACCTCTGACCACTCTCAATCCATGTGAGAGTTAACTTCTGTGCTTACTGCCAATCAGTGGTGGGTTGCCCCCGGTTCAGACCGGTTCTATAGAACCGGTAGTAAAACCAGCGGGAGGCTCCGCCCACCGACTCAGACATCATCAGGATGCTTCTGCGCATGCGCACAGCCTCGTTGTGAACCAGTAGTAAAGGTAAGTAGAACCCACCCCTGCTGCCAACGTTATACAATGTCGAGAGCACTGAGTTCTGCACAGGACCTACAAGCAGTTGCTGAAGAAATAAAGGCATGTGTAAATTGGTCCCACAGCAATTCCATCCTGATAAGTTAGCTTATAACTCCAACAACAAACTTGCATCAAAACTCCCTATATTTTGCTTTTAAACAAATGTGTCACAGGAGGATCTCTCAGGGAAGTGGGACCCATTTTGTATAAAGATATCAGCAGAAGCTTTGTTACCGAATATCATATAGTTCGTAAATAAAACTGCATCATCTAAAACTGAGGAACTCTGGGAGTTGAAGTCCACAAGTCTTAAAGTTGCCAAGGTTGGAGACCCCTGATCTAAAAGGCATGGACTTTTTTCCCCTACTGCCACAAAGCTTTCTGATGACTCTGGGATAATCTTTCTGCTTCTAACTTCCCTCCAAATGTGGGTGATTTTTTTTTTAAAAAAATAGGAGTTAGAAAGTGGGTTGAGTGTAACAAATGCACAAAGAAGGGAAGGGTCTTGTTTAGAGAGTTGGGTTCTTCATTTTTCTTTTGAGAGAGAGAGAAGGGTTGAGTACTTAAAAATCAATTCTCAGCTGTGAATCATGAAATACAGCATTTCAGTTTTTTCCTCATAAGGATAATCACCATAAGTCACAAAGATATGGTAATGAATAGCCTTTGAATTGTGTCTGAGGTTTTCTGTTTAGCAATAGCAAGTGGACTAGAATCTCTTTCAGAGTATTGTATTGTTATTTCAAGGTTTCAGCAGCATCCTCTTGAGAAACCCAAGTTAACTTTGAAATCCTTTATACTGAAATGCTGTCTCCAATTTCCTTTTTTTTTTTACCAGCAAAAGGGCTTTTAGTTTTCTGCCTTGTTTTCAGACTGCTTCAGATTTTTTTAAAAAATATTCTTGTTTGTTTTATTAGGCGGTAGCAGAGTTGGCTTTAAAAACTTCTTTCACATTTGTCTATCCCTCTGAACTCTTTGTGCTCTCTGATTTGATATCTGTTCTCTGTGGGAGAAAATCTTCTGATATGTCTTTCCTTGAAACTGAATTGAAGCATGGGTAAGGAGAGAAGTTAGAAGACTCTGAAGATTTGAAAGCACTCACTCACTCTTTGGAAGTGCAACAGTCTCATATCCACTCATAAGAATTGCGGGGATAGGGGGAATCTTCTTTGTCATTCAATGAAATGAGAAGGCTGAGGGGGAGGAAGAATACATTTACTAACAACAGTAAATATTTGTAACTCAGGGTTGAAATGAGGGCTCCTTGGTGCTCTCTCAGTTTGACTGTTTTCTTGCAGATGTTTCACTACCCAGTGATGTTACCTAGTTTGGGTAATGAAACATCTGCAAGAAAACAACCAAGCTCAGAGTTGGACAAATTAGCTCCTGGTGGTCGCACCTTTCTGGGAAGTAAAATGGAAGGTGAAGTTAGAAGGTTTTGTTTTTCTGTATAACATCTCCTTGTTGGTTTCCAGAAAATTAGTGAAAACTGAAATATTTCAGAGGACAGAAAAGTGGGGGGGGGGGATCTAATAGATGAATGGATAGTTGAATGAATAATATTGGGTTGCCCATGTTCAACTATCTAAGAGATCTTTTGGACCAAACTCATGGTCTAAACCATCCTCTTCCTCCCATGATTTCCAAACAGTATTGCTGAGGTTCCTCAAACAGAGTGAAAGGATTTCACTCCCTCACGTTAGCCTTTAATATATAGCATTCAGTTATTAACTGCCTCTGATTGTGGAAGCTCCTATTTAACCAATATGGTTAAACCTGGCCTAACTATATCTCTTTATTTCAAATGTTATGAAAATGTGCTTGATGTTGCCTAGAGTAACTATGCTAACAAGTTCAGTGGGCTTCCTGCTTCCCCCTTAAGCTGCCCCAATACTTTATCATTTCTTGAACTGAAACATGTTCCAGCCAACTGGATTATTTGCAACATCTATATTTCACTTTTCTTCTGTTATGGAATTCAGGATGTTATCTAGTTATCTAAGCTAATTTAGATTTATTGAGACTCCTGCTTCTTTGACTTCAGGTTATAGAATGAGTTCATAAAAAATATATGGCACCATTTAGGCCTATGGCTAGCCACATAAGACTTACAAACTACAGAATTTGCTCCCTGAGGAGCTATGCTTGGCCCCCAACACCCCAGAACACATAAAAGCTATCTCCAAGCTTTTAATTGGTAATCATTCTAATGACAGGACTTAATTTTGGTTTTATTGTAATGATCTTTTCTATGCTTGTATTTTGTTCCCATTACTGTAGCCTGTTTTGAATGTTGGAATCAACAGCAAAGTGGAGCAAGCCTTTAGTAATACAGAAATAAAATTGCCCTCTTATTTGTCTAAAATCTTACTGAAGTCATTTGGAATATAGACATGTCTAGAATCCAACTACACACCTTCTTTCCTGTCTTTTTCCTGGATTTCCTGCTTTTCTGTTTTAACTCTGAAAGGCAGTAAGAAAGCATATCCTTTCAGGCTCATTTTATAATGGAGGAGGGTTTTTTCCCCCCTCCTCCTGTTCAGTAATGTTGAAAACTCCATACTGTTTTCCAAGCAGCATTTAGAAATTCAACACTGGAAGGAGGACAAGCTAGAACTGCTAAGCAACAGTATGTTGCTTCAGCTACTGAAAAGAGACACCCACTTTCTCAGGGAAAATCTTGCTATCTAGGTAGCAGAGGACTGAACTGCAAATAAATCCCAGCTCCCTGAAATCTGTTGAAAAAAAATTTGCTTTCATTCCATCGCTTCTGCTTTCTTTCACTTTCATTCTCTCAGTTTCCCCTTTGTCACCAGCACCAAGTTCCAGTCTGGACTCTCCGGCTGCTGGCAAATTGTTTTTTGATGGCTGACTCAGTATAACTGAACTCAATTTGCCTTTCAAAAGCAGCTAATAGTCGCATTAAAAAATCCATTTTCACTTGTGATTGAATTTGACTGAGGCTCAATCAATAAACTGTATGGAGCAGACGTTACCAGGGTAACTGTGTAAGTGAACATGGTTGGTTTAATCTCTTTGTACTTGTGGTTCTGCTGAAATTGGTGACTGCTATCAAAGCTCCACTAGAATTCAAGCAGGTTGTTATCAAGGCATGTAGATCATGAATCCATGGCATAACTAATCCTAACTGTGGAAAGGAAATGGGAGAGGGCAACCAGTGTAATTTGTGGTCAGCAATACTGTTTTTTATGTGTAATTTAGCTAACAACACTTCTCGGATCAAACAGCTTAATTCCTTTTTCTACAGGCTAAAGTAAACTGTCCCCCCAAGACAAAAACATTTTAGTAGCAGCTAATAAGCCACATAATACATTTTAATGGTTGACTCTCCAAAATGGCTCTGTGTGTATAGCTATGTGTTCCAATACAATTTTTGTTTCATTGTGTTTCTGTAGAGATGAGATAAAATTAGGTAGACATACCCACTCCCTCAACGTGTATAATCTGCCCCAATCCAAATTTTGGGTTTAGACAATTTAGAACTACGCCAACTTCAGTCTGATCTAAGCATAGTACATAAAATTATCTGCCACAATGTCCTTCCTGTCAATGACTACTTCAGCTTCAACCACAACAATACATGAGCAAATAATAGATACAAACTCAAGGTAAACCGCTCCAAACTCGATTGCAGAATATATGACTTCAGTAACAGAGTGGTCAATGCCTGGAATGCACTATCTGACTCTGTAGTTTCTTCCCCAAAGCCCCAAAACTTTAACCTTAAACTGTCTACTGTTGACCTCACCCTATTCCTAAGAGGTCTGTAAGGGGCATGCATAAGTGCACCAGTGTGCCTACCGTCCCTGTCCTATTATTCCTTTTTACTTACTCTTTTCATGTATTCAAATTATGTTTATACTTTTACCTGTTATCTTATATATGCTTGGCAAAATAAATAAATAAAATAAATCCTAACTAACTCTAGAAATGATATGATAAAATCAAGTGCAAAAGACAAAAACAAAGTAAAAACTCAGTGTAAACAGTTAAAGTATACAATTAAAAGTTGGTATTGATTATGTGCCATGAGATCATGTCAGTTCTTAGCAACTACATAGATTTTCTTCAGTTTGGTCTACCCCTAACCTTTGTGTGCTCCAACGGTCACCATTACAGCTGAGCCTATTCACCTTGCCACAGATCATCCTGTTCCCTTTCCTAGCATTTTTTTTTTATTTTACCAAAAATTTATATGCTGCCCTTCTCCCTAAGGACTCAGGGCGGTGAACACAAGTTAAAAACATACAATAATCAATAATACAATAATATCACAATGACTAAAACCCAGTTAAAACAACGGCAATCAAATAAGAAATTATAGACATTAATAGAGAGCTAGGTCTACTAGGATAATTGGAGCCTAATCATTTGTACCTTAAGTGAGAGCTCTGGGTTTATTTGTTCAATGAGCCATTTGTTAGTTTTCTTGGCTTACTGTGATCTTCCCCAACACCAATGTTCAAAAATACATTCAAAGACTCTGTCCCTTCCTGAAATCTGTGAAGATCTAACTTTTCCTCCAGGCATTAAGCCAGGAGATTGGTTGAATCCAATATGAGTGCAGTTCTGTTGGATATTTGCTATGATGTCTCAATTTAATGTATTATGCATGTTTGGTTTTTGTTTTAATTTCAAATTGCATTTGACTATAAAATTCATCAAGCTCCTCTTTTTTTGCATCAGTGGTTGGAGCATAAGCTTGGATAATTGTCATATTAAAGGGTTGTCTGTACAATCTATTAATATTATGCGGTCATTATTTGCACTGTAGTCGTGTTGTTGTTGCTATTTTCCTAGCTATGAAAGTAACACAGGTCTTTCTTTGTTTTTTCTATCCTGAACAATAAACAGTATGATCTCCTGACAGAAAGCGTCTCACTCCATTGCATTGCATTTCACTACACATATCAATGTGTAGTCAGTTCACTTTATCTTTCACTGTGTTGAGCTTTTCCATATTAATGTGTCTTATGTTGCTTATTCCCACTGTAATTTTGCTTCTATAACTTTGAATTTTCTAGTTTGCATGGCAACATTAACAACTACCCACATCAAAAACACCATTATTATTCCAAAAAATCTCCAGATCTAGTAAATTGAGAGCCATCTAACATGAAAGGTTCATCATCCAGCACTATGATATTGTCCATTTTGCATTTTTTAAAATAAAATATAAAAGTTATATACCATTATATTCTCCCATCCAGTATAAAATGCTGCCTTTACCATTGTCACTAATGTGATAATCTGCCACTATTATCTTCCTATGGGATATGGTTGCCTGCTTGCTTTATCTTGGCAGTTAGAATGATTTTCAAGCTTTAGGCGACTCTTTTGGACTTTTGACTTCATCCCTGATATTTTTTGCTCATCTCTCCCAGAACCATCCCCTTCCTCCAACCATCTCCATCATGAAGACAGCACAGCAAGATTGTGGATTAAGAATCACAGGCAACTTTAAAACTAAACTTATTTAAACTAAACATATATCCCCACTCCCTTACTCTATCCTTCTGATTCTCACTGACTACATGATAGCTTGGAAACAATATGAAAATATGAAAACAATAATTATTCCTGATCCATCTACTTTTAAAGGCCTGTTATCTTTTCCTGATGTTGCTTTAGATCAGAGAAGAACCTAATCCCATTTGTTGGGTCCCAAGAAATATGACAAATGACATTACTAGTTCAGCGTTTAATCATAGTTCACTTTGGGAGAATTTTTACACTGCAGTAAGTGTGTTAAGGCTACTGGAGTCTTAAAGCACATCATTTTCCCCCTATGCCTTTGAATTTTGGATGTATAATTTAGTATCCTGGAGGCTACCCCAAACCAGCTTGAGATCGTGTCCTGCCTGTGAGCAAACACATTCTTCAACTCTGCTTTTAAACTTACTTACAGTAACTACTTGTATTTTTCGTCAAACAAGGAGACTCAGCATGTGTGGGTGAGATGGAGTAGGGAGAGGAGATTGTATACATATCTTCAGTTTTTTTTAACTTGTATAAAATGTTCTGTTTATCAGAGCAAGAGAAAGTATTCCCATTAATCTCACAAACCATTTCTGCCATCTCCAGGATTCTGTCTGCTGGAGAGCCGAGTAGGAGGAAGGGGAAAATGTTGCCTTTCATCTACCCAAGAAGAAACAAAAGCTGTGACAATTGTGCCTGAGAAAACTGTAATACTTGTGAGGCAGCCTGGGGGTCATGGCTTTGTTTCTTGACAGGTCTGGGTCTCCTCAACACTGTAATTTCAATGTCAGATTCTACTAAAATGCAAGTACTGGAAGAAATTCACAGTACAGCTCGTAAAATGCAGCAAAGTAACTCCCTGCATCTTTCCCTGTGGGCAGATATCTGCTGGAGGCAATCTATACAATTCCCACCCAGCTGTATTTGGCCAAGAGGACATCAACACACAGTGCTGAAGAATCTAGATGCTTTGGTAGCCAAGATGTCAGATTTGGTAAAAGGATTTCTGGATTTGGAATTAAGAAGAAATGCCTTGGGAAGTCTCCTAATCCAAATGTGGAGATATTGCTGAAAACATCTACAGAATAAGAAAAACATATCCTAAAAAACATCAGTTTGGGATGTTCTGATGCTGATATATATGAGGTCAGGCAAGATGCTACGGAATCAGATTGAGTCTCAGATCATTCAGTATCTTTACTACCTGTCAGTTGCTGAATCTATATCGAATGCTTTGTGTTCCCTGTTATCTCCCACCAGGGCTCATATCTCTCAACACATTTGCTGGCTACTTATCTATGTTATTAAATTAGCCCTTTAAACCACAAATGACTGCTGGCACAAATGTGATATCGGAGGCTGTGTTTCTCAGTCCATTGTAATCCTGAATTTATACTGTCAGAAGACATGTTGTTATGAGAAGGAGGCAGTTGTTTGTTTTGTTTCATAAAAGAAACTTGGCATAGTATAGTGGCAGAGGTATTGGCCTAAAATCCTGAGCCACTCAGGTTTAAATCCAATGCCACCCATAGAAACTCATTGGATTACAGTACTGTGGGCCAGTCACTCGCTCTCTTACTGGTTTGTTGCTAGAGCTCACCATGCAAATTGCTTTGAACTCCTGGGAAAAAGGTGAGATAAAAATCTAACAAACAACTGTAATCGACCTGCAACAAGCCAGGTTTGTGAGACTGGTGCTGTTTTATTTGGAAACACAAGCGACGTCAACAGGTAGCTCCCAAAAGTGACAATAGTGCCTAGGATATATCAGAACATAGAAACTGTATTTGAAAACATAATTTAAAAGATAATGATTGCACGCATAAAAAGTTAACTAGAGGAGGATCAACCTGAAGGTGGTTTGGTTGTGACTGACTGTTCTGAAGTTGGGCATGGAGAAGAGGGTGGGAGGAAAAGTTATTACATAAGTTAGAAAAAAGAAATGGAAGAAGAATAGATAAAAATCATGGTGAAGAGAATTCTTCAGCTTTGCAGAATAGAGAATGGGAGTGTCAGGAGCAACTCACAAGAAATTTGTGGTGGGAGGAAAGTAGAAGAATGCTGTAGCCTCCAGAATCACCCTCTGTATCATAGGCAGATATAGGCCGTCTATGAGTACTTTACAAACAATGCAAAAAATCAGTTGTAGCCCTAGGACAGGTGAAATCTAAGTAAATATAATGTATATGTAGCACAGATCTTAGTAGTGCAAAACAGCCAGGAGAAAACTTCTGAAATACCTGGGCAGAGCACCAAATAGTATAATGAGATGTGGCTTAGTATGTAATGCTCCAGGCAGCAACATCCATTATAAATCACAATGCGTTAAAATGATGGCTTATGAATCATGATATTAATGTGCAAAAAACCCAGTTTAGTGCTTGTGTCATGCTATCAGATGCAAATAGGTAAATTGATTCATTTGTGTCATGAACTCATGTTGTGGATCATCATTTGTCCCTTTTCTTTCATCCCACTGCAGATGACTTTGGCTGTGGGTTTTAAACATGTCAGAATATGGCAAGGATGTTTGACTTAACATTTTCCAGTGTGCAGACTATGATGATGGCTAAGTAGGCTAGCCTAGTTCAGTTTTAGGTTATTTGAAATCATAGCAGGCTCTGGTAGCAGTTCAAATACTGCAAAATTAAGCCATTGCTAGTTACATTCTATAGCTATAACCCACTCTACTGCAGTGAAACAACATGGACACAGAAAATGTCTGGTATCTGGAATGTTTTTTTGATCTGCAGATCAATGTAAGAACTTGGCTTGGTTCCTGAAAAAAGTTACAAGAAAGTTCATGAAAGGCATGTTCCCTATTGCCTTTCATCCTCGGGAAAGCTCTTCTTCTCCCACCCTTCAGCACACCTGATAATAATAAGCTCTTGTAAATAATGGTGGATTTGGTATTTGGGGATCTTGGGGAAGGGAAGAAATGATCCATACTCAGATTTTTATCCTAAAATAAAATAACTTTAAAAATTTAGATTTACCATCATTCTTTTCAGAAGTCTGTGATTGCAAATTCAGAGGAATCCCTTAATTTTCCAACTGTTTCCTTAGAAAATTTGATGGTTTGGATGGAGAACATTTGAGGTCACAACCTGATTGCCTGCTGTCTTTGGTCCTAATTTCACCTCTATTATACTGTGCTTGACATACTGGTATGTACAGTGACAACTTTGACAACATGACAATTACTTCATCTTCCTAGACTTGATTTGTTCTATCAGGGGTGGATGTTTCCTGCCTATGATGACTGAGTTCCTTGTGTAAACTTTCAAAATGTATTATTTATTAATTGATCATATTTATATGGCTGCCCATCTCATGCAATGTGATTCTGGATGGTGTTAAAAACAACCATAATTTTTTTTTAAACAAATACAGAAGTACAAAAAATAATATTGTAAAATGTAAAGATGATGAATCGGATTATAAACAATGAAATCACCTAATCAAATTATAATTGCTTTGTGATTCCCAGGCCTGTTGACACAACCAGGTTTTAAGGGATTTTTTGAAAGGTTGGAAGAGATTGAGACAATCTCATCTCAGGGAGGATGATGATCCATAGAATGGGTGGCACAGCAGAATGATATGATTTAATTATTAGTTAAATATCACAAAATAAAAATGCAATAAATATTTATTATTTATAATAAATATAAAATGAAATAATATTAAAAAATAAAGCATGCTGGTTAGGGAATTCTGGGAATCATACATCTTAAAGTTGTCAAGTTTAAAAAGTAATGCTCTATAGGGATCAACATAGATTGTATTACCAGATGATAAAGTATAGAAGAGGCTGCCACACTGACACCAACACATTCCTAATTATACTGTACGTATCTTCACATGAATTTTAAGTGCAATTTGCTTTGGGAACCAATCTGAGCTGGAAAACAAAAATAAACCTTTTGGCTAGAGCTCCTGCTGTAAGGGCTGAATGAATGAAAATCATAATATCTCTCTAGCAATGTGAACTCTGCTTTTTGGGTGTTTTGATCAGAAACATCAATCCTGTAATGAGGTGGGCTGAGATGCTGCTTTAAGTGATTGATTTTGGAATCATGATTAAGTCCAGCGGGGAAACAGATGATAGAAGAACACAAGGCCTGCTGGAAATGATGGAAACTGATCAAGCAGTCCTGAGATCAATGAAGTTCCTTTTTAATTTCAATGAAATTTGAACAATGAAGCCTGAATAGCTACGTCAGTGGTATCTACACATGCTTGAGAAATTTGGTATTTGTAAATTCTAATATAGACCAAGCCAACTGTTGTTTCATAGATGTCAGAGCTTGGTTATTCATCCGTTTCAGTGATTCTCAAATGGTTTCCCATACAATACTTTACTTGCGAAAAATAGAAGAAATGCACAGGATATAATCATATGACTCCTTGAACAGTGTTCTAGTTTCAGACAAGGGAATGAAATGCTAGATCCCTCTTGTGTGTTTGTCTCTGAAATTCAGCATATACAAAGTCAGGAATTTCAGACTATGGCAAGCTCCAGAAAGGGGAAATAATGGAGAACCTGCTTCAGGCATTATTAGAGCATGTCAGTTTGCTCCTATAATTGTTCTGCTATTATGTTTAAAAAAATATAGGATTACATTTAAAACTGGTTGTTTTAAGAGAAAATGTAGGTAGAAATGTCTATTTGGAAATAAAATACATATAAAAGCTGATAATTACACAAACACTTTTGTACAGGAGAGTAATACAAATAGCAGTAAACACATGAAATCTGAAAAGTACTATAAACTGGGAACAGACAGATTTGTCCATCCTGACTTATACCTAGAGAGTTAATAGGAAGAGATACTTTTTGGATTTCCCTCTTCAGGTTGAGCTAGCTATTTTCTACAGTCTCATATTTTTAAGTACTTTTATATTTCCTAAATGTGACAGCAATCAAGGAAAACGCTGTACTGCAGCACTGTGTCTTATATTAGCTGCATTATCAGACTGCAACAAAAGAAATATAAAAATAAGCCAACTAAATTTGGTTTAATTAAATGTTGACCTAATTAGACTCTTGTCCATCAAACAGCTCCTTGAAGTGGCAGAAGAGAAGGAAAATAATGGGTTAAGATGAGCCACTGAGTCAGATAATCTGTTTACTGAAGTGACATATCTGAGTTTGGCTTTTCAGTAGAATTTTTTCATGGGGGTCTTCTTCTCCATGAATGGTACATTCTCTTCACATCATTTCTAGTTCCCAATTCCTCCAAACCATTTTGGAGGCAACTGTGCAATCATCTTTACTTTTCTCTATGTTGGAACCCAGAGAGAAATCACCATGAGCCAGCTGATCACTACTGACATTTCTCTGGTACTTTTTCCTAAGCCACTCAAGCTAATAAGAACTGTGAAATCTCCTTTTTGCACTACAAAGGGAATAAAGCCAATCCCAAGTCTTCTCCCACTCAAAGAGGACTGGACCACTACAGATATTAAGGAGAGGAGATGTAGGATTTCCCACTAAGAAGCATACACATTCACTTTCTGGGATTGTGCTGGGAGAACCATGCAGCTGATTCCCTCTGAGCTCCTCTGGAATGGCCTACTGGAAGAGTTCAAGCATGAACTTTCTTCCAGAAACAGCTGAAGAGCTTTTCCAGAGGGTATTTGAATGTTAACACCAGATACTACTTTTGCCTCTGTATATAGTCTATTTTTTAATATTTATGATTATATTATCTTTTTGGTGAGCCATCAATAATCTACTTATGCTTGTGATGGGGTATATATTTAATTAATACATGAATAATTAAATTCCCCTGAAGCTTTGTTCAGGTGCTACGCTGCAGGAAAAAAAAATACCTTTCTATGCTGCATTTTCAAATAAAATAGTGCAGGGCCAGAAAGAGAAGGGGAAAAAAGTAATTCCATTCTTCAGATGAACAAATGTCACATGGTCAGTTGTGTCAGTAGTCAGCTTCAAACTGATTCAACAGCATGTTGTGTGAGCACACAACATGCTGTTGAATCAGTTTGAAGCTGACTACTGACACAACTGACTATCAGGACTCTATCAGGGTATGCATACTCTCCTCCAGTGTTCTGCCCCAGCTACGGACCCCAAAGAACGCAGCACACACAAAGTCTGTACAAACCTTAGTTTACTAAAATAAAATCAGTTTTCTTTTCTTTTTTTTACAAACAAAGGCTATTAATGAACTTTCTTAACAGCCTGCAAGAATCCAAAGAATAAATAATCTTAATCTTACTATGATTGGCAGAAAGTCCAGAAGCAATTTGCAGATAACTAAGATCAAGGCACGAGGGAGAGTGAACAGTTGTTCCCTGCAAATTGCTTCAGTCAGCGTTCCTCCTTAAATAGGCTAAGGGAGTGGCCAATTAGCCCCAAGCCTTACTCTCAAGGAGACCTCCTCCTGAGGAACCACTCCTGCCTTTTGGCAGCTCTGCGCGCCCGTGCATTGAGAAGAGGCTCTTCTTCATCCTCTTCACTTAAGGGAGCTTCTGGAGGTTCTGAAGGTCCTGGCTGAATCCCCGCCTCTGGCACCACATCTTCTCCAGCCTCATTGTCCGACTCGAGTAGCACCACACCAGCCTCCTCGCTGTCCAAATCAGCCACCAGCTGCACAGGCCGTGTACGGGCCACAAAATCCAGTTTTTCTCAGAACAGCTTTTCAGGATTGGTTGGGCTAAGGGACAATGATTGATTATCCAGTGAGCCTCCATGGCGGGAAATGAACTTGAACCCAGATCTTCCTGGTTCTAATGCAATATTATACTACATTTTGCATATATACTGGAGACAGGAACATATAAGGGCTGTAGAGATCTAAGTTCAGGCCTCTAAGATTACATGACATTTCTTTATATGTCACCTGATGAGAATGAACTTTGTGTTCATCCATGAAGTCTTTTCTCCAAGGTCAACTTAAGCCTGAACTCAGCACATACGTACAGTATTTCTCTTCCTTTATCAACATTTTCAAGTAATACAGTTTTTCATACAGTATTTTTGATGTCCGATATTACTCAAGTTTCCTTTCTTTGATTATACTGTCCCTGAGATAACTTTATAATTACTGCTCAGAACTCTGCCTAAAACATTTCTTCTCAAATTATTTCATCATTGTAAACCATATTACTAAATAGCTCTTTCATCAACCTCTAATCCTTGTTAATTTTAGTGTTCTTTTTCTTTCCAAGAAAAAGGGTTCAGTATGTAAAATGTAATATTGTTGTTGGCCTTAACAATAGAAGATATTTAAGCCCAGAGAGACAATAGACAGGGTCAACTAACACATATCAAGCTTATAATGAGGATGAATCTAACTTCAACTTTTTTTTAAATTTCCTTTGTGATATATAAGCAATAGTCAACGGAATCACAAAAGATAAAGCTGGGGAGTGAGACAGAAAGTTACACAAAGGTCAGTAAGGTATGAAATCCCAGAATAAGAATACATTAAATAAGAGGGCAAAGATCTAAGGTGATAATCAGAGAACCAAAAAAGAGTTAATTAAATCTATATTGTTCTCTAATATCTTCATCTGCTTCATTTGCTGGCTGGAAGTGACTCATTATCAGCTTTTCTTTATCTTTTCTGGAGATATCCATAATTGGACTTATCTTTTGCTGCCAAAAAAAAAAAAAAGAAAAGAAAAGTTCCAGCCAAGTTCATTTCTTTCTATAATACACAGCTGGGCTATGCATCCTAATATGGACCAATTCTCAAAGCCAACTTCTCATCATCTATCAATATAGATACATATGGAGGAAGAAATATGCTGACACTCCAATAAATCTCCAAGTGCATTTTGGAAACCAATTGCCCTTGAACAGTGGTATAAATCTCTTTTATATTAATTTTTGCCTAAGTTCATATTTTGTTTATGTAATTGATCTACCTTGTCTGTAATTATATTTGTGTGCTATACGTAGTTTATTTAAAGGATTAAACTAAGGATAGTGATGCATACAAACACCTCCATGCAGAAGTCCAAATGTAACACCTAAACAGTTTCTAAAGCAGTTTGTGGAAAGCTGAACATTGATTTGTTGATTATAACAGATTTTTTTAAAAAAAATTTAAAACTAGAACATCTTTGATAAATATAATGACAAAAGGTCAGTGGCTTATTCTAGCCCCACTTCTTGCCTCCCCATACATATTACAGGACTCCTGCACCTGAGGAATAACATATAGACAATTCAATCAATCTGCTCTGAAATTATGATCTGGGCTAACCCTAGTAATGTTCACATGAACAACAGTAATAGAGTAATAGAGTAACAGTAATAGAGGTAAGAATTCTTTCCTAAGCTTCAAATCCTTTTTAGTCAATATATAATACTGACTTCTATATATTCAGACCAATATTTATCTTACTTTTGAGCAAACTGTCTTGCCATATGGAAGACAATTTATAGATGGTATTATATTGCTCAAATCACATTATATTGATTTTCTAGATTGTGTTTCACAGGATGAATAACCAAATTAACATTTCCATTTTGGGCAAGTAATGATCAATAACTCAATCTTTTGATTGGAAGTTTTTTTAAGAATTTAGGAATATCACCAAACAATCCTTTGTTCTAAATCTCAGGCTTGGTTTATTGTCTATTTTAACAAATGCATATAAATTGATGCAATTTAGGAATCTGATTAGGTTCATATTGTTAACTCCTATGTTAGTTGCTGTAGCTTTTTGGAAAGGTTACTGTATTTTTCATTGAATTGGGGGTATTTAAAACAGTGGGATATTATTTGGCTAAAAAGTTGATATAACCAGAAGACTATTATTTGTTATATGTATTAGTTGTGGGATTACTCCTCCTGAATACTATCTACCCATTCTATCATATTTAACAGAAGAAGCATGCTATGGGTTCCATCAATTAAGAAGGGTCATCTTATGGGACTTAGGAAGAATGCCATTTCTGGTTTTGGCATTTGACCATCCTGAGAGCACCCTCCTCCCAGAGATAAAATTGCCTCTGACCCACCCAATCTTTTGTAAGGCTCTGGAAATGTAGTAATGTTTCTAGGTATGTGTTTCCAGACAGATAGTCAGGTAAAGACAGTTATTTCAATCAATATATGGTTGGTTTTTATCTTGGCAGCTGGTTATATATTTTAAGTTGTTATTTCTTTGCTTTTTAAGTGATGTTATCAGCCTAACTCAACACGGTATTACTACAAATAGTTATCTATCTGTTATTACAAATAGATTATCTAAAGTTTGTACATGTGTGTGTGTGTGTGTGTGTATGCATATTTACATACATACACATACAGAGAGAGAACAAATAAAAATACTGAATAAAATATTAACTCTCTCTCTCTCTCTCTATATATATATATATACACATATACATATATATGTACACACACACATATATATGGTACACACATATACACATATATATTAAATACCCATAACCAGTATTTTATCCAATATTTTTCTTTGTTCTCTCTCTGTATGTGTATGTACGTACAGTTGCATGCAAACACACACACACACATATTACATATGTAGGAGACACATTCAATTCTCTTGTTTTGGTTCTTTTTGTTTTTGTCAATTTTTCCCCTTTGTTTATTTCTTAGTGTTGCAAAAAGTAAATATAAATAATAGAGCACAATGACTGTGCCTTAGTTAATGGCTCCAAGGACAGCATAGGGCATAAGTGGTGATATATTACTGGAAAGGGGGGAAGAATATTTTTGCCCCTCATTCTTTAGAGATTTGGGAGAGAATAATGCTTTAAAAAAATGAAAAACAACTCACTCAAAATCATTATTTTGCTGTTGAATGTCAGTCATGTAGAATAAGTGAGTTGGCTCTAGTTGTTGCAAAAAGTTGACTGAGGGAGTCACATGCAGACTGTCAGCCATACATTTCCTTTCTGAGATAGTTACATTGCTCTCCATGTAGTTAACCCAGTTGTCTTAGGTTCAACCAAGGAGATGACTCCAGTTTGAGGCAAGGATTTTATTAAGAAAATAAAATTACCAAAAGAAAGATGTATTTACAAAAGAGATGTTTTGTTTCTTTTGTCCTTATTTCTTGTAATTTCCAAATTTATTATTTTGCCTTGTAATTCTTTTCTATAATCCTATGTTAATAGTTTATATTTTCTTAGCTTATTTTCTCTTCCTATTTCCTTACATTTGCTGTAGTTCTCTAATCTACTCTTCTGTATTCTATTGTTCTAAATTCTAGATCCAGACTAGATTCTCTTCACATACTTCTAGTATGCAAATCTCTTTTCTTAAATTTGCATAATTCTGGCCTTCTGGGATTTTAGGCCCCTGTGTGATTTTCCCTAGCCCCTATAATCCATTTTCATTTACATAGGAAAGAGCAGTATTTTAAAGGGAAATGGATGGAGAATGATTTAGGTCAGGGGTCCTCAAACATGGCAGCTTTAAGACTTGTGGACTTCAACTCCCAGAATTCTCCAGCCAGCATAGCTGGCTGGAGAATTCTATGAGTTGAAGTCCACAAGTCTTAAAGCTGCCAAGTTTGAAGACCTCTGATTTAGGTGATCTAGTCACTCTGTGCTTTCTTTTCACAACTGCCATGTTTGTGTGAACATACCTGTGATGCCTCAACTCCCAAGAATATGTGTATGGCTGCTGAGCATGCCTCTTTATATAATCATAAAAGACTCGTAACTGTTTTAGAAAGAAGAATGATATTGGAGATGGGCCTGGTGAATGATATCATTGTTCCAGTTGTAGAATGTAGGACCAATAAAAAAATAAAGGATCATTAGACACCAATTTATCAGCCAAGTACAAATCTGCTTATAAAATTTTGACATATGACTTCTATGCACGTATATCTTGTTTACTGTATGATTAATCCAGGCTTATTTTCTCCTATACTGCCTTGGCTCCCACTGCACTGAAGGACATCTTCATGAGTTAGTCAACATTTTTATGAAAATAAATTAAATATACAATTAGCTTGAAGAGAATTCAAGGGCAATGCAGGGTTGAGCTGGCATGATGATTAATTACAGCTGAGTTCCTGTTGTACAAGTTACCATTCATTCCTTTGTATGCACAGAAGGATTCTTACAAGTTGAACTCTGTCATAGTAAAAGACATTATCCTACAACTGAATAACGGATATCTTTGATTGTACATAAAGCAGATGTGTTTTGCCAATAGATGTGTGTGTCCAGATTTTGAAATACTATACGGAATAATGAGGTTTCTCTTGTTTTGCATTGATAAAATGTTGCAGAAAAACAATCTTGATAGATGATTACATCAAGAATCTTTTGTGTACAATACTTTATCGATGTGCATAATGTACAATAGTAACAGCAAATAAAACAATTGTGATGGAATTACAATACAATTATATCAGAACTGCTCTTTTTTATAGTGTTTTATCAATATGTCTCCACAAATTATGTCATGGAGGGGACATGGACAAAGAGTTGAAAGGTTTTCATACAGAGCAACCCATCTTCTCTCTTGGTTTCTCTCTTATTTTTTCCTGGTTCCTGGTCCTAAGTTGGAGGGGGTCTGTCACACAATCCCCAGCTGTGGCAAATGCTAACTTTATTTTATCTTCCACTTGGTTCTGCAAAGACAGTTACGTTTACCTTGTTTTCTTCTTACCTCTGCTTTCTGAGTCCACTCTGGATCAGAGTGGCAACTAAATGGAATCGCTTACAGCAAGGATCCATAGGAAAACAACTGCCTCTATTCCTCTGTAAAGTTTTAAAGTATTTCAGCAGCATTGGAAAAGTATAAAGAAACTAAAAACTATGGCAAGATGTCCGTGCATGGAGATTACTTTTTAAAAAATGGAACAATAAATACTCCTGAATAATTTGGAGTGCAAAAATCAAGGGAAAAAATTATAGAGTGTTTTGGAAGGATCCCTAAAACAAACATTGCACATTTATGGCCCAATGACTCTCTAACTATACAGCCAAATGTTTTGGTAGATGCTTTCAAGGTAGATGTTCAGCAGATCTGGGCCAATTAGGATTCTTGCCATCTCATCCTCCATAGAAACTTCATCAGTTGGGAACTGAATTTAAATCCACTTCAGCAGAGAAAAAACAACCACCTCTTTGTAACTGTAATCTGTATGTGAAATATAAACGTTTTAAGTAAATTAGCATGCAAATACAATAGGACTGAACATTACAGGGTTGTTTAAGGATAACAAATGGAGAGCCAAAATCAAAATCATGAACACCACAAAGAAGTCTGATAAAGACCTGACAATTCTCTAAACCTTTTGTCTATGATACTGTAAAAAAATGATAGACTTCCTATTGCCTTAGGCAAATACTAGTTTGAGAATGCAGATACTTATAATATTATAATAATTTATTATCAAATTTCTGTCTGACTTTCAGCAATTCAAGGACCTGATGATCAGCGATGCTTCTCTTAAAGAACATAAGTGACAGGACACTTGAACCAGAAAAGATATCTCAAAAGGTTTTGGGCAAGAAAAGTTTATTTGCATAAAAATGATAAAGGAAGAGTTTTCCAAATGGCATAGAAATATATTAAATATATAGAAGAGAATTTTATAATGGACCTAAGCTAGTCATAGAGGTTGATTTAAAATAACAAATTTATTTATTATATGAGTTATATGTTTGCTTATCTCACAATAATGACTAAACAAAATTTAGAAAGCAATAACTCTACAATCTAAATCAAAGTGTCCAAGATTAAAACAATAATCCCAATTATTTATCCCCAGACAACCCTGGTCTTCAATCTCTTGTGAAAGAATATGATGGGAAAATATACAATGGAGCAAATCTATGATGGCTGTATGCAAACACCTTGTGGACATACTTGGATAAAAACCAAGAGCTCTAATTCAGAAATTTTATTTTCTCACTTAGGAATTCATTTTGGTAATTTAGCAGTTTAATTTTCAATTACCTTAGTGTTATTACTACTGTCAGTTGCTTCCTTTTTATCAAATCAGAATATGGATGGTCATTTTTTTATTAATTGGAGGCCATACATGATATACAATAGGTAGAGTTACATCGTGCATATGGAAAAAAAAATGTTTTTATATTTGTCAGTGGTCGTGATGAATTGGTTCATTTCTGAAAGATAATCTGCTTTCTAGACTGTGATAAGGTAATTTTATTTTTTTAACCTCAACATGATAAGACAACATGACTCCAATATTCACTAAATGAATCATTAAAATTTAGAAAATTATAAGAGGTTCTAGGTACTTTTAAAAACATACATGATGGTGTTTCCAGGATTTTAAATTTCCAACTCTTATTATAACCAGATATTTAAATAGTGAATACCAACAGAATGGGAGCCAAAATACTAGTGGGACTTGCAGAAGTACAAAGTCTGTTTTAAAAGAAACTTCCTTGTGGGTGTTTGAAATGAAATCAGCTCCATATTGTCTCAGGCTCATAATATCAGAAAAAATGGATCAATATATAATGGTCTGTAATAGCATACTGTATGTGAACTCCTACTCTTCTAATCTCCTCTTTTTGAAATTCTGTAGCTGTATGTAGTTTCTAGGGTAGTCAATTTACAGAACTCTTGTCTAATATTATCTCAAACTTCCCATCATGAGTACTTCTCTCTGCCTTCTAACTCCTTTTACAATACTATTGTTCTCTTTATACATTGTTCTCTCAATGTCTGGGAAGATAATTGTGGGTTGGCTTCATATGACTTTTTCAGTGATTGGGGAATAGGAATAGTAGTGGTAGTGATAGAGATGTACCTTAACCGAAAGCTGAAAAAGGGGGACTGGCAATTGTAGGTGCTCAGAAGTTGCAGCGTACAGAGCATTGGATAGAAAGAGAAATGGAGCTGCCTAGAAAGAGATTACTGACAAATCACCTGAACGGAAGTATGCCTTTTAAAATGGATAATATATATCGCAGTGGTTGGAGTATAAACAAATATGGAGCTAAACAAAGTCACTGAAAAATAAGCTAAATATTGCCATGCTTGCTGAAGCTGGTTATGTGCAACCTTATGTTCTAAATAGGAAATGTTTTGAGAGGCTGGTGTTGAGCTATATTAAGGCTAGTCTTCCATCTACTTTGGACCCATACCAATTTGCATATAGGGTTAATAGATCAACTGACGATGCTATGTCTCTTGTTGTCCATACTGTATTGAATCACTTGGAACAACAGGGGACATATGCGAGGCTATTATTTGTGGATTATAGCTCTGCCTTTAACACCATTTTAGCTAACAGGTTGTTTTTTAAAATGTCCAATTTGGATATAAATCAGAGGATTTGTTTGTGGATGAGGGATTTTCTGACAAGTATGCCACAGTCAGTGAGGATGGGATCTCACCATTCCTCTACTCTGATACTAAGCACAAGAGCCCCCCAGGGTTGTGTGCTAAGCCCTTTCCTTTATTCCTTGTGCACACTTGACTGCACCCCATTGTATAACACCAACACAATTATTAAATTTGCAGATGAGACAACAGTGTGGGGCTCATTAATAAGAACAACGAGTCTGCTTACAGGAAGGAAGTACAAGGGCTGACATTGTGGTGTAATGAAAATAATCTCACACTTAACACCACAAAAACTAAAGAACTTATAATTGACTTCAGGAGGAAGAGAGATGTACATCTACCATTGTACATAAATGGTGAGGAGGTGGAGAGGGTGGGTAGTTTTAAATTTCTGAGCATTTATATCTCGGAGGACCTCTCATGGACTAACATGCTAACATGATTGTGAAGAAGGCACAGAAGAGGCTGTACTTCCTGAGAATGCTCAGTAAGATAAATCTAGCTCAGCATCTACTTCTGTCCTACTATTGCAGCACCATTGAGAGTGTCCTGATATATGGCATTCTCACATGGTATGGGAGTAGCTCTGTAGAGGACAAAAAAGCTCTACAGAGAATCATTAAAACTGCCCAGAGTATCATTGGACTCCAGCTACCAGTCCTGAATGATATCTTCGAATCTCGCTGTTTGAGAAAGTTGCATAACATTCTCAGAGACTCTTCCCATCCTGCTTACAATATTTTTGGATTGTTGCCTTCTGGCAGAAGATACAGAACAATCAAAACTCGGACCACACGTTTTCTGAATAGTTTTTATCCCAGAGCTATAATTGCACTCAACAACGAACTAAAGGGCCACCATCAGTGAGCTATTGGACAGTATTACTTGGTCTGTTGTGTGGATGTTTGGGTGGTTTAGGGGTGGAGAATTGTGGTGGGTGGGAGTGTGTTTGGGGATTGTTATGTGTGTCGGACCTAGTCTTTGGGTGTTAAGTGAATTTTGTTGTATGGGTATACTGTGTATACACGTACAATGATAATAAAGTTATTATTATTATCATTAAATAAAGTGTCGCGTATCAATTCAAAAATCAAAATGAAATATTGGGGGGAAAGGGCAAAGAATGCCCCGTTTAGGACAAAATGTATTCAGCACTATGAAGAAAAGTACTCCTCTTAGGAAGTAAAGAAATCAGGAATCTAGTTGCATATTTTCTGACTAATAAAATTTATTTTAGAGACATGTCCTGCTAAACAGTACCTTCAAGGACCCCACCTTATAACTCCTTACCTGGTAAAGCATCTGGGACATTTTAAGGGTTTTTTAATATAAATATATAGTTATTAGATTAATACAATTCAGTCTCTTTGAACATAGCTAAATTTTGTATTGACTGTAAAATAAGGCAGACTTTGATTAGGACTTTGATTACTTCTAGAACTGTCTGGTACAGCAACTAATAGGACAGGCACAGATTTCAACAGATAGTTAGGACTGCAGAAAAAACAATTGCAAACAGCCTGCCTTCCATTGTGAACTGGCATACTGCAAAAACCAGAAAGAGGACTGAAAATATATCTACAGACCCCTCACATCCTGGATATAAACTGTTTCAACTTGTCCCCTCAGGATGCAGCTATAAAGCATTGCATGCCAAAACAACTAAACACAAAGGCAGTCCCCACCCCCACCCCATGCCATCACTCTGCTAAACACATAATTCTCACAGGACTGTCTATTCCTAAGGGTATCTAACCATGTAGCAGGACTGTATTACTATTATCTTTCTCATCTTTCCTATTACCTAACTTTATTGGTATCTTATGATTATCACTTTGTTGGCTGTATCTTATGATTTATGATTTATCACTTTGTTGCTTATATGTATACTGGGAGCTTATGCATCAGAGACAAATTCCTTGTGTGTCCAATCACAACTGGCCAATAAAGAATATTCTATTCTGTTCTGTTCTGTTCTGTTCTGTTCTGTTCTATTCTATTCTATTCTATTCTATTCTATTCTATTCTATTCTATT
>WNWU01000004.1:13231123-13273392 GCA_012654045.1 Ptyas mucosa
CGATCCCAGCTGAGTTGGCTGATCGTCAGAGGCTTTTAAAAGCATTTTTTTACATGGTTTAAAAAAAATGGTTTTAAAAGTAAAAAAAAAAGTTGGTCACGCCCACCTAGTCACATTACCCCCCGCCAAGCCATGCCCACAGAACCGGTAGTTACAAAATTTTACATTTCACCACTGGTTAGAATACTCATGTCCAGACCAGACAACAAAAGTTTGTGACCAGAGTTTGTCTCAAGAGTAACATGACTGAGAGATGTGGACAGTATCAGAAACAATGATGTGGAGCCTGAACACATGGCATAAAAACAGATCCCATGTGCTAATGAAATTATGAATCAAGGCTAAACTAAAGGTAGCCAAGAACACCCCTAACGTAATTGATATATCCAGACTGCCCTGAAACTGTGCTACTAACATGCAGAAGCAAATGGATAATAAAACTTTCCAGTCAATTTTCACTGATTAATCACCAACAAAAAGCCACTGGGTAAGTGGAGTGCCCTCCTTAAAGCAAAACAGAAAATTCCAAGCACTACCAAATATGAGTACCCCTTCCATCCCATTCTGTCCACATAACATCACCAGGTCAACTGCACTGCGTGGCTGTCGAAATATATTGTGGGAGAGAGATTGTTTATTATGGTATGTGCAAAAATATTTAAGAGCATGAGAAAATCCATGATAATTAAAGCCATCAGAAAATACACCTATAACATTTTCAATTATTAGCTCAAAAGTCCCTGGTCTCAATGAGCATATCATGATTATGGGCAAAACTCTGTAAAATCATCTTTAAAAAATAGGAGATTGGGAGCATGCTAGACCCACCAGTGTCCAGCCACACAGGCTCTACAGATGTGGGAAGAGAACAGCAGCGTTATTGTCTTTTGAAATTAATCTGTTAAACCTCATTCAGGAATGCTTACCAGGCACTCTTCAAAAGCAACACAGGCCAACATAATACAGATTTTTGGAAGAGGTTCTCCATAGTCTTTTCCTCTAGAACTAAGAGATAGTGACTGGACCAAAGTCACCCAACTGATTTTGTTTCCAAGGTTGGACTAGAGCTCACTGTCTCCTGGTTTTGTGCCTTAACCATCACTATCCCATGCCCTCTCTCCCCCCCCCAACTCTCTCCCCCCTCCCTCCCCCCCTCTCTCTCTTGTGTTGGCTTTGCTGAAACATTTTGGATATAGAATAGATCATTCTTTGAATGGTCAAAGAAAGTATCCAAATTTTTAGTTATTTCTTATTATATTTAATAGTTTGCAGATTCAAAAATGTGTGTTTTAAGCATCAATTAGATGAGACAGTTCTGTACCATTTTTCAGATTCATTTGGAAATTTGAAAGAGGAGCAGTTTTAATAAATAGCAGAGAGACCCTGTGCCCACATGTGGACTAGAGTACTTCTGAATCATTTTGGATGGGCACAGCCTCATGTATTAATCTGAAGCCTACGTGTTTACCTGATTCAATGGATTTTCCCAAGGCAGGTAGATGGCCTCACCTTTGGAATCCAGCCAATAGTCATTAAAAAAAAAAGAAGATCATGATGATGAAGAAAAAGATTGTGTCTTCCATTTCTAGAAGACTTGAAACAACAAAAGACTTCACACTTTAGATCTGAAAAAATAATGAAATGTATTATTATCCTGGCAAAAGAAAGACAAAAAATGGATAGGCAATTACATTCAGAAGTCCTGTACAGATGATACTTTTATATGTAGAGGAACAATTTTTAGTTATGCTATGACATTATTGAAGAAATTATCATCTAGAGATACAGCACTTTTTTTGCACAGGTTAAAAAAAGTATAAATCACACAAAATTCTCCCTTTCCATTATGCACCCTAATATACAGGGAGCACTCATTTAACAATAAAAATATATAAAACAACATGTTTGAGAGGAATCCTATTTTAGAACTGCAAATGAAGCACCAGGAGATAAAATAGCAGGATAGATGTGCTGCCATATTAATCATAATCCTAAAAAATTTGCAAGTCTTTTGCAAGGCGCAAACTTAAGGTTGATATTTAACAGTTTGCAGCCTTCTCACAGCATATTGATTTTTAATTTGGTGCGATACTGAAGCTTGACTACGTAGAAAAATATTTTTTTCAGCTATTGTGAATAACTATTCAGATCCAGATTATAACTGCAGTGTTTGTAAGGCTGTTATGAATATTAGAATTGTGAGGGTGGAGATTCATTCTGATAGCTTGTGGGTTGCTTTCTGTTACCAGGCTAGGTAACATCTTCAGCTACCTTGCATTGTTTCTCCACAGGAAAAAAGTACAGTAGACAAGCAATTTAGGTATGTGATTTAAATCACTAGACAAAAAAAAATTAAGCTAATTTTAGGAAAAAGCAATTTCTTCCCTATTTAGTAACATCACTTGTATTAACATCATCCCATTTATTATAGAGTTTATATACAGCTCCATAGTGATTTACAGCACTTTCTGAGCGGTCAGCATATTGCCCCCAAACATTTCTGGGTTCTCATTTTGCCAACTGTATTTCACTGTATTTCAGACATCAATACATTAGAAAGGGCCCAGAAATATTTTACCAGAAGAGTACTCAAATCTTCTGCTCGAAATAAAATTCCCTACGTCTACATTCCAACCTATGCTTAGTTCATAAGATTATTTACCAAAAAGTCCTACCTGTAAATGAGTACTTCAACCGTAATAACAGAAAGGCTATCAATAGATTCAAACTATTATGTAATTCGCTCTAATCTTGATTGTAGGAAATATGACTTCTGCAATAGAGTAGTAAATGTCTGGAACACTCTACCTGATCCTTTTGTTAGTCTCGCTAATCCCCATACCTTTTATCTTAAACTGTCTACCGTGGACCTTTCATGTTTCTTAAGAGGTCCCTAAGGGGGCATGCATAAGCGCACCAGCGTGCCTACCATCACTGTCCTACTGCCCTCATTTATATATAATCATTCTATGTGTTTATGGCTGTTTTGCCTATTTATATCTTTTTATTTGTGCCAATTTTTTCATGTGTCCATGTCCATGTCTATACTGTTACTTGTTTCCTTTTACTTGTTGACAAATAAATACATAAACAAACAAACAAACTTCAGAAGGATGGAGGGCTGAATCAGCTTGAGTCAGTCAGGATCAAACTCCTGGCTGTGGGCAAAGTTGGCCTGCAATACTGCTTTCTAACCATTGTACCATCAAGGCTTATATTATACAACATCTTCAGGATTCCCAGACTCAGTAGTCAAATTGGGAATGAGTTCCACGTGGTGAGCACCTAAATGTACAAATACCAGCAACCAGCAACCCAGACAATCAATGTGAACAATTGTAAGTCATGACTCTTTAGGCCTAAAATGTTCATAATCACATTCAGAATTGCTATATGGGGGGAAAAATTATTGCAATGATTTACTTCTAAGATACTAATCTGTTTTCCCTTGAAAATACAGCTCTACCTTTTCCATTCTTTGTCTTAAGAAAGCTTGAAGTTCACAGCAGTAGCCTTGAGGGATACTTCTTGCTTGTAGAATGCTAAAAGTGATTGTTTCTTGCTGTTCAAAATTTCTGCTTTTGTATTTTTTATTCACCTGCCAGAGTTAAAAGTCCCCACTGCCTTTTAATGAGCAATAAAATAAAGTAACTTATATTTTAGTCACTGGAGTTGAAAGTTTCCAGCAATCTACAGATCAATCAATAAAAGGATAAGTATACATTGTTAATCATGTGCTATTAGAATACTGCCAAAAATGATATTATAATCTTGTTTTGCTCATATTTGTATAATTTTCTCCAACAAATAAGTTAACATTAGAATGTTTTGCTTCTATCCAAGAAAAACTGTTTTATGGTAGTAGAAGAAATTGAAATCCAATTTTTCAATACTGTATTCTTTCAGCTACAGATACTTATTCATTGTAACAAGAGTTCTGCTTCAGTTTTAGCTAAATCCCTATTCCAGAATTAGGCTGATTTCGACACATGGGATATGGAATCAAAGCAAGTATTTCTCTTCCTTTAATACTAATTTTATTAAAAGTGATAATTAAAAAGATAAATACCAGTACAAACTAATAAAAGGAAAAGGAAAAAAGAGAAAAAAAATAGAAAGTACAGATAAGGAGAAATAGAAAGAAAAAATAAAAGTAAAATAAAATAAAATATAGGAAATAAAAAGAAAAGAATAATGTAAATAAATAAATTTCCCCTTTCACACAAGTATAAATAATTTTAATAACTTATCACCTTCTATTAAAATACAACAAATAATCTTCCCATGTTCCATCTCTTATTTATAAATAAATCCTTAAAACAATGAAAGCAGGTCTCCTTTGAAAAATTCTGGTTACCCGAATCTGAACTTCTAAAAACCATTTTAGTTATTTAAAATTCATATGTCCCTTCACTCACTCACTCACACACTCACTCACTCACCCTCTTTCTCTCTCTCTCTCACACACACACAGAAAAGATACACAAACATACAGACTTCTTAAAAGAAGAAACTTCCACCCCATATCACTAGTCATGTGGACAAAATATGATTGTAGTTCTTCAAACTTTGAATTGGATTTAAGTCTAGGACATTATCATAATGAGTCATATTTTTTTCAGGTCAGAATCCTTTAGAGATAGTTCATTATACATACAGGTGAAATCAATTTTAGAGCTGTTTGCTCTAAAATAGAATATAACTCTCTGTTTCACAGTTCACACCTACTGAAGTCCCCAAGTCTCTACACGAGGCATACATTTATACAAGGAATTCATTACCTTAGATTGAGATGTAAAATTTCAAGCAGTTCTGGTTATTAATCTAAGGAACAGATTATTTAAAATAAATAACAATCTAATGCTAAGGTCAGTTTGTCAGTTTTTATATGAACTTGAGTCTGTGCTGAGTTTGGGAAGAAAAAATTGCAGCTAATAAAGGGTTTGATGAACTTTTCTGACAGATCATCAGAACTGCAAATTCACAGATGTTGGCAAACATGGGAAGAAGCTGAAAATAGAGCATTGGAAAAATCCCAAATCAGATTATGACAAATTAAATTGGTTCTAATATGTCACATTTTATATTATGCAAAGTGAAGAAATAACTTTCTACTTGGCATGACATGACCTTGTTAATTCTGGTGGAGAGTAAATGATATTTAATGAATGGCCAATGAAGTTGTCCATTTCAGCTGGATTTGATGTTCAACTGTATGGAATTCATTTTTAATATTTACCTACAGAGATACAGCATATGGGATTATGATTGGTTTGCCCAGGTTGACCAGGGCAAAATCTACAATTCTTGAACTTGGTAGAGAATATCTGTCTGATGTTGTTTTACATTTATTATTGCCTTCCAATGTGCTGTTTCTGAAAGCTTATTTTAAAAATATTTGCATAAAATATTAATGTATTTATGAATAAACAGATCCCACAAATCTCTCTAGAGGGCCAGTTTGGTATAATGGTTAAGGCATCAGGCTAGAAACTGGAAGAGCATGAGCTGTAGTCTCACTTTAGGCTCAAATCCAGCTGGATGACCTTCGGCCAGTCATTTTGTCTCAGCTGTAGGAAGTAAGCAATGCTAAATCCCTTCTGAAAAAAACTTTCCAAGAAAAATGCAGGGACTTCTCTAAGCAATTGCAGAAGAGCCTTGGATAGTACAGTGGTCTAAAGCCCTGTTATTAACATCAGATGCCTGCAATTATTGCAGGTTCGAATCTCACCAAGGCTCAAGGTTGACTCAGCCTTCCATCCTTTCTAAGGTAGGTAAATTGAGGACCCAGTTTGTGGGGGCAATAAGCTGACTTTGTATAAAATATACAAAAGTATGAAGGCAATTGCTTAACGCATTGTAAGCCGCCCTGAATCTCTGGAGAAGGGTGGCATATAAGTCAAATTAAAAAAAAAAAGTCAACACAGACTTGAAGGTGTGCACTCACATGAATCTCTATTGTTCCTTTTTCTAAAGGTTACATATTTCTGCTTTTTAAAAATTAGTTTGATATAGCCATCATTTGAGGAAGAGGAAATGTATACATAGACACACAAAGGCAGATATGGTACATGGTTGTTATATTTTTTCTTGCATAGTCAAGACTAGGATTTAATTGGCCTGCTTCATACTTTCTGAACTAATATTTGGAATAGCACATATTTGCCATTCTGATTTTTCATTTTTCCAATTTAAACAACATTCTACAATAGTTTCAGAAGAGAGCTTCAGACATCAAGATATATTTTGAACCTGGTCTCATCTGCCCTTCTCCTAAGATTTTCTTCACTCATAATTTTGTCCTGTGCATTTTCTTCTTTTTTTAAACATACCTACTTTTTGCAAACCCTGTTCCTCAAAAATGAAAAAAGAAGATGAAAATTGTAGATATTTTTACTTGGTTGGTACTATTAATGCCTATTTAAGTGTCTTCCATAATCTATAATAAAGGACAAGTTCAAAGGACAGCTCTTGATGACAAACTTCTCATTAATTAGTGTTCAATGATCTTATAGTAACTATTTTTATTCACATTGTTGATTATGCATGAAATAATTAAGTACTATAGTTTTGGAAGCAAAATATGGCAGGCTTCCAGTACTATTCTCATTTGAGAATATAGATAGAGGTGACTCTCTAGTCTTTTTTGAAGTTTGCTTGACAATATTTGCTTTGCCTCCTATCTTCTTTGTTATGTTGTATTTAATTAACAAATATAGGTAGCTATATGTATATGTGCATACCTGAAAGGCAAAAAAAAAAAAATAGAGAAGTAGTTTCAGACAATCAGACTTTTCAAGTCTGAAAACCTCCTAATTGTAATTTAAAATAAATCCAAGACTAATCTGGGTTGTTTGGAATATTTTCAATGGATTACTAGAATATTTGCATGTATATTTGCAAAGAACCGATAGCCTATCGACATTTTCTGGCTAATAGTTAAACACAGAAAACTATGAGTCAATTAGTGCTAATTTATTAGTCATAATTTAATGCAGTGTTTTTCAAGATCAGCAGCTTTAGTTTGTATGGACTTCAACTCCCAGAATTCCTCTGATCAGGTAACAGAAGAAGGACATGAAGAAGCTTGACTACCATTAATAGTCAAAAGGCACATCATGTTATAGTTTAGGTTAGAAAAGATCAGGAAGAAAACACTGGTGAGAGCAAAAGGTCATGAAAAATCTCTCCAATAAAAGAGATAGTCATTGTTTTTGAATGAATTCTGTGAAAATGCATAATGGGTCCTAGGGAACTTATTTGAATGTTAGAACAAGATTTTCAGATCTGATGTTTTACAGGCATTTTGGAATATAACATTTATAGAATCTGGATAGGACAACAGGCAAAAATGATACTAATAAAAAAAATCATCTGTGGGGGTATTGGTTAAAAAGAGAGAAGGGATTTCAGTTACCTTGTCAACCAATTCCCATCAGTATGTTGGCATAGAAGGCAACAGTGATTCCCTACTTCGTTATTTGGCTGTAGTTTAGGGAAGAGAGATACAATTCACTTTATTTCCCTAAGACACTGTTTCTCAGTTCTTCTTATGTACCCTATCTGGGTCATACCTTTGGGGCTTACCTGCTTTATATTTCAGCAAAAATGCATATATTTCTCCTCAGAATTTATTTTTGTTGTTTGACACCATGACTACATTTTGGCATGTCCATGGGTTTCTATTTCCACTGAAAAAATGGATCCATTTATTGACCACTGATTTACTTAACAAAAGACTAGAACTACCCTTTCAAAATTCCCACTCGGTTTGGGGGGTAATTTCCCTGAGTGTTCCAGGGGGAAAAAAAAGTGCCACAACATTTTTTTTTAAATGCTGCCATAGAAACAAATCTAATTGGTGGGTTTCCCTCATCAGTTTTCACCCTGAGGTTTAATAGAAGCACAGAAAACCGGGAAGGCTGTGCAACACTAGAGATATGATTGGGGAATCAAATAAAATATACTTTCAGCCAGTTCTTGGCCATCTCATAATTATGTGCAAGAACACCACATAATAACTATGTGAATTTTTTGGAAGAATTTCTAAAGCAACTTCTTTTTCATGAAGATGAAGGGAAATGCAGAAAATTTCTCTGCCTGACACTAGTAGAAACATTTTTTCTTAAAAATCAGTATTGCTAGGGCAGATGCATTGATGATCATAAAAGCATAAAATGCTAACAAGAAGAAGAGATGACATGACACAATCATTTCCTTGCACTGGAGAAATGCATTTTAAGGGTAGATGGATGAGGTTATTTTCATGCTATGGCACTATTGCATGTATTGATTGTAACTCCATTTCATTCCACCTCCACATTTAATCTCCTTTGAATTTACTGACAATTTACTGATTTACTCCTATTGAATTTACCCTTGGTGTTACTTCAGATGTTAGTTCAAACCGTCTAATACTCTGAATTCCTATCTTGAGGCTTCTCCAGTACTTGTCACCTCATGCCCTTTGATCAGACATTTGATGGCACCTTTTCTGATCAACACATTGTTTTAAGGTGCTACCAGACTCCTGATTTCTGGCTGCAATAGACAACTTGGTTTCTCCTTCATTGCCTGCACTGAATCATAGCCTTTGGTAATCCCTCATCTCCACTCTGACTCTTCTTTTTGCTTTGACCAGATATATCGCTATCATTGTCATGTATGGTGCTGTTCTCCTTATTCTCTTTTATTGCCTGGTGCAGATTTTTTTAAAAAAAATCTGTATGTTGTACCTCACTTTTTTTGTTTCTGCAGAATCTCTTGGTATGCCTCTCTTGGCTAGAGATTCTGTTTGTGTCTGTGTGTTAATTTTAAATGATCAGTCCCTCAGTAATGGAGGAAGGTGAGGTTGAGGCTGAGTAATTGGAGGCCAAGAGGCAAAAGTCTCTGACAGAACAAAATTGATTGAGGCTTTTCAGTGAAGCACTTGCAAAAATCAATGCCTGTTCCCTCGATTGCAGGAATGTGTTTACTGTATTCAGCAGCTAACATTAAAAGTGAATTCCAGCAATTGCAATTACAGCTTTCTGCTTCCCCTCCCCTTTTGCTTGGCGTTCGTTTTGTCTTGCTTTAGAGCCTAAGGCAAAGCTAATGCAGTCAAACTGAAAGCGGCTTTATAAATTGCAACTCACCACTTTCCCACTCCCCTAGGACCCCCTTTTTCTTGAGCACTGTCAAATTTGATTCAGCTCAGAGGCATGGAGCTGCCTTACGGAAGAGATTTCAGGACTTAGAAACTCGGCTGGAACATGGCTGACTTGCTAGGCGCTTGGCCAGAGTATGTTAATCCTAATGCAGCCTGATATCACCATTTGATTTCCTTGTGCCCCGGAGCAGAAATTTTAAATGCAATAGAGAGGTGCTTTTGGGCTCGGGAGGTGACTTATTCATGAGAATCAGAGTTGTGAGTTTCTGAATGAAAGTTGAAAGGAGAATGGGGGATCCTGATTCATACATACCGGTAGTTTACAGGTGCAGATTAAGAAAGCAATAACACAATTCATAGGTGTATACAGTATGTCAATTAATACTGGTATGCAGTTCAAACATTATCTGTTATTATTTATATGATATTTGTACATTGAGTGCCAGGCTGTCTACAATATTATTTGAGTACTTTGGCTGCCTAAGATTGCTAGTTTGTTTAGTTCACACTTGCATGCTATCCAGGGTGCACCACAGGGGGTGAACTAGCTCCACACATAGAGTGTCTAATGGTTTTCTGCAGGAGCATTAGCACCATCCAGGATTTTCTACACTGATTCTGCCACACATTTGGGTGGGTTCAGTGCTAGTTGAGCCGAGGTGAGATGAGCCAAGGTGGCCCAGTGGTTAGAGTGCAGTACTGCAGCTACTTCAGCTGACTGCTAGTTCAGCAGATCAGCAGATCAAATCTCACCGGCTCAAGGTTGACTCAGCCTTCCATCCTTCCAAGGTGGGTAAAATGAGGACCCAGATTGTTGGGGGCAATATGCTATTTAGTATACTGTCTTTGGTGTAAGCCGCCCAGAGTCCTTGGAGAGTGGGCAGCATAGAAATATGACTAATAAAATAAATGAAATAATAAATAGTTGGTTTCCTGCTATCACATGAAGCACTGTTAGCTTCCCATCAGACTGGTACATGTTTATCTGTTTGCATTTTGTATGCTTTCAAACTGCTAGGTTGGCCCATTCTGTCATGTGGTGCTAGGGCTCAAACCGCAGAGTACAGAAAGCTGACCACTTCCAGCCAGCAAATCCAGGTTCTTTAAGCCACTGAGCCTCTAACATGATCTGTATATTGTATGTATTAGTTATGCATACCAGATCCATTTTTACTGCACGATTTTAAGCGGCATATAGTGCAGAGCCATCCAAATAAAGAGACACAGACACCCCCTAATCAAAGCTATGCATTGACAAATTACAATAGGGGAGAATTAAGTTTAATATTCCTTTTAAAAATCAACGGGCAAGCTGACTACACTTCTTGGGCCCATATCTTTTAGGATCACTTGGATCCCATCCTGCAATCCTTCCCCTTCTCCCACACAAATTCTTCAAATTGATTGATCTGCATGATGAGTTTGCCGCAGTGCAAGTATGGGCCATTGACTATTTCTCAAGAGCAGGGACATGCCCCATCCTTTGCTCATTGAGAAGGCAACCACTGCCAGGTGTTTGTTTTTCTTTTCTGCTACATCTCATATTTTATTTGAACTATCTCACCAGCTGAGCTTCATCCCATTGGTTAATCCACTGATGAAGAGATAGTACCTCCCCTCCAGAAAGCTGCTGCTACCCTCTACAGCCAATTATTTTCTACAAATTCACCAGCTGAACTACGAAAAGGGAAACAGTGGGCTTGTCTTTTTTCCTTTCTTTTATAAATTCATTAATGAAACAATTAAAATATGGGATTTTTCTTCTGTTTTATGTCATTGATGGACAGTGGAGCAGTAAAAAGACAGGATTGTCTTTCTCCTAGTAAATTTTAATTAACCAGGTAAAGCTGGCATGACTTCTGATGTCTTTCTTTTCTAATTCAAGTGAGAGAAAAAATAGTAAAGTCCTCTCTCCCTCTCAAAATTAAAAAAGAAGGTAAGCAACCTACCCGATAAGGGTATTTGGATGGAATATCTCATCAACATTACAACCAAACAGAGGAAGGGATGAAAGTTCAGTTATCTAAGGCTGTAATGAGACACAACCATTAGACATAACCTAAAGGCCAGGAAGTAAGAGTACTTGGTGGTTGCCATACATTGACTCTTAAAACAACTTCTTCAAGAAGTTGGAACAACTTATTCCAGACATTCCAGGTATATACTCTCCAAATTTCTAGCAACGGCCATGCTGGCTGAAGAATTTTGGCAATTGAAGCCCAAACATCTGAAGATTTACTAAGTTGAAGAGTGCTAACCTAGAACATTGCATTATAAATATAGCAGCAATAACACACATTCTTTTTTGCCCCATCACAACAGCTAGGTCCACTTATTTTCACTGATGGCCACAAATGGATTATGTTTATGAGAAGGAGTGTCTTTAGCAGCAACCTTACTATGCCCCATTAAGGTACATAACCTCTGGGTACATCAATAGGATTTAAATAGGGCTACACGATCTGGATTTCAAATCTCCTCCTCCTTCTCCTCTTCTCTTTGTTACAATCTGATTTTTATCTAATTTTTATAGTCCAGACAGCCTTCATTTTAAAATTATTGTTCTACAAACTGTATTTCTGGCAAATTCAAGGAGTGAGCAGTTTTCAGGAAGTTAGCCTTGTATTCCTAGGGATTAAAAAAGAGCAGTGCTGGCTTTGAGAACAGCGAATGTAGCATGATGTTTCACAGAGTTGTGAGTTATAGGTTTAAATCCACACTAACTGTAAAAGTTCACTCTTTCTCAGACCAGTCTGTGGAACAGATTGTGGAGAAAAACATACTCTGCATACTGGTTTTTGCTTCTGGAGAAATATCACAGCATATTAAAATATAAATAAATTGAGATGTTTTGGGAAATGTTGCTTATTTATAAATATGGAAGTAAATAACAGATATAGTTAATTAATTTATTGATTAGGAAATCAGTATCAAGACAACACAGCATCAACTTACCCAAGGCTAAAACAAGTATAAATATATCAACGTAGAGAACATTTATTCATCAAGTGACCTTGATATGTTCTAATATGTAACAAGTCCTCAACTGAACAATTTTTATTATAAACTTGGCAGTTCTGCTGGCTATATATTTACTAGTGCCTTGGAGAAAGTAGAACAATCTGTGTTTGAGGTCCCAATAGATTGTTTTGTCAAATAAACATTCTCAATATTTGACAGTTTTGATGGCTATATAATTACTAGTGCCATGCAGAAGTTAGTACAATCTGTGTTGGGGTTCCAATAAGTTGTTTTAGCATGTAAAGGTACTAAATTGCTGGGATATGTGAATGGCATTTAAATAAGTTGTGTGTAATGTCTTCTGTATCTGCAGATCTCCATCTCATCAGATGGCATATGCTGGAATCACCTGTACTTTACCATGGAGTCCAGCAACTCAAATCTTGCTCTAGTGAAGACTGTTCTTTGAAATTGTGCCAAATGCATTGACAAATAGTTTTCTATTATGTTTGGAATATCCTTTTATCTCCAGAAAATTGTTTTAAGATTGTGAGGTTGCAAGCAACTCCGTATCAATTTAGATGCTAATATCCAAGACACTTGAAGATTTTTTTGGTCTGCTAAATGGCCATTAGGTTGACAGACCATGCTCTGAAATGACCTTAGTAACTTCTCTGTTATGAACTGAACCATTGCTATCTATTCTTCTAGGCACATTTTGGGTAGCCTACCATGATCCTTTGCCAATAGCTGAAGACTTAATAGTTGAATGGCTATATACAAGGTAAGTACCTGTTTTTCTCCAAGTGTGGGGATTGACATATTCTTATCAGTTCCCAGAATCTTTCTTATAAAGTGCATCTAGCTTTGTTCAAGTAGAGGATCCTTTGATAAGTCCTACAGTTTTGTACCATCGGTTAAGACAGGAATTATTTTTGTCTCGTAAACATTTAATACAGGGATCAAGGTAGCTCTGTATTTATCATTAGGTGATTTAAACTGTATTTTGAAAATTGTTGCAGTCCCCACTGAGCTTTTTTCAAAATGGTTTACCCATGTGTTCATCTAAGTAGGGAAGGGAGCAAACTCCACATCCAGGTGTCAATTATATTTAGTACATTACTTACTGAATGTTACCACTTTAGACTTGGTGTTGTTGATACTCAAGGAGTTGAAGCATAATGAGCATCTAATTTTGCAACCAAAATTAGGCCAGTCGGACAGTGCACCATCAAAATAATGTCATCCACATATACAAATATTAATTGGAATATGAACATCTGAAGAATAGAGAAACTCAAGAATGGGGGTAAGCATTTATCATCATAAAATTGTAGACTATGGTCATCTGGGAGTCTTCCCTATTTGCTTTATTCATAACAGAAATTTCATGTAATTTATTTTTTCCAGTTAATACCTATTTCTTCCATTAAGAAGTTGTTACTTGATCAGGCTATATATTTGTGCTTTTGATTTCATTTAGTGGACTTTCAAAGAAATACACCAAATATAATTATACCTACATTTCTGTAGTTTGATTTTTTTTTCTCAAAAGGATCATCCTTGTAATAACTGTTCTACTATCCAAAATTGCCTAAATATAATAGGGGGGATTGTCATCATTTCTATCTATATTTAAAGTCTAAATTCCACTTTGCAAAATTATCTCTTCTAACATATACTTATATGTCTAAACTTGGGAAATTTTGAATGTCGCAGGCATAATTTTAATTATTCATTTGTTGCATGCATGTTCTTTTTCAGCTGAGTGTTCAAAGTGGATAATATTTAAAAAAGCATTAAAAGTATAAGACTTTTTGAAAATTTAAAATTAATACTAAAGTTGGTAATTAATTAAAATTAATATTTAATTCCTTTAACAGTTAAAAGCCTGTGAAAGAGTTTGTTTAAATGCCCTGTGTTTTTGCAAAGTCTTTCTAATTAGATTGTTTATATTTGCAGTAATGTAATCTTCCATAAACATTCATTGTTAAAATACTTTCCAATAATAAAATATGTTTGGTTTTGCTTTGAACTAGTTAGGATTTGAAAGTGATGTCAAAATGTTTAGGGTACTGCAAATGATATTTTTTAACAATCTTAATTTGCAAATAGAGATGATAGATAGATAGATAGATAGATAGATAGATAGATAGATAGATAGATAGATAGGTAGATATAGAATGATAGACAGACAGAAAGAAAGACAGACTTTTTTGGGGGGTTTGAGAATTTTTAGCTCTTTATTTTGACTACGGTATTTTTTATCAAAGGTATATTCAAAGCCTGACAGACATGTAATACTCCAAGTAAACCCCTATGAACTTACTAGAGTTACATAAACGCGGTGTCAGTACTCCTATGTGTAGTGTGCAGTTTGTCCAAAGTCATGTCGTCTGTCTGATGTCATGTTGCTCCAGGGCATAGCAGGAAAATTTAACTGCTAGGTCCAAGCCAGATGCTTACCTTGAAGTTTTTTCTTGGGGAAAAATATTGGGATAAACGTCTCCAGCCCTGATTGCTGCCTGAAGATGTAATAACTTTAGGAACTTGTTTAATAGCTTTCTAAGGCTAGTACTCTGTATACTTACCTGTGATGGCTAATCAGCAACAAGATTTCTTGATGAGAATAATTTTATCTCAAACTGCAGTACAATCAAAGTAACAGTGAACTCTACTGGCAGACAAGTGGTTAACATCATTTCTAGATCAAAAAATCACATGAAGTCTAGCAATAAACAGACTGCTGCCCTTTGGAAAATGGCTGCCCCAGCCACCATCTATTATAAACTGTTTCACAGATTAAAATTTCATTAGATATATTATAGATCTCTCATCATTTTGTTCATTTGAACAAATCTCTGGTGCCCAAAAGCACAAGGGCTCCACTATCATCCAAGGGTTGGCTTCAATACAGAATTATGATGACATTTTTGTTCTTTGGTCCATATTTGGAAACCATGACAACAATGTTATTTTGCTTTCTAATACTGTAATATTTGGAATGTTTGAATGGGCATTTGTCCTCTTTATAAGTCAATCCTCCTTTTTTTCCCCCTTATAATATGAAATTATAATATTATAATATTGATTATAATGAAATTTCACCTAGAGCAAAATGAAGAATGATATGAAGTAATGTGAAGTAATAACAAAATGTAGGGAAGTTTTAGAAATTGAAATAAGATTCAGAAATATAAACATGTTTGAACTGTATTGTTAATAGTGAGAATTTAGGGTAAGAATTGTGAAATGTATTATGAGGTATTATTTGAATTAAGATTTAAGGTGGATTAACAGAAGGGTAACCGTTTTGATTAAGTTAATATGAGTAGTTTACTATAAGATAGTAATAGTTGAGATATGTGAGTCAAGATTAAGAAATAAATGTTATGGAAAAAATAGAATATATAAAATTGTATTAAAGATGGAGCAAAAAGTTGAACAAACCTACGACCGGATCAATGCTCTGTTCCGAAAAGATGTATTGTATGTTTGTCTGTGTGTTTTAAAAAATAAAAAAAAAGTTTGCAAAAAAAGAAAAGAAATTTCACTTAGAGCGGTCACTTATATATCACCTCCCTAAAAAGGAAGTACACTTTTAAACAACACTGCAGATTTGTACAAAATGTGCCAACTCAAAAGAATTTCTATAACATAAAAATAATGCCCATCTTATACAAAGGGGTTCTATCATTCTGTTCCCAGGTGATTTTTATGCTGCTACTATGGATCAAGATCCTGATTGCTGAGAACAAGCTCAGGGCCTTTGCTATTCATTTTATAATGGAGCAAAAGTTTATCTGGTTTGAAATTAGAAACTGAATGTTAATTTGTCTATTTTTATACCTTTTGACCACTATACCTTGAAATATTCACTTCTCCAAATTTAATAGTGCAAATCACCATTTATAAAATGAATACAAAAATGCTTTCATTAAAGGAAAAAATATTAAAACCAACTATGTATGTATGTATGTATGTATGTATGTATGTATGTATGTATGTATGTATATTTCTTTTCTTTTCTTTCCGTAGGCCTTTATGTGTATTTCTCTTTAGCCAGGTTCTTCCTATGTAAACCAAGATTTTTATGCAGCCCCAGTTCAGTGAAATCACAATCCACTAGTTTCTAGGATTTTTCAGGCAGACCAGCAAGCACCCTGGCACCCTTAGTCTCCCAAATGGGCAGCAGAGTGCTTGCTGGTCTGCCTGAAAAAAGCCTAGAATCTAGTGGATTGTGATTTCACTGAACTAGGGCTGCATAAAAATCTTGGTTTACGTAGGAAGAACCTGGTTAAAGAGAAATACATACATACATGCATACATACATACATACATACATACAGTATGTAGGTCTTTGGTTATTCGGGTTTCCTCCTGCGTAAAATTGGAAGTGTCTTGGTGACGTTTTGATGAAGTCTCATTCGTCATCTTCAGGCTGGTGTTTTCGGCTTCATGCTTCTAGGAGCAATGTGTGATCACAGCTGTTTCTTCCTTTTAACTGCCAGTGGGGGGGGTGAACTGATTGGGTGGGAGCTTGGCTATGTTCTGATCGGGTGGAGGTGTGTTCTGATTGGTTGGGGGCTTGGCTGTGCTCTGATTGGATGGGGGGTTGGCTGTGCTCTGATTGGATGGGGGGTGTTCTGTTTGGGTGGGGGCTTGGTTGTGCTCAGGTTAGTCTGAGTTGCAGGGGGATTTGAGCTGGTGAACTGCATTGCTATTGTTTGGTTTTGCGTTCATGGTCGTGCCACATTTTCATGATGGGTGTCAGTTTGCTTCATGTATGGATTGGAGGGGTTTAAAGTGGCTAATGATGCAGCTGTGGTCTGGCCTCTGGTTTGTGGTAGAGCCTCATCATTGATGTGGGTTTGGGTTTGCTTTTTGCGTGGATGTGTGGTGGTGACATCCTGTGTGGTTTTTGTGAGTGTGGGTCTGGTATCATTCTTTGTGTTAGGAACTCATTTGTCAATAAGGGCAGGTTTCCAAGTGGCTGGTAGGCGGGAGGTATCATCTTGTTTATTCATGCTGTGTGGGCGTTTTTCTATCTTGATGGCTTGTCTGATTATTCTGTTGTTAAAGTGTTCAGTTTTGGCGATAGTTCTGGTCTTTTTAAAGTCAATTTCATGTCCTGTGGCTTTAAGGTGTTGGACCAGGGAAGAAGTTGGTTCCTCTTTTCTGACTGAGTTCTTGTGTTCTTCAATGTGTGCACTTATTCTTCTGTTGGTTTGTCCGATGTATGTGGTGGGGCAGGCGGTGCATGCGATTTCATATACTCCTTGATTTTCTAAAAAAAACCCTGAATAACCAAAGACCTACATACAAACACCTGCAAAAACCTCAGAAAACACACACACACACACACACACACACACACACAAATGTGCCTATTGGGAGACATAAGATGAGGTTTATGAATTGGGGAGGGATGTGTTTATATTAGAGTTGTGTAAACAACTGCCTAGCTGTTTTTGTACAATTTAAAAAAAAAGTTGTCAAATTTATGCTGAAATGGGTCATGCTAAGCTTAAGTTTCAGAAAATTAGAGACTTTCCAACTATGAAAAATATCTCTCACTATTTCAAAATCAATATAAATACAAATAATCTTTTACACAAAGAACTTTGTAAAGGGGAATACATGGCCAACCTAGCTTGAATAGGTTGGATTTGTTGATCAAAAGGTCGGCAGTTTAGTAGTTTGAATCCCTAGTGCTGCGTAACAGAGTGAGCTCCAGTTACTTGTCCCAGTTTCTGTCAACCTAGCAATTCGAAAGCACATAAAAAATGCAAGTAGAAAAATAGGGACCACCTTTGGTGGGAAGGTAACAGTGTTCTATGCGCCTTTGGCATTTAGTCATGCCAGCCACATGACCACGGAGACATCTTCAGACAACGCTGACTCTTTGGCTTTGAAACAGAGATGAGCACCACCCCCTAGAGTCAGGAACGACTAGCACATATGTGCGAGGGGAACCTTTACCTTTTTATGCAGTAAAAAAAAAAGAGTGAAATATTTCATGCCTTACTTATTTACTTACTTCACAAAAGTGACATGAAACTGGTCTTCATAATAGAAAACTGTTCTAGTGTTTCTAATAGCATGCATGTTGATATAAACAGGTGCTACCTTCATGAGTTTTCCGAAATACTAAAGATTTCACCATTTACCATGATGCTTACAGGAATTAGGCAAGCTAAAACATTTTAAAATTATTGCAGAGGATCAATGTTGTCTTCTTTTGGATTATCCTCTCCTATTGCTTAATACATTATCTTCTTTTCTGACACCTGCAGTCCTTTTAAATGACACCTCAGTCCACTGTGCCCAAGATAAATAGCTTTTGATACTAATTACAGAAACTGGTTTACAATGATTAAATGGCTGAACAGGAAAGGTGCTGGAAAGGTGAGGACCAAACTCTGGCAGGTTTAGCTGCAGGTAGGATGACCCCCCCCCCCAATTTCTTTCTCACTCCAGAACTGAAGAGGAGAAAATGCCATTGGCTTCTCTTGATCAAGGCTGATTTAAATGGAAGGACTTCATTAATGCAGCATGGACTTTAAAGGATGCAATTATCCTTTAATTATACAACAGTGTGTTCATGGCAGCATGACAAGTTCCCTACTTGCATTCAGGGAGGCAACTATGCTACTCTTGCTACACCAGCTCTCTCACACCAGGAAGGCATAATTTTGGAGGTAAAAACTGAGTGAACAATGAGTCGGTGTCTTGCCTAATCTATCTTCTGTTCCTTACTGAAGGCACACACACACACACACACACACACAAAAGCTGGATAAATTAGATTAGGGAAAACTCAGTTTCTGATCTTTCTGAGACAAAAAATAAAGGATAATGAGAAGAAGTGGTGTTGGGATAATAAAAAGACAACTTAACAGTTTTTGAAAAATAATATTTTAAAACCCACATGCAGAAACCACAAATTCTTTTCCTTTGGAGCGAGGATCAGTCTATCAGCTGCTATTAACTATGATTATTAGGTAGAATCTTCAGATGCAAAGGCTATAACCTTCTAAATACCAGTTGTTGGAATAACAATGGATTTCTCCAGGTTTTCTGAAGAATCTTTAAAGTTTTAAACTGTGCCAAGCAACTAGACAGGTATTGAATTCTGTGAACTCTGAACTGGTCCTTGGCCTTAAAAAGTCTGCCTACTCAGACCTGGCTCTGTGGTTGACCTGGAGACCGAATGGGAGACTAACACACTGGAGGTGACTATTAGTTTGATAGCAAACTCCCCGCCCTCCATTCCCTGCTTCCTCACCGGCTCATCTTTTATTTTCATATTGCTGTACTTTCACTGTTTTCTTTTTCATTGTTTATTCCATTGTTCCATTACTTTGCTATTGTTATGTTTGCACTTCTTTTCAATTCTACATTTTTACTATTGTAAACCACCTGCAGTAGCCCCATAGCAAGATAGGCAGCAAATAAATTTAACAAACAAATAAACAAATTATACGCAAGCCTTGATTTCAATCAGAATACAGCTGGAAGAGACCTTCGAGGTCTTCTCGAACAACCCCCTGCTCAAGTAGGAGACCCTATACCATTTCAGACAAGTGACTGTCCAGTCTTGTTCTGTCCCCCTTCTGCACACAGGCAAACGTAATACCAAGCACACCTGCCAATATTTTATTAGGTAAACAAATTAGAATTCCTGACAGACGAGGGTTTTGGCAGCTAACTGCAAAATGCCTGCCAAGTCCATTTGCACTCCCAGAAAACAGGAGAGGGCTTATCTTCAGTCCATTCCAGGAGCAGCAAATTATCCACAATACAAGAGTTTAGTCAATGTTCAGTCCAAAATATATCCAAGCCGAAGTTCAGGGATCACGCTGTGGCTATCAGAGTGTGAATTTTGTCTGTCACAAAGCCTGAAGAGCAATCCCATCCACTTTTATCCCTTGTGGTGCGTGGCTCAGTGACTCAGCTCAATCTCTGGCCCTCCCACGCCTCTTCCTTTGCTGCACACACCTCTCCTTCCGACGCTGCCTGGGATCAAGCCAGGATTCATCATCATCGCTCCCTATCAATGGGTGCTCCAATATGCCTTCCTCCTGGCACATCCCCGGCTGTTCCTCCTGGCCTTGGATGGAACCTGAGGCAATGCCAGAAAGGAGGGTCCTGGACAGGGAGGCCTTGTCAGTTCCTCCCCATCACCTTCTGAGTCCTCTCCCTCTGTTAGGACAGGCTCGGGAGTTGGGGTCACAACAAGTCTCTACTTAAAAACCTCCAGTGATGAAGCATTCACACTTCTGAGGGCAAGCTGTTCCACTGGTTGTTAGGAAGTTTCTCCTTAATTCCAGGTTGCTTCTCTCCTTGATTAGTCTCCATCCATTGTTTCTTGTCCTGCCCTCTGATGTTTTGGAAAATAAATTGACCACTCCTCTTTGTACCAACCTTTCAAATACTGGAATATTGCTATCATGTCCCCTCTAGTCCTTTTTTTATCTAGACTAGCCAAACCCAAATCCTGCAACCGTTCTTCATATGTTTTTGTTTCCAAGCCTTTAATCATTTTAGCTGCTCTTCTTTGCACTTTTTCCAAAGTCTCAACATCTTTTTTGTAATGTGGTGACCAAACCTGGATGCAGTATTCCAGGTGTGGAATACCTTACTAAGGCTTTATAAAGTGATACTAATACCCTAGTACCCTTAAATGCAACTCATGAGGTTCTTAAAAGCACTTGATTGTCTAAAGGAAGGATGATGCTAGATTAAACTAACTTTCTTCTGATCCAGAAGAATTTGTTATATTTTCCTATAATTAATAAAAATGATTTTCTTATAAATAAACATCTTCCCTTAACAGGAAGGGAAGGATCCAATTTGGGTCAGTCACTGGGACCAGAGTTTTAGTTTTCCAAGCTTTTCCAAAATGTGTCTTTCACACATTTTGGTGTGAGAGAAGTTCCTTGAGGATGGGCTCCAGCATGAGTCCAAAAGCTTAGAACACTAAAACTCTGGTCCTGGTCACTGACCCAGACTGGATTCTGCAACATTATCCTGTGACACATATATTTGCTTTCATATGGGGAAAAAAGATGACAAGTTAATCAATATAAGCCCTGCAACAAACAGCTCTGTCCTTCAGTGTTATGTAGGAATGTGAGAATGAACAACTGAGAGCCAGTTTGTACTTGTGGTTAAGACACCAGGCTACAAACCAGGAAATTATGAGTTCTGGTTCTGCCGTAAATACAAAAACCTGCTGTGTGACTTTGGGCCCATCACTTTCTCTCAATTCAATTTACCTCACAAGGCTGTTGTTGTGGGGAAAATAATACAAGGAAAAAGTATTAGGTATGTCTAAGCTGCCTTTACATATTTATAAAAATAGTAAAGGAAAGATAAACAATTGTCTTTTTAAAAAATCCTCTGCAGAAAAGTAAAAAGCACAAATCTCCACCTGTCAACAGTTCAATTTGTTTCTGTTTTAAACTCCTGTGCAAATAAGACTTTCATCTCTTATTTGTAGCAAGTAGAGACCTAGGAACGTTAATTGACTGTGAAGTTTCCCCAAAGCATTTTATACAGTAAAAGTATCTGCATAATGTTCAAAAGCAATTTGTGAAATGTGTGTCTACACTATCCTTTTATAGTAATTTTACTAAACATTACCATTAAAAACACAAAACAATAAAAAATTAAAGAATTAAAAAGAAAAAAGAAAAGAACTTTAGAATACAGTGAAGAAAAGCTAAACAAATATATTTAAAAATGCCTTTCTCCTTCATCACAGCAAGTATAAATAATTTTAGCAATTTATTACCTTCTCATAAAATACAGCAAAAGATCTCTTTTTCTCATATCTCATATTATACCTACAAATGGATCCTTAGATCCATTTGGTCAGCAAAAGTCAACTAAGTATTACAAGAAATAACACATATCTATTTTAACCTGGATCAAATAAACCTTTTACTTTACTTTTACTTTCATTTTTTTCTTTGTCTCTTCTCACAAACTTATCCAAAATTTAACTCTTTAAAGTTATTCAGATTACTTTTTTGGTTTGTTGTTTATATATCCCTTTTAATTATTAAAGCATCAGTCAATTTAACGTGTATATCCAGTGTAATATTTTTCCATAATCATTCTCATAGCCTGTTCTTTTTAAATGCACTTTCAGATCAGTCTCAATCTCTTCCATTAATAGTCGTTCCTCTTCCAAAACAGCTTTTAAAAACACTCTATCTAGAAGGACAGGCAGTCTTTAAATTAATTTACAAGTCCATTCTTCAAATGTATCATCCAATGTTGGAGGATTTTATTTATTTATTAATTAAATTTATTTACTACCCGTCTTGTTTTGAAGTAACTCTGAATGGCTTAAACATTAAAAGCATTAAAACCATAAGATAAATATTCCTAGAATGATAAAAATGGACTTACGATCAACAATGAAATTATGGTTTGTTTTTGTTTGTTTTTATTAAATTTATATACCGCCCTACTCCCGAAGGACTCAGGGCAGTGAACAGCCACAGAATAAAACACATACCATGTAGAGAGCGTTACAATAGTCCATACATACAAAAATTTAAAATAGAATAAAAGCGAATTAAATAATTTGGCTGAGACAAATTTAAAATACCCGATAATTTAAAAAACAAATTAAAATTTACATTTAACAGGGGAAATGATTTAGGCCAGGCCAGCTTGATGAAATAGAAAAATCTTAAGCGCGGGACGGAAGGTGTGCAGATCCGGGATCATCCGTATATCTGGGGGGAGCTCGTTCCAGATCGTAGGTGCCCCCACAGAGAAGCCTTTCCTCCTGGGGGCCGCCAGTCGACATTGTTTGGCAGACGGCACCTGGAGGAGCCCCTCTCTATGGGAACGTACTGGCCGGTGGGAGGTTATTGGTGGTAGCAGGCAGTCCCATAGATAACCAGGTCCTAAGCCATGGAATGCTCTAAAGGTGATAACCAAAACCCTGAAGCACACCCGGAAGACCATTGGGAGCCAGTGCAGCTTGCGCAGGAGAGGTGTTACATGGGAACGCCACGTCGTTCCCATAACCACCTGCGCGGCCGCACTCTGCACTAGCTGGAGCCTCCGAGTGCTCCTCAGGGGGAGCCCCATGTAGAGAGCGTTACAATAGTCCAGACGAGAGGTGACGAGGGCATGAGTGACTGTGCGTAGGGAGTCCCAATCTAGAAAGGGATGCAACTGGCGAATCAGGCGAACCTGATGAAAAATCCTCCCGGTCACGGCCATCAAGTGCTCTTCTAGAGACAGCCATGAATCCAGGAGGACGCCCAAGTTGCGCACCCTCTCAGTGGGGGCCAATGATTCACCCCCAATAGTCAGTGATGGCACCAACTGACTATATCGGGACATCGGAAACCACAGCCACTCAGTCTTGGATGGGTTGAGCCTGAGCCTATTCCTCCCCATCCAGATCTGCACGGCCTCCAGGCACCGGGACATCACTTCAAGGGCATCGTTGGGGTGGTCTGGGGTGGAGATGTACAGCTGGGTGTCATCAGCATACTGATGGTATCTCACCCCAAAACCACGGATGATCTCACCCAGCGGCTTCACATAAATGTTGAACAGGAGGGGCGAGAGGACCAACCCTTGCGGCACCCCGCATATGAGGGGCCTCGGGGTCGACCTCTGCCCCCCTGTCAACACAGACTGTCAGAGAGACAGAGACAGACAGAGTCTGACAGACTGTCAGACTGTCAGAGAGGGTCAGAGAGAAAGGAGGAGAACCACCGCAACACAGTGCCTCCCACCCCTAACTCTTCCAACCGGTGCAGCATGATACCATGGTCGATGGTATCAAAAGCCACTGAGAGATTTAACAGGACCAGGACAGAGGAGCACCCCCTGTCCCGAGCCCTCCAGAGATCATCAACCAATGCTACCAATGCCATTTCCATGCTGTACCCGGGCCTGAAGCCTGACTGGAAGGGATCCAGATATGTTGTTTCATACGTCGGTTAAAAGATGGTGAGGGAAGGAAAAGGATGCATGAGGGTGGGGAGATGGAATTGCCTCTGAATTCATCAACCATCTCCAATGTGATTCCCCTCCCCCACCCCCATTGGGGAGATTTTGCTCCATTCTATATTAGTAAGTAACAGTTAAGTGTTTTTCTCATTTAACTATAATCTTTATTTTCTTGTGATTTCTTGTAGAGTCCAACCTTCCAAATCACATTAAAAGAATTCAAAACAAAAGCATTTCTTATTAATTATAAGAAGAATTCTTATAATTAATTAATTCAAAATCTTATTTCAAATCCATTTGGACCTTTAGTCCATTTGTAAGTTTCAATATTCTAATACCCTTTTGCTGTTTATTTAAAAAAAAATTTGAAGTGCTTAAAATTGTATTCAAACTTCTTGTGCCAAGAATTTAATCTCATCCAGTGCTGTAAAGTCTGTCAATCTGAAAGTTCTTAATAGTTAATAGTTAACAAACAATTTTCAAAAGTGATTAGAAAAGAAAGTATTCAAACCCAGTGTCCATGATGGTGTCAATATTTGTTTGAGCAAAGATTGCTTTCTGTCATCTCCTAAACCCCCAAACAGGCTGGAAACTACTGACCTGTAGTCTCTTAATAAGAAACAATTATCTGGAGCACTTGTAGGCAATCTCAAGTCCTATCCTTGTCTGGAGAGGAATTACAAAGAGCCACTCTGTTCATCTGCTTTTCCATCTATGCGATTGTCAGCTCCACTTTTAGCAGAGTCATCTTCAGGTCATGGTTACTTTCCTGTATGTCACAGTACACAATGTCAATGAACTGCCAATAAGTGCCCAGTATATTAGAAATTATGTTTCGTGATGACTCATGATTTCATGCATTTTTGATCTTGTGGTAAAGTAATTGTTAGAGACCTGATGTAGATACTTAGTAACTGATGTTTAGAAGGCTATGAATACAAAGTTATTATTGGACAATCCATGCCAACTCCCCTATTTATTTATTTTCTTGCAGCTATTGATTGTATATTTTTATTGTCATAATGTAGACAAATTGATCATACCTTCAGAATCAAGACGCTCATCCAGTCACAAATTGCTTTATTATTAAAGCAGTTGAACAAAAAAGAGGCATTGTTATACAGAAATGCACCATAACAACATTCCTTGACATAAATCCAAGAATGTTTCTTAGGAAGAGGGAAAGAATGTTAAATAGTTAGAATATAAGAAATGCAAAGTGGTTGCAGTGTGAGATTTCACTCTGTTCAAGACAGTTGACACTACCCGCAGCTGCGCGAGTAGTGACGGGAGCAACATGGCGCTCCCATGTAACACCTCTCCTGTGTGAGCTACGCTGGCTTCCAGTGGTCTTCCGGGTGCACTTCAAGGTGTTGTTGATCACCTTTAAAGCACTCCATGGCATAGGGCCTAGCTATCTCCGAGACCACCTGCTGCTACCGACTACCTCCCTTCGACCCGTGCGCTCCCACAGAGAGGGCCTCCTCAGGGTGCCATCAGCCAAACAATGTAGGCTGGTGACCCCCAGGGGGATAGCCTTCTCTGTGGGGGCACCTACCCTCTGGAACCAGCTCCCCCCAGAGATAAGAAGAATTCATGACCTCAATGCCTTCCGCCGTGCCCTTAAAACATATTTTTTCCAACAAGACAGGCTGGCTTAAGAAGAAATTTTAAATATTTTAATTGGTTTGTTAGTTTTAAATTTTGAGGCCAAATTTATATATATTTTAATTGTTTTTAATATTTGCATTTCATGTTTTTATTTCTGGCTGTACACCGCCCTGAGTCCTCAGGGAGAAGGGCGGTATATAAATTGGAAATAAACTAAACTAAACTAAACAGTTCAGTTCAGAATATCAAGAATAAGTGCAGATTGAGAATAAGTGCAGTAACTTTTCTTGTTTCCATCTCCTTCCACCAAATAACACCAAACAGTGGGAAAACATTCACAATATATTTTCCTTAATGTGGTCTGAATCTGGGGCTCAGGAAGAAAGCAGATTTTGACAATAAATAAATCCACTAGATCTCCATACTTACTGCAGCCTAATTGCTATTCAAGGTGATTTAAGCCTCCAAGTTGGGGATAAATTTGTGACCTGGTGGAATACAATCTGGAATATCTAGAGACTCTTCTGACATCCTAAACGGAACAGGCTTGTAAGACAATGCTCAAGGGCTGGAGGAGAAGAAAATATTTAGAACAGAATAAGGGCTGGGCTGATTCTATCTCCCTTTGCACTTACCTGACTGCAAAATTAATGGAATAGTCAGTTATGTGCATCACCTACCTAAAGCAATAGAAAGGTGCAACCTGATGTATTGCTTGCTTTAAAAAAAAAACACCTCTGTCAAAACTGAAACAGGTAAGGATGTCTTTAAGTTGCCTCAAATAGGGGTTGAGGATGAGATGAACACATCATGATGAGGACATGGCAGAAAAAAGTAGGATGTTGTGATACGGGTGAAATCTACTTACCTTCCTTACCAGTTCGAAAGTGCATGTGCCACGTGTGTCACATGTGCACTTGGACCCTCTGCGCATGCACAAAACACATTACTTCCTTCCAGGTGGGTGGGCAGAGCCTTGAGCCGCCATCGCTACCGGTTCTTCAAACCACCGGCCACAATCGCTATCAGATCACCCGATCTGGTTCGAACTGGGAGCATTTCACCCCTGTGTTGTGGTATGTTTGTGCTGCAGCTAGATAAAAGTTGGAAAAATCAATAGTCATATATTTTGAGTAAGATAATAGTACGTTATCAGGCTTCTAAAGAATATAAATTTTCTTTTGAGTTACATACAATCTAGCTTGATTTTATTTTAATATAGAACAGTGTAATTTATTTTATTGATTTATAGTCTTTCCACTATTTTAAGGCTTTCAGGGCATCTTAGAATCCATGAAATCTATAAAACAAAAAAACAAAGTAACACATTACTCATTCAAAATAGCAGTGGCTAAAATTCAGTAGAGAAGCACAGTTTTTTATGAAGGACAATAGGACGCAACAGTGCCAATGGGAGCCATAACAAACCTGTGATGCCAAAATAATTGTGTGGGTGTGATCGCATAATCATAAGAATGCCATAATTATGCTTTTATATCACAAGAAGAACAAGAATTGCCTTTTGTATGGAATATGCAAAACAAAAACAAAAACTCCTGTTCTTAGAGCTGTGCATCACCAACCCATAAGACCTTTATGGCTATACATACATCTAGTACAATACTGATGAAGGAGAATATTTGTAGTGGTATACTTCTGAATCCAATAATGTGATAATTAGGAGGTACAACTTAAGTATGTTCTCTTTAAAAGCTGGAAGGAGCAACCTGAAGGCATTTATTATTCTATTCTACCATATCAAGTCTTTTCCGCTTGATCTTAATAATTATGATGGACAAATATTGAACTACATGGGGCTGTCTATATAGATTTAGGCATATTAAATGGAGCATGGGGACAGTGAAACTGAAATATGACTAGATGTTCACCTCATATTTTCCCAAGAACAGTATGACATAAAGTTTCAAGTGGATGCAAGAAATTTGCCTCAAAGTATTTAGCAAATTCTTTTCAATGTGACAGCGCTCAGGAGCTGTCATCTGTGAAATCCCCCAGTACATTTAGGATTTCATATCTCTTTCAAGACAGACAATTTTAATAAGAATAAGTCACTGCCAATCCATCAAATTCAGAGCCCCTCCTTTCCTTTCAGCAAAAAAAACAAGTCCAAAGTATAAACTATCAAATGTATTGGGCCAGTGACAAACTCATGGTGATCATGGTGACGCAAGAAAAAGAGGTTTATCATCCAAGTTGTGTTTTTCTAAAACAGACTACATAGGGTTCTCCATGAAGTCTGAATTTTTTTAAAAATTTTTTATTTATATTTATATGCCGCCCTTCTCCGGAGACTCAGGGCGGCTTACAATGCGTTAAGCAATAGCCTTCATACTTTTGTATATTTATACAAAGTCAGCTTATTGCCCCCACAAACCGGGTCCTCATTTTACCCACCTTAGAAAGGATGGAAGGCTGAGTCAACCTTGAGCCTGGTGAGATTAGAACTCGCAGTAATTGCAGGCAGCTGGATGTTAAATGCTGCCTTAGTAGAAGGCATTAGCCTGCTACACCACTCAGGCTAATTCTCTCAAGAAGATCAATTTAGGAGATTGATCTTTCTACATAGTGGAGATGATACACCAAAAACATCCAAGTCCTGTCTCTATGATACATCACCAAATCTGAAACGTGAAGCCAGAACAGATGGATTTCTTTGGAAGGATGATGGAATTTCTATAAATGCAAAGACTTTTTCCCACTAAACACTTCAGTCTAAATCAGTGCTTAACCATGTCTTTGGATGGGTAGAACTAGGTATTGTGAATGCTACTAAGTCCATTCACCTATGTCTCAATAATACATTTCAGGCTGGTTCATTTATCCATGGATGGCGATTATTTTATTATGAATGGATGCAGTATTCAATAGCAATGCCACAAAACCAAGACAGAAATCTTCAGTATTGACAAAATATTTGAATCAAAGTTTTGAGTGACAGCAACAAGACACATATAAAAATAAGCTAATACCCTAGCTTATGCATAAAATGCAAAAAAAAAAACAACCCATAAACTTTTTAAAAGTTTTAAAAGTATAGCTTTCCTTTGTAGGAAGTTGGCATTACTCCTCTCCTAGGAAAATTAGATATTTTAGGAAATATTAAAAGGGCAGACTATTTCTCCTAAAAGGGAGGCAGAGCCCCCCCCCCCAACCTTTGTCAATGGGCCATTAAGACCTGGGCCAGTCTATTCTACATAACAAAGATCTGCCTCCTTCAAGCAAAGCCATAATAGGAATTGCCCAAAGCCCCTTCATTACATTATCACCCAGAAGGGCTCAACCAAGCTTGGGACTCAAAAACACAACTTACAAAGTTACCCCTGCATGGCCCCACCAACAACCAATTAGAATACAAGCTCAAATTCAAAAGCCCAGAGAGGGTATAAAACTTAGGCACTCTCAGCTTCTCTTCCCTTTTTCCTTCACCCAAGATATTCAAGACATGTGAATCTGTCCACCATTAAAACCATCTTTCCAAGCAGTCTCCATATTTCCAGTGTCTTTCTCCCCACTTGGAACTGAACCCAGATGGACATTTCTTCCAACACCTTTAAAAATATTTTTCCAAATCTCTTAACCAGATGTTTTTTCCAGCTATCCTCAGAATTCTCTTCCCATATCTCTAAACATGTCTGTATGCTATTATGGTGGATAGCAGGGGAGAGGGGAAGCAGGAGTTTCACTGCTTATATACAGACTGACAGATAGATAGACAGGCACCAGCAACAGAATACTGAAACTGAGAGCCAGGAGGTAGAGTGAGAAATGAAGTTTCAACCAATGGGGAAATGAACTGCTCATAAGGTCAGCAGACTCTAGGACTGTAAAAGAAAAGGATAAGTTTTGATCTTGTTTCTGACAAACCAGCACAGAAGCAGAAAATCAATGACTCTCTTCTCAGCTCTCAAGCACTGATGATATCATGGGAAGTTCAGAGCCTATATGAAAGTCTCCCCAAAGGGTAGGGGTGACAGAGTGAAATGTCATTACTCACTGCATGTGTGAATTGTCACGATTCAAGATCTTTCAAAGCAAGTTTAACATGGCAGGAAATTTAATGTCATAGTCTTATTCTTTTAATCATGAGCATACTTCAAATTTGGTTGAATCCCAAATAGAAAATCAAATTGCACAGATTTGGGAGATACCCAGATGTTATCCTTGTGTCATTATTTAAATAGTTGTATTTTAAGGAAGGGTAAAATAATTCTGTAGCTTGGATACTCTTGAGATTTGGTTAAGGACATTTATCTTAAATCAACATTGAAATTGCTTTATTTCAATTTTAACAAATTGCATATATGTGATGTTTGAATTTCCTTGCAACAACATCTGAAATTATACCTAGAGCAGATCTGTGTGCTTGTGCCGAGAGTACATATAGTGAATAAAAGCTGCCTTACTATAAAGTTGGCAGATTAAAACAACTGAATGATCCTTAAAAACAAAACAAAAAACAAAAAACAGAGGTGAATTAGACCAAATGAACCAAAACAATTAATGGCTAATTTCTTAGTTGAAATTTTAGTCTTTTAGTACATAAATCACTATGGTGTTATAGGATTAAAACTAATAAACAGATTGCAAATTATCTCCTAATCCAGATAGCTCTTCCAAAATTCACCAAATCCTAATCTGAATATATTTGAAATTTTCTTAATAATTTGGGAATTCATCATGGCCTGGAAAAACAGCCATGATGTAGCTGTAAAGTCTAATCTTACCCACACATTTCATTCAAAGAAAACTTCAAATAGAAAGGAAACAGAAAAGTCATGCAGTTTTGAGATTGATAGCTTTAGATTCTGTTCTGAGGCTAACAGAATGATCCAATCACTGTGAACTAGAAGAGGGTATTGAAGTCATATCTAGTATTGCAAGATTGCTATATGTTCTGTTTTTTTCCTCCCCGAAGAGCAGAAACATTAACTGAGAACTGGGAGAATTCTTGAGGTCTGAGCACTTTTGAGTATTGCTTGAAAATTCTGGGTATTTGAGCCCTTCTGTCTCTGGCACTATATGTTTTTTATGCCTAACCCATCCATCTTATTGGACTTCCTATGGCCAACTGAGCAGAACACAAAAACCTTTCAACTGTTTTTCATTTATCATAACTGCTAGTCCCAGCATCTCTCCTTTTCACATTTTTCAATTGTTTTTTTATTTGAGACACGGCCATGGCATTTGCCATTTTCATACAAATTACCAGCAGTAGCAAGAGAGAAATGAATTGTTCTCCCTTCAAAAAACTCTGAAGATTCCCTTTCAGAAGAACTACTACTGCTATACTTCAACTGTTTTGCAGCTCTTGTAATGTCATGTCTATGCAACATATCACTTTCTTAACAACTGCACAAAAAATCCAAATGGATGGAGGGAAATATATATTATTTTACACAGAGAGGGCAATTTCTTCTAATGTAAATGTTGGTCTTGCACAAAATGCTTCATTTGAACCAGAATCAGAATGGAATCAGAATGGAATAGAGCTAGAAGGGATCTTGGAGGTCTTCTAGTCCAAACCTCTGCTTAAGCAGGAGACCCTATACCATTTCAGACAAGTGACTGTCCAGTCTCTTCTTAAAAACCTCCAGAGATGAAGCACCCACAACTTCTGAGGGCAAGCTGTTCCACTGGTTAATTGTTAGGAAGTTTCTCCTTAATTCCAGGTTGCTTCTCTCCTTGATTAGTCTCCATCCATTGTTTCTTGTCCTTCCCTCTGGTGTTTTAGAAAATAAGTTGACCCACTCCTCTTTGTACCAACCTTTCAAATACTGGAATACTGCTATCATGTCCGCTCTAATCCTTCTTTTCTCTAGACTAGCCAAACCCAAATCCTGCAACCGTTCTTCATATGTTTTTGACTCCAAGCCTTTAATCATCTTATTTGCTATTCTTTGCACTTTTTCCAAAGTCTCAACATCTTTTTTGTAATGTGATGACCAAACCTGGATGTAATATTTACAAGATTTTATAAAGCAGTACTAATACTTCACATGATTTTGATTCTATGCTTCTGTTTATACAACTAAGGATTGTATTAGCTTTTTTAGCTGCCGCCGGACACTACTGACTCATATTTAAGTGATTGTCCACTTGGTAATATATTTCCATAGTAATATATTTCCAGTATGAACAAATTTATCTCCAAATGTCATCCAGTTTCACAAGACATATACAAAGTTAGTGTCAAATCTCATTTTCAAAAAAGGAAATAAAAACTGAAGAGTCCATTCATGGCTGAGAGAGTTAATGAGGGCAAGCAGAGCCCCACATATCTTGCTGCTCCAGGGTTATACAAATCAGCTGGATTGACCAAAGTTTCAGCATGGTTGCTTTGAGTTTTTTCCCATGTCATTTACCAATGTCTGGACGTGCACAGAAAACACTTCTACCAGGATAGCTACCAGGTTTGCTAGTGAAATCATTTTACTGCAAGTTCACCAAAAAGGTCTTCTTTGCAGGTCCACAAAACATGGGGAAACCATCAAAGCTGCCCTGATTATTTAATAGGATGTAACTCTCTTTGCAGTTCAAGTAAAAGAGCATGACTTGTAGTGTTTCCAGAGCTGAAGCATTTATCAACATTTTTCCATTAGGGATGCTCAGATTTATAGTCCCAAACTAATCCCTGGAGTAAACAGGAAGGCATCAAGTTGTGTGCCTCCTGTCTAAAAGAAAATGTTCTGAGATAAGAAGTAGGCTTTATGTATGTTTGTTGTAAAAAAAGTAATAAGCAAATGTTTTTCAGCTAGAAGCTATCCTTCATATTATTAATTTGTTTAACCTCTAAGGACCAGGGGAGATGTAGCAGTAATGTGGTAACATCTCCAAATAGTGACTAAATGCACTATTTTTTAATTTATTTCTTTTAAAAGGAAATATTAGTCACTGCCAATCCATCAAATTCAGAGCCCCTCCTTTCCTTTCAGCAAAAAAAATCAAATCCAAAGTATAAACTATCAAATATGGTTTACTGCCAAATTTCAGCAGCATGATCTTAGGAAAGAGGTTCTGGAAATTACATAACTAGAGTGGAGGGCTGCTGGTGATCTAAAAATTGCATGTCACTCTCCTAAACCTATAGAAATCTTTTACTTTGCTTTTGGTTTCTTGTATCTGCACTAAACACCAATATTTTCAGTTTTGCTCATGAACAGATTGAGGGGCGGTGAAGTCCCATAATCATTGGCATAAAATATTTCCAGTACCCAACCCTTGCTGGCAGTCCAGCTGCTTCATAGTGCACTAATTGCTGAGTTCAAAATCTGCATTATTATTTATTATTTATATAATGTCATTAATATGCATGATGCTTGGTAGAATATAATAAAATAGTCCCAACTCTCAAGGTGGTTTTGTTTATACGTCCCAGCAGTTAATCTAGATTTGTATATGGATGGGGGAATTATATGGAAATTCCAAGGCCATTGGATAGACTGGGATGTTGGAAAAATGAGAACACAATTGCTGACCAAGAAAACTGCATGAATACTGCTAAAATATTTGGATTCAACTCAAGGGCATCTTTACCTTTTTAGTTAATTGATGAGAATGATATGCAGTTAAAATTGGATGTATAGGTCACAAAAAGAATCTTGGTGTAATGTTATTCTTATAAGAATCCTTATTGTTATATAGCAATATCAAGATTTATCTGTACATTTCCTTTTTGATAATGTGCTGGCATACGTTGAAGCTGAATCAGTAAAGTTCTACACCAGCTGCAAAGCATGTACTAGAACATTTCATGAATTCTGCTCAATGAATAAAAGAAGTGCATAGCTGCTGAAGGGGTGAAGAGGACCAATGAAAATAAATTTTAAAATGAAGAAAAGTAACCTCACATTTTGGGCATCTGGAGCCATCTTGACCCAATAAGTGATTTTCTTTCTTTCTTTTTCGGCAAAAGGAAAATGGGTCTTTATTGTAGCCCCCCCCTCCCCCCAAGCCTTCGCTTAAACCCTCTTCTTGATGAGGCTGGAAAGTGTGGCTTTGTTGTCTGACAGCTGAACTTCAAGGTTTCCTCTGGCCTTTTTTAAAACACTGTGCGTTAATGCCAATTGATCTATGATGACCCTCTCCATGTTTTCTTTGGGTTGGTTGGTGGAATACAGGTGTCTGGCCATGCTGTAGAGCTTCTTCTGTTCAGTCACTTTCTGATGGAGTTTGTAGTCCTTGGACTTCAGACTTTCATCCTGAAGCAGCAGCATGGACCACTTTCATTGGCAAGGAGACCCTCCAGAGGGGGTTCACGAGGCGGCCACCTTCTTCCAGGTTCTGCTGGACCACCTTGAAGGTGGCAGACAAACTGTTCAGAGGAACTGTCACTGCAGAATCCAGACCTTCCGCCTCTTTTAGATGAAGCTCCAGTTTAGCCAGTCGTTTCCGCCCTTTCGTGAACTGCTTCCAGAGACAGTTGTAATCTTCAACCAATAAGTGATTTTCTATTGATGTTCTCAGATATTTTGGAAATTGGGTTTCAAAGCAAGAGTGGCCATTCCCTTTAACTATTTAAAAATACTTAGACATGCTTAGCAATCCTAGGCACTCATTCGTGCAGGAAACAACAGCTTCTACTGACTTCACTGAAAAAATAATACATCATTCTGTGCTGTTATTTCTGACCACTAACTTGCTAATAGTATTATTCCTAAAGCCCTTCATTCATCTCTCCATATATTGAGGCAGCTGAAATTCACCTTAATGAGGTGCTTTGCACAGAAGAGGCATTGTGATTTACACAGTGAGCCACCCTGATTATGTTATTTGCCTTATCAAGGCACTTCATGCCATTCCAAGGCCATCTCCTAAAGCATGTGTGCAGAAATCTTTTCTGCCTACTGAATGCCTAGGAGGAGTCCTCCAAACAAGTAAAACAAACAACAAAACCACTTCACTTCCCTCTATGGAAGCTAAGGGGTGGATTGTTTTATGAAGCAACTATGAAGGGGTGCTTCAGTCAAAGCATCACCATAGCAGCGCTTTGACTCATGAAGCTTAGCACAGCTTGATAAACACCTTGACACAACCAGCTGGATAGAACAGTGTGACTTTGATAGGAATACTTTATCCAGTCATGGAAACTCATTAGGTATTTGGGGTCAGTCATGACCAGCCTTAACTACCCCCACAGTGTTCTTGTGCTAAATACATTTGAGCTCTTTAGATTTAAAGCAGGGCACACATCTAACAAATACATTGATAAAAAGTGAATTGTAATTAATGACATTTAAGAGAATGTCTAAAAGCTCTGTGCCTATCAAAATTGTTTGTTTACAAATTGAAAACATGCAACAGATTTCAACCATTGATTTAGTCTGGTATTGTTCCCTTGGACTGACAATAACTTTTAGGGTTCTCTGAGTTAGAGGTGTTGTCCAGCTATGTCAATTGAGATTTTTCAGCTAGTTGGTCCTAGTAGAGAATGAACCCTTGGAATACACAGTAAAGCTTGTTTAATGGACTATCCCTGAGCCATATCCCTTCTTTGTATAATGTAAAAGATTTAGGAGGTCTGGTCTTCTTCATGTTTGGTGTCTCAAACATAGAGAAAAAAGGAAATGCCTTTTTACTTCATACTAGGTTTCCCAAAAGCATCTACTTCACTAATGCAATACACTTTTTTTGTCAATAAGAAGACAATCTCTGTTATTTAGCTATTCTTCCTGTTGGCATGAGGGCAACAGGTGGAATGACATTGATAGAAATCCATTGTTTTAACTCACCCCTAATTTGAAAATGGAAGATGGAGCCATTTGCTCCAGGTTGCTATGCTTGCTGATGACCTACTATGAGTCTGAGATGTGTAAAGAGTAAAAGGTCTTCTGGTATCTCACCATATGTCTACCTATGAGAAGAAATCAATTAGATTTCCAACCAAGCAGTTAAAAAACAACCACCTTGTTTACTTTCTTGCCCTTAATGAGAGTTGAATGTGCAGATATCAGAAATGGAAACTTTTCGTACCAAGCTAATTAGCACCTTCAATTGTTCAGATCTTGATTTTGTATTGCTATTAAAACCAGAAGTAAAAAGGCCAAATTTTGTCTCTGTAATTCTAGCAGTTCCATTTACAAGTTATCAGTATGTATTTTCCTGACATATACACAGTACCTTTTGTAAATTTCAAGTAGAAATTCAACAGGCACAATGTAAAGGGCATGGGGCTGCCCTTGAGATGCACCCGGAGACTACAGTTAGTCCAGAATGTGGCCGCACGGGTTGTTACAGGGGCTTCTCGGTACTCCCATGTGACACCTCTCCTGCGTGAGCTGCACTGGCTGCCTGTGGCTCTCCGGGTTCGTTTCAAGGTGCTGGTGCTCACCTATAAAGCCCTACATGGCTTAGGCCAGGGATATCTGCAGGATCATCTTCTGCCTTCCTCCCACCATCCAGTGTGCTCACACAGAGCAAGCCTCCTCAGGGTGCCGTCAGCCAGACAATGTCGGCTGGTGGCCTCCAGGGGGAGAGCGTTTTCTGTGGGAGTGCTGTCCCTCTGGAATGGGCTGCCCACCAGCCTCAGGACAGCCCTGGACCCCCTTTCCTTCTGCCACGAATTGAAGACGTGGCTTTTTCACCAAATGGGCTGAATCTGTAGGGGTGACTTCAAATATTTTAATAATTTTAATTTGATTTTAATTAATTTTAAATTGATTTTAAGTGTTTATGTAATTTCTTGTTTGTTTTTGTAAGCCGCCCTGAGTCCTACGGGAGAAGGGCGGCATATAAATTACATAAATAAAATAAATAAAATAAATAAATAAATAAATAAAAGGGGGGGGGGAAAGGTACAAGATCTAATATCTTTTAAGAGAAGCATTAGATTCCTTCTGCCCAAGTATAAAATATAGTTCTTTGAGTGCGAAGAAAGCAGTTTTCTCAGAACAAAAGCATTGTCTGAAGCGAAAATGTGCAGATTAGAAAAAATCAATCAAAAGCCAATTGAATCAGTTGCCCAACAACTGATGGTACAAAAGACATCTAAAACATTCACTTTACTCACTCATCATTTACTGTTATGTGTCAACAGTAGTTATTAAACAACAAAAATGCTTTTGTTGTTCAACCGAGGTTGGTGATAAGCTTTAGCAGATGCTCACAGTAATAAAATGCTATGAGAAAATTCCAGTTAATATATGAATGGATCTTATTGGGTATGCATTCTGGGTTCTGTAGTCTCAAGATATCTGGAGAATATCAGGATGGGAAAAGTTTAATTAAGCCTCCTGACTAAAACCTGGGACTTGTTAAAAATTTGCATATATTATAAATAAGCCTGGTATTTCCATCCATGTATTTTTAATATGCATAAGACCATTGCATTTATGACTATCAGTTGTTCAATGTTTTATTTTTGTCCAGTACAGTAAACAGTAATACGGTGGGGTGGAGTGATTCAACAGTGAAGCTCCAGCAGTCAAGATGGCATCAAGACAGATGCAGGGGTTGTGTTCTCAGCTGTTTTGAGAATTATAGTGTTGTGGAGGGTATGTGGGGTTGTGTGGTCACTCATGCCATGTTCATCTCTTATTTGGCTTACTGCAATATGGTGTACAGGGGTCTGCCCTTGAAAATCATCCAGAAGATTCAACTGGAAACTGGTATGCGTAGTGATAGGTGCCCCTAGGTTTGTAATTTAACACTTATGTTGTGCAAGCTACACCAGCTTTCAGTTTCCTTCCAGGTCATTTCACAGTGCTGTTTATCACTTTTAAAGCACTATATGGTACAGGAGCAGGTTGGGGCCGCCTTTCCCTAAGAACATCTACCCATCCTACCAGGTTACCGAGAGTGGGACAGCTCCTAGTAAAACTTCCCTTTTGCTACCTTATGGGAGCTAAGAAATGTGCCTTTTTTGTGGTAGCCCCTGCCCTATGGAACATCTTTTGGCAGGGTTTCACCAGGTTTGGCAGGTCTCTACCCTCAATAGCCTCCTGAAAAGTACTTAGTATCCCAAACCCTGGAAAAGGATGAGCTGACTGCATGTTGGAAGCTTGACTTGGTGCCAAGTTTTTATTTTTCATCTTTATGGTGTTAATATTTTGAATATGGTTTTTATGTTGTTTTAATTCTTGATTGGGCACTGTCCAAAGTTTAGTGTATGATGAGTGGCTATATAAATGCTTTAAATGAATACCTAAACAGCAGAAGGTCTCTTAGTAAATCTCAGTTTAAAGCATTTACAGAAATGTAAAGAAGCAAGACATGAATTTGTGGGATTTTTTTCTCTCTCTTATTATCTGACAAAAGTTAATTCCTCAAATACAAAAAAAAAGAAGAAGATTAGACTGGCAGACTTTAATGTACAAGTGCTACAGAATGTGGGTAATATAGCTTTTTTACAGATTTGATCCACAAATATTTATGTAAAGGATAAGAATGAGAAGAAAACAAAACAAGAATAAGATATGTTCTCTGAGTCAGCATTGATAGTTTTGGATCTCTGGTATGTAGACTATTTTGTAATTCTATTTAGAGGCTGATTTATTTCTATTTGATTATTTTTTTGCTAATTTATGGGAACGGAATCAGAAACTAACATGGATACTAACTTCATAATAGATACAAAATCATAATAGTTGTGCAAATGCCATGAAAATATACAAGCTCAGCATTACAAGACAAGATAGAAAGACCCGCACATGGATTAGAGAACAAATGAAAGTATACGATATCATCAAGAGAATAAAAGAATTGAAATGGAAATGGGCTGGTCACAGCAAGAAGAACTGAAGGCAGTCATAGAATGGATCCCACTCGTTAAAAAGCGTCCATGAAAGAGATCTAAATCAAGATAGATCGACAACATCAGCAAGTATTGAGAGCCCAACTGGCAAAAGAAAGCTCAGGACCATATAGGTTGGAAACATGCGGAACTACTAAGAAGGACTGCAACTTTTCATCTGTAAATTATAGACATGCCCTTTGTTGTTCTGCATGATAAGTTAATATAGATAGACTTCAAAGGAGATTTTTGACTTCCTTACAGGTAACTGTATATACTGGTAGAAACATATTATCCTCTAGGAATTTATTTTAATTCCCCTCTATAGCCATCTAAATTGCTATCCTCCCCATATCCTGTGGGCATAAATTCCATAAATTAAGTATAAGAACATTTGATTTTTATTCAGTTTATTTGTCCCACTAATCAAGAAACTTGTATTCTCTATGGGATGGATTCACAGGATTGAAGCACACAGCATATAGGGCACTACATCTGAATGAGTTTGTTTTTAATTACCCTGTTTTCCCCAAAATAAAACATCCCCTGATAATAAGGCCTATCGGGTTTTTGAGCACATGGCATTAAGGCCAAGCCCTTATTTAAGGGTTCAAAAAAATATAAAACAGGGTCTTATTTTCGGAGAACCATGGTAACACAGCAAAGAAAAGAAAAGCTTCAATTTAGATTTTATGTGTTGGCATTCTGTGTAACATTGACAAGTTTCCACATCCTAAATTGTTCCTGTTTATTGATTTCTATGAGTGCTATTTATCTTTTTGCTGGGAACTGTTGGAGAGCTAAGATGGTGCCTTCGGACATTTTCTTGGGGAAGACCTTAGCCCAATTTTCTGTTTTGCCACAGTGATAAGAGATCATCTTGCCTTTTCACCCTCCTTTGCTTTCCCAAAGGTCCCTTTTCCCTGCTATTCCTCTGATTCTGCCATTTCTAAGGGACTTTACCTTCTGAGCCTTGGTTTTCTCCTTTGGAGTTTCATTTTTAACTCTAGATTTTTGCCATATTTACACAGAAATGCTTCAATATTAAAGACTGGAGCTTGAGCTCTTAGAAGGCTTGCTCACTCTTTTAATCAATTTAAACAATTCATTTGTGGTTGTCAGGTTTTCTTCCTGAATATTGGGAACTGAAATTCAACAGCATTTGTAGATCTATATGTACTTCCTCATTTCCTTACCTCTATTTCTCCCTTCTATGCTACCTTTTCTCAACTAAGCAACCTTAATTTTTAATAAACAGGTTTAAAACAGGTTTATTAGGAGAGTTGCAGGGATGGGCTGCTGGGGGTTCACAGGGGTTCAGGAGAACCTCTAGCTAAGATTCTGTGCAGTTCAAGAACCCCGAAATCCCACTCCTGGCTAGCCTCGGCCCTTCCCTCCCAGGAGTCCCCAGGCAGCCCGTTTTGGATGCAGGCAAGTACAGGGCACACGTGGAGGCTCGGGGAGGGCAAAAAAGGGTCTACTGGAGGTTCGGGAAGACCAGAAATGGGCTCATTTCTTGCCTCCAGAGGGCCTCCGGAGCCTAGGGAGGCTGTTTTCACCCTCCCGGAGGCTCAAAGAAAGCCTCCGGAGCCTGGGGAGGGCAAAAATCCCCCCCCATCATGGTGCAGGAGGCCGACTAGGCCATGCCCACCATGGCCATGCCCACCCAGCAACCAGGCAGAGAACCCCTTGCTAAAATTTTTGAAGCTCACCCCTGAAAGTATAAAGATAATTGCTTGCAGTCAGCATACTTCTGAGACTTTTTTTTTTTTTTGTAGTGGATGAGAAATAGTAAAGAGCCATTTAATAGTCAAAGTTAATTGGTGATGCCATGCAAAAAGTAACATTGCCCCTTCAAAAAATAATCAGATGGAATCAAATGGAATTGATCTAACAAGTGGCAACTTCAAATCCCAACCAACAAATGCTCTGTCTTGCACATTGGTGAAAAAAATCAAAACATAAAATATAAATTAGACGGACATGACCTTGTAGATAACCCTCATTCTGTCAAGGACCTTGGAATACTCCTTTCTAAAGATCTAAGTGCCAGAGCCCACTGTAACAACATTGCCAAAAAGGCATTAAGAGTTGTTAACCTAGCTTCTTCTCTGGTAATGTTGTACTACTAACTAGAGCATACAAAACATTTGCTAGACCAATTCTTGAATACAGGAACCTGTACTGCCTATCGGACATAAATACAATTGAGAGAATCCAGAGATATTTTATGAGAAGAGTCATCCATTCCTCTAACCGCAATAAAATACCTTATGCCACCAGACTCCAAATTTTGGGCTTAGACAACTTAGAACTATGCTGACTTCAGTCTGACCTAAGCATAGTACATAAAATTATCTGCCACAATGTTTGCTAAATTGTGCCCAGAATACCAAATGTAGTTCTGTAAAACTAAAACTTTGGGTATGTCCTACAGAAACTGTCCAAAAGTTGCTTCTAAACAATTACTGCTGTGTGACAGAAAGGAGTAAATGTGTTAAGCATACAGAATAAATTTCAACTGAAATTAAATGATGTACGAAATTTTTTAAAAAAAATATCTGCCACAATGTCCTTACTTCAGCTTCAACCACAACAATACATGAGCAAATAATAGATACAAACTCAAGGTATACCATTCCAAACTCAATTGCAGAAAATATGACTTCATCAACAGAGTGATCAATGCCTGGAATGCACTACCTGACTCTGTAGTTTCTTCCCCAAACCCCCAAAACTTTAACTTTAAACTGTCTACTGTTGATCTCACCCCATTCCTAAGAGGTCTGTAAGGGGTGTGCATAAGTGCACCAGCATGCCTACCGTCCCTGTCCTAATATTCCCTTTTACTTACTCTTTTCATGTATTCAAATTATGTTTATACTTTTACCTGTTATCTTATATATGCTTGACAAATAACTTATGAATTATATTAATTGAAGTAGTTTGGCATATATAGACTTTCTATAAATTATTATGGGAATACACAAAATGAAAGTTGCTATAGCATAAAATCACACAGAAGTTTCTATCATTTCCTCTGCATCTTTAACAAAAGAATTGCATCTTTAATTAGCCTGCCAGAAAATGAAGGATGAATAAATAGTGAACTGTTGTGTGAAAGTTCAGCCTTCCATATTAATCCAAAGTCTGACATATGGGAATTTCAGCATTAGGCCTATTTTTCATTGGCCATATCAGAACTCTCTTAAGAATATAAAAGAGCAAAGTTTAATTGCATCTAGAAGACAGAACTAAGATTCAGTAGATGGGACTGAACGGTCAACAAATTTTATTAAATATTCCAAGGGGAACCTGCAAATGACAGAGGGTCAGCCAAGCTAACTAATTCAGACTCTCTTGTGAATGTATGTATTATTGTAAGTTGAGATATAAAAACTTTAATCTTTATCTTCAGTCTTTCTAATTGAGTCCCCCAGCTTTGGGGCCTAAGGAAGTTGTTACTCAGTCCATAATTCATGTGCCTCTGTATGGATGAGATTGGAAAAAACAAGTAATTTACTAAGTTTCTGGTTTTGACAGAGTAGGTATGACCACCTCCACCACACTCTTTAAAAAAAATGCTTCAGAGTACTCACCAAATTGATTATTGATCCTGTTCCTGGATCCCATACTGCATCTTCTATTCAAACTATATCCTACAGCTGCCTTTTAAACAAAAGAGGTGTTCAAACAAAACCAATCTTTAGCCTCACATATTGGGTGGAGAAAAGAAAGAAAGAAAGAGGAAGGAAGGAAGGAAGGAAGGAAGGAAGGAAGGAAGGAAGGAAGGAAGGAAGGAAGGAAGGA
>WNWU01000004.1:13273402-13286074 GCA_012654045.1 Ptyas mucosa
GGAAGGAAGGAAGGAAGGAAGGAAGGAAGGAAGGAAGGAAGGAAGGATTTTCCGAAACAAATGGATTTAACTTTTTTCTTATTTTAACTTTGGCCAGCCAATCCCAGCAAAGACAACCAAGGAGGTAAACCATAAAGAACAATTTCTCGCAGAGATCACCACTATGAAAAAATGAATTCCCAATAACAGCATGATATGGCATCAGATGTCTTTCAAGTAACAGATAGATCACACTTGTATAAAGAGAAGATCTGCTCATAGCTCAGCAGTAGCTAAAAAAGCATGTACTTATTGTAGACAAAAATGTACAGTGCCTAGAGGACCCTCTTCTGCTTATTAAATTCTGACTGTGCATTAAATACAACATAGTTATAAAGTAGCCACTAAAAAAATTAACTAATACAAATCTACTAGATTCATAATATATTAAATGTATTCACAAGTATAGATGTCCATTCAAAAATATTTTAATATTTTCATAATCTAAACTGCAACTGATTACAAATTAATGTATTTATTCTCGGTATAGTGTGCATGTATCATTTATTTTAGAATATACTCTGCTATTGGTTTCTGTAACTGTTTACTTTCCAAAAGAAATGAAATCTTCCTATCTGCAGTCCAGCTGAGTATGGGATAAGTACTTTAAATAATTTTATTTACACATTAGGCACACGTGCTCCTGTGTTTATTGTTATATAATCCCATTTCACATTTTTTTCACATTCTTGATTTTCAGCTTTGTCATTTACCTTTCGAAACTAGTGGCATATTGTACTTTTATTGGCTTTCTTTGTGTGAAATACAATAAAATATCTTCCCACATATAGACACGCAAAATGAAAAATCCCAAGTCGACCCACACATCTGGCTTGATTCTCACTCCTTTGCATTATCACTTACTCCTTGCAGTCTTTCCTCTCTCATTATCAAGTTCGCTCACCAACTAAAAAATTGTTGCTCAGCCTTGCTTTATTCCTTGCACAAATCAATCAAATTAAACTCCCTTATTTTATTTCTTCCCTATCATGTATGCCTTTACCTGTATGCTTTGTATTTTAAATCTTCCCCTTAAAAGATTGAAGGATTGCCATCCCCCTAAGTTATTAGTACAACAGAAACAAAAGATTTTAAGTTGCAAAAGTACCGCCAGGTTTATACACTTTGCAAAACAGATGGCTTTAGCATCGTATATTGTTCTTTTGTGCCGTTTCAAAGATATCACTGGGCTTTTGAGCATGATCACATATTAGCATTTGCAGATTTCTGCATGTACCCATTTGTTGGATGGTCTCAGAATCTATAGGCCAACCTTCCATCACCTGCAACATAACTAGAAACCCAACACTTCCAAAGAATTATTTCATTTCATAGCATCAAAGACATTAGTATAGGCCCGTGATGGCGAACCTATGGCACGGGTGCCACAGGTGGCACGCGGAGCCATATTGGTGGGCACGCGAGTGTTGCCCTAGCTCAGCTACAGCACGCATGCACACACTGGCCAACTGATTTTCAGGCCTTCTGGTCCCACCGGAAGTCGGGAAACTGGCTGTTTCCGGCCTCCGGAAGGTCTCCGGGGGGATGGAGAAAGCTGTTTTTGCCCTCCCCAGGCTCCTAGAAATCTCTGGAGCCTGGGGAGGGGGAAAAATGGCCCTACGGGGCCCACTGTGCCATCGCGTGCCAAAAGCAGGGGGAAGTGTGAGGAGGTCACATGCACATGCGCGGGAGGGCGGGGCGCATTAAATTATGGATGTGGGCACCCGCACCCGCGACCCCCCCCGCAACCCCCGCTTTTGGCACACGACGGCAAAAAGGTTAGCCATCACTGGTATAGGCTCTCCCAATATTATATCTTCAAATATTGAGTTTATGGTTCCCATTTTCTTGTGTCAGCATGCCAAAAATCAAGGACAATAAACATAGTGGTTTAAGGTCATTGGAAGATTCATCATTAAAAATGGTTATCTTTAAAATAGGGTCAGATGCAGTGGTGGGTTGCCCCCGGTTCAGACCAGTTTGCAAGAACCAGTAGTAAAACCTGTGGGAGGCCCCACCCACTGCCCTAGATGTAGTCATCAGCAATCTGCACATGTGCAGAAGCAAAGTGCGTGAGCCCGTAGTAAAGGTAAGTAGAACCCACCCACGCCTTTACAGGTGATCCTCGCTTACAAAGTGCTTCATGCAGCAACTGTTCAAAGTTACAACAGTGCTAAAAAAAATAACTGTGACCAATCCTTGTATGTACAATCATGATAGGGTTGTAGAATCAAATGATTGCTTTTCCATGCTTGGAACTGATGTGCATTTATGACTGTCGCAGCATTCTTCAGTCACGTAACCACTGTTTGCATACTCTGCAATTTGCTTGCAACAAGCACAGTTTATTTTACATGGAGAGTGAGAAGGATGGTACCTACATTTAATAAATAATACAGTAGGCAGAAGTAAAATCATATTGCTTCACTTAACCATCTTAGTGGCCACATGATTTTCTGCTTAGTGACCAAGCGAGGATGCCCTATATACCCATTTTACAACTCTTGAGTCTGAAAACACCTTACGGAACTGATCAACATGGTATTCAGAAATTTAGATGGAATATTTCTTTTTCTACTACAATCCCCGCAAATATTCCTTTTCCCCATTACATAGGACAATGAAGGTTGGGAGGCAATTTCCCATTTAGTTCCTATAATGGTAGGTAATAAAAATAGGCCAACAGAAAAATGTAACGATACACTTTTAGGGAAAGTGGTTCTATGTATAGTTATATTCTTATCTATGGCAAAAGTCGCTTTTGAAAATACTTAACCTCTCTGAAATTCCATCTGCTGCTAATCATTTCTCTGTATATTATGTAGGAAAATTAATGAATGCAGAAACTATCTATCTTTAGAGAAGAACAAACCATTAGTATATAAATTGTGCTTACTAAATATTTTAGGACTGCCATTATGCAAAAATACCTACTGATTTTCCTGATCCTGAAAATATTTTTACTTTTTATTCAGGGAATGTAGCAGCATGAATTTGATCAGAGACTAACTTGAAAGACAGAACTATGAGACAGAAAAAGAAATACAGCGTCTGTCTCTACTGCTTGTATTCTTAGAAAATCTGAGATGACAGCCCTGTTTAAAAGTGTATGTTGTTCGGGTAAATTCCTTATTTAGAAATAAATCCTGCTGGATTTAGAGGGATAGTCTTTCAGATAAGCACACATAGCTTTAGACACTGAGTTCATGTTTTTATTAAGATGATGTCATCCATGGTAAAATAGCCCAATTTAAATGCCTGCCATTCCCTTCAATATTTTTTCGTTTTTAAAAAATTGATTTATCTGCTACTATCATATTTGATAAGTGCTGTGTTAAACATTTAGCTTGGGTTATGGAGAACAGGAGAATGAAGGGAAAGAACAGGAGAGCGAAGGGGAAAATATCTGGAGAAACTGGAGAACAGGAATGAAGGGAAAGATATCCAGCATAATTAGCTTTTATGGTTAACTAGCATTAGCTATCCAACAGAGGATCAAGTTGGAATTGACAGAACTAAAGAACAAGTCAATTTGGCAGGTAAGGACAAGCACAAGTAAATGAAGTCCATGCCTAAGTAGTCACACCCAAAAGCTTTTACCTTAATGGAAAGTTAATGGATATTTAGGCACATGCCACTTTCATCTTTGAAACAACCTTCCTCCACCCCCACCCCCCCACAATCCAGCTGTCCATCCATGTTCAGCTGTCCATCTAATATAGATTGTAGAACAGAACCAGAGTGCTCATGGCTTTATTTGCTAAACTCATTTTGAGCAAAAAATCATGGCAACTCCTTTTACAAATACCAGATGCAATTTTTTTTTAAAAAAAGCAAGCAAGAAAACAAGCAAGCTAAAAAGCAAATAATTGAGAAGCAAGCAAACATAGAAACCCAAGGAGCCATGTTTGAAATTGAAGATTGAAGATGGACCCTGTTTTCATCCAGACAAATTATAAAGTCAGTCCCCTAATTAATTGATTAATAGGGGCTTATTCTAATAAAGCCCATATAGATTATGTCTGCAGGGTTCTTCGTGCTCTCTGAGCATGGTTGTTTTCTTGCAGATATCTCATTACCAAACTAGATAACTTCATCAGTGCTAGTAGGGAGTGGGGTATGCTCTCATTTTATATGCTACCATAATGGTTTGCCCAGTCAGTGTTTTCGGGAGTGGTCTTGGCTCCTTGATTGGGCTGTGGTTTACTGTTAGCTTTTTTTTGTCTGAATTGGTAGTTCTTTGATTGGGGTATTATTTGCTTGATTGTAGATTTAATGTTAACCATGTTATTAATATCTGCTCATCTGGATGTTGACTGCTGGTGGGGTATTTTAGACTTACTTTCCTTTTTGGCTTTTTTATTATCTCTTTTAAATAGTATGTAGATATTTTTTATATTTATATGCCTGTTGATGGCAGATTTACCTCAGTGTCAGGCTTCCAGGAATTATCTACCATTTTGAGGCTTGCTTGGTTAAGACACTAACAGTTTCCCAATTAAGACTATGTTTAAATCTATCCATATGTTGTGAAATTAAGAAGTTTTTGTCAGGCACTTTTTGATGAAGTTGCGTGGATATCTGTTTTGCTAAAATATATTGTATAGGTATTCTGTTTCCTTTTTCTGATGTTTAGGATTGCTGCAGTGTGTTTTTATACAGGTTCTCTTGTGGAAGGCTGGGTTGTTACTTTGGTAGCACTTGGTTGGTGTGAGCAATTTTTACGATAGACTTGTATTTTTAATTTGCCATCCATTGCCTTTGCTGATGGGGATATCTAGGAAGGGTAATGTGTTGCTATTTTCTTCTGTCCTGACGAATTTTATTCTTTTGAAGATGTTGTTAGTGGTTTTGTGTATGTTCTTTGTTAGTCTTTTTTATTATGACAAAAATGTCATCTTCTCTGATGATGGTGATGGCTTATATTTTAAAACATCTTAATCTCTACTGTGTGAATGTTTTTTGTTGCTTGATACCAAGTCAATTTATTTTATATATTTTGACTAGTTTATGCAGGACGCAGGAAACTGTGTTTACTGGAATATCTTGATATTCAATAAATAAACCAAATATAAAAGCCTAATTGAGAGCTATTAAATTAGGACTTTGAATGAGTAATTCAGATGTTGTTGGAGTACAGTTCTCATCATCCAACATAATTAGTCATGCTGAAATGAGAATCCAACAGTATCTGAAAGGACACACAGCTTTCCCTCTGCTTATGGAAAAGAAAAGAGTAAACAAATTTTACATGATGGCTAATCATGAATAGCCTATGGAGGGCTTAAGTTTCTGGTGGCCCAAACATTTATCTAGAATTTTATCCTAGAGCAGAATGAAAACAATGTGGAATGAATGAAAGAATAATTGACAACTGAAGGACCCATATGCTGTGCTTCTGACTTTTTCCTATATACTGAGCAAAAAGATTCTTATATGCTTCCATATATTCTAATTCTATTCAGATATTCTTGAGAAGAGGTACAATAATGGTGCTTGGGAACTGAATGGGTAGAGTCAAACATTTCATTACCCCCTGTCATCCTTCTTCTTATGGGTGGTGTGATAGCTCAGTGGTTAAGACTTGGGCTTGTCAGCTGGAAAGCTAACAGTCCGGGTTCAAGACTCAAGTTTTGTGGGATGGAATGACGCCTGTCTTTCCCTAGCTCCTGCCCACCTAGCAGTTTGAAAACATGCAAATGCAAGTAGATAAATAGGTACCACTGTGATGGTGAGGAAACAGCGCTCTGTATTGTCATGCTGGCCACATGACTGTGGAAACATCTTTGGATAGTGCTGATTCATGGCCTCAAAATGGAGATGGGCACACCCTCTCTGGTCAGCAATGACTTAGCAGAGTAAAATCTGCAGGGACTCCTTTCTTTTCCTTTCTTCCTTCTTTTATTTTCTTTCACATATTGAAGGGGTGGATGTAGAAGACAGAACTCTTCATTCTTAAAACTCTGATCCTGCCATGGATCTTGGTTCCAACCACTTTTACACTGGAGCCCTGGACATGGCATGCAAAATTTATTGTGACCTTCAGTTGAATATAAACTTTAGAGCTATATTAGAAGATTAACCTAGATCTCACCAGCATTCCAAAAGCAACTTATACCTGAGGAATCACATCCAGAGGACCTCATCCTTCAAGTATTTTAGAGGAAGGAGGAAAAATCTGAAATCCAAAATGAAATATTGCGGATCGTGTTGTGAATCTTAATGAAGGCAATTATAAATAGGGATTTATATGAAACTTTATTTGTATTAGTGAAGTTTAAATCATTTGGCAGCTTTTTTAAAAAATGCCCTATAAATGAAGTTGAAACATTACAATGTACAAATGTATCTGCATTCAGCAGCTGGAAGGGAGTGAATCCATAGCAGTGTTAAAGCATCTTAGTCAGACTGACTAGTTTTATCATTAGCAAGCAGATTAGATTATGATTTTTGGGCAGTTTCACTGTAGCTAAAGAAACAGATTTACTAATTTCCATGCCTATGAAATATTGAATCCTGCCCAGGTTTGTGTTAAAGGGCAGCTTTCTCTCATGACCCACTATTCAGAGTTTCAGAGCCACTCCCAAATGTGAAGACAGTGGCAAAGATTATTTTTTCCCTCTGGCAGAACAGATACATCTATATTGTAAGTGTGCACTTAAGCAGAGCTCACTTAGTGTTCTTTCTTCCCATTAATTAATCTGTCACTCAAACACTCTCTGGGTCTCACCCTTTGCATCTGTTATGCTGCCATGTAAGTGATTAAAGATCCAGATTTCAGCTTCTTTTTTGAACCAGCAACACAAGGGTCAGTGGGGTAGAGAAGAGTAAGTTCAGATCCAGAGAGACACAAAAGTCTTCCGTGTGAAATCTCTGTGCGAAGACGCCAAATTTTTTATTTATTGTCAGGACATATAGCCAGATTCAAGCAACAGCAGCTGCAGAGTGTGCAAATCTGTAAGACAGTGGTTCATGGTATTGTACATCCACAAACAAAAGTCTGGGGAAAATCAGCAGAGCTTGGACTTTTTCACACCCACCATTGTGCAAACCAAACCCTCCCCCTTCCATGGATATTCCTGGATGCAGCCTTATTCTAAAACAGTGGCAGCAAGGGAAAAGTGCCATGGATCATGATGAAATGCCATAAATATGAGGTTGAATTAGAGCAGTGGTGGGTTTCTACTGGTTCGCCCCGGTTCAGGAAAACCGGTAGTGGCGGCGGTGGAAGGCTCCGCCCACCCACCTGGACATCATCATGGACGTACTGTGCATGCACAGAAGGTTGTGTGTACGCGCACGCTCACTGTTCCGAACCGGTAGCAAAGGCAAGTAGAACCCACTACTGAATTAGAGGTAGTCATAAACTTACAACTATTTGTTTGCTGACTGTTCAAAGTTACAAGGGCACTGAGAAAAGTGACTGATGACTGTTTTCCACATATGCAATCATTGCAGCATCCCCCTGGACACATGACCGAAATTCAGATGCTTCGCAACTGGTTCATATTTATAACAGTTGCAGTGTCCTGGGGTCACTGACTTTCTGAAAGGCAAAGTCAGTGAGGAAGCCCGATTCACTTAACAATCATGTTACTAACTTAACAACTGCAGTGATTCACTTAACAACTGTGCCAAGAAAGGTCATAAAATGGGGCAAAACTCACTTAACAACTGTCTCATTTACCAATGGAAAATTTGATCTCAATTATGGTTGTAAGTCAAGGACTATCTGTATTCCCTCCCCGCACAGTCCAGAATGCTAAAGGTTTTTGGACCTTTTCACTGATTATACTGCACTTCCCTATAGTGAATGATAGTGGTCATGAGATGCAGGTGAGTTAGATGAGACAATAAATTGGATAGTTTTACTAGAAAGTTTTACAAACAAAAGTATTATCAACCTTTTAGTGACTGTCAATAAAATGAGATAAAGAAAAGGTCGGTAAAGTGAAGCATTGGTGCCAACTATTTTTAATAGAAAATTGAATGATTGCTTATGAAATAATGTACATGCTGTGATTTATTTATACTTAGAACATTAGTTCTATAAGCACAAAGTGTCTTCTGAATCAAAATTAATTTGCAGAGCAGGACGGGCAACTTCAGTGATTGGGAAAACTCTATATATTCTTTTTTGCCCAGGGCTACGGGGAAGTCACTAGAATGGGGCTGCAGCTACCTATTTCAGGATTTTTTATATATATATTTTATTTATATGCCGCCCTTCTCCGGAGACTCAGGGTGGCTTACAATGCGTTAAGCAATAGCCTTCATACTTTTGTATATTTATACAAAGTCAGCTTATTGCCCCCACAATCTGAATCCTCATTTTATCTACCTTAGAAAGGATGGAAAGCTGAGTCAGCCTTGAGCCTGGTGAGATTAGAATTTGCAGTAATTGGAGGCAGCTGAATGTTAATCACAGTGCCTTAGTTTACTGCGCCACTCAGGCCCCTAGGTTTGTTTCCCTATTTGGGGCAGAGGGTGGAATATAATATCCAAAGCAGCATCCTTAGCTTTGCAGAGGGTTAAGTCACCCATTTTATCTTTAAAACTCCCCTAATATGAAAGAAGCGATTTATCAGAAGTATTGATATTTTTTCAAGATTTCAATGGCGGCTTTAAGCTAAAGAATTCACCTGGCCTCTTCAAAAACAAAATCCAGGCTCACAAAATAAACAGAAACTGGGTCTGAAAATTTTGTCCTTCTCCACTGTGGCGAAATTAATCACAGACAAGAGCATACAGTAGTTTATGCAGGAAATATAAATCCTGTGTTCTGTGCAAGAGTTTGCATGCCCTTTGTGTTATATAATTGCTTAGCAGTAGGTTGTATTTTCATGCTTCTCCTCTCCTCAAAAGCATTTCTCACTTGCTTTCATACTCTCAGCTTGGAATTATTTCAAGCAAAGGGGAGGAGACAGAGCTGCACTGGGACTCTGGTTGTACAGTGAATTAATAATACAGATGGAAAAGAAATCCATCAAGGAATTCTTCAAATCCACAATGATGTGATCATCTAAAGTGGGTTTTGTCACAGCAAAGAAGTCAGCAGCGAATGGAACATTTAAATCCTCCTCTTTCTCAGCTAGAAACATTTGTAAAAAAACCCAACAAGCTTTTATTTAGGAAAATTGCATAAAACATATGTTAGGATTTGGTTGCATCTAGATTAAAGCTTTGAGGGGAGCAAATGGGTACAACTAGGATCATTTTTAAAAAATGTTCACTGCTAAATTGGTTTTAAAAAAAGAGATATATTGCTGAAAGATATATTCCAAATTTGCACAACAGTGATAAAAAACATTTTTTAAACGAAATGTCTATGGAGATTCTCAGTCATCCAGATCATGGTTTTCCTGCCATTCCCCACCATCCAGTCAGAGCTGAATAAGTTTCTTGGATGAGAAGCAAAACATCTTCAAAGAAAAAAAAAGAAAGTCCAGTTGCCGCCTGAAAAAGCACCTTTGGGCATTTCAAAAAAAAAAACCCTATTGCTGAAAGATTATATGAAATGGTATAATATGTGGATACATGTAATTCTGACATAGACTGGATTCACCCTGATAGGCACCGCCATAGTAAATATTGGAAGGTTTGTTAGAGAAAATAGAACCTTAATGCCTTTTGTAGTTAACCCGATTGCTTTTGAAGGCATGTGAATTGATCTTTTTCTCCTTAGCTTTTGACAATATCCATAGTTAATACAATGCATGTAACATGAATACATGACACACTGATTAACCAATTGAAACAATCTGAAAACGAAATCATCTATCATAGTGGTCTCAAACAAAGCAAATATTTCTTGGGATTCATTACAAGATTTTATATCTCTCTTTAAACTGTAGGCTTATGATTGCTAAGAGGAGGGTTTCATAAAAGAAATCCATTTTGTTGAAAAGCACCACAATGCCTCTTTTATTGGCTGCATAGCAAATGCAAAAGAAACTATGACTTTCAGGAGAAAATACAGATCAATACAGAAATAAATCTAGTTGTCTCAATAAAGTTATATATTTACAAATAAATAAATTTATCTTTTTTTGTTGAGATTATATTTGTACTTGGATATATCCAGAATATAAAACAGGATTCAGGCAGAAGGTGAAAGAAGCAGAAGATGTTTTGTTGAATGCTGTCAGATAAATTTTGAAAAGAGTGGGCTGGCTGAGTCTCGTGAAGAGCTGCAGAATTATCTAAAAAGCTATCATTACTAGCATGGAATATAATTAGTGATTGACTTTCTTCTCTGTGCTGGTCCCATTTTTATTTCTTGGTAAAGATTGAGGTAGAACTGGCCTCTAACTCAGCATCTTGAGACAAAGAGCAGAGTTTTGCAGTAATGTGTTGCTGTACATTGATACTTTAAAAAATTCTGGATGGCAAAAGATCAGAACTTTCCTTTTGTAACAGAACTTGGTTTAGATAACATTTTGCATTGCAAAAGAAAAAAATGTTCACATTTATAGGAAATTAACACCCATCCCTCTCTTAGGAAAATGAGATATTTTAGGAAATATTAAAAGGGCAAAATATTTTCCCTAAAAAGGAGGCAGAAACTAACCCCCACACCTTTGTTAATGGGCCATTAAGGCCTGAGCCAATCCATTCTACATAACAAAGATAGGATTCTCCCTCTACCCATCTAGCAACCAAACTCACCACATGGCACCTGGGGAGATTGCATCATCCATAAGGTGACCAGACGTCCTCTTTTGGTGGGACAGTCCCGATTTTCAATAATTTGTCCCACATCCCACGGCATTTTTAAAAAGTCCCAATTTTTGGAAAGAATGCACGGTTTGCTTACCTGCCCACTCCCAATTGCTGCCTCCTGAGTCCCAGCTGATGGCTAGAGGGAAAAAAAACTGTTTAAATTCTTGCCGTGGGGCTTCAAAGGGCCGCCCTACAGCTGATCAGTGTTAAAAGAAAACAAATGAGTAGACTGGTGCCTGCAAAAATAAAAAAAACAGCCTCTTTCAGCTTCAGCATAGTTAATTATCATAAATTGATTAGATCGGCCTCCCAACTCTCAGCTGATTTGCTCTCAGCTGTTTTGCGGAGGGCTCTGTTGCTAGCTAGCTGCAAAGAGGTAAATTGCTGGAAATTTTTTCCCCTAGCTATGCTGAAAAAGTGAAACTGAAAGTAAAGCAGGGTCTGCTGCAACATGACAAAATGAGACAGAGAGAGATTTCTTTTTCTTTTTCCTCACCAAAAAAGGTAGGTGCAAACAATGGGAAATTTAGAGCAAAAGAGGAGAGTTCAAGATTTTAAAAAAGAAAAAAAGCTCTATTTAACTAGGGAATTGTAATAATTGAGATACTATTAATTGTATATTGTGTTGAAAGCAGAAATGGTTAAGTTGTGGTTTGGAAGAATATATGGGGGAAATTATTTAGTTTATTATTATTGGTAAATATAATTAATTGATTTGTAAGAAATTGGATTGCATGGAAATAATTGGAATATTCATGTTCATATTCATGTTCATATACAAAAAAGATAGTTATATAACTAATTGATTTATATTAAAATGTTGAATTTGTATTAAACAACTGTAACCAATGTGAGGATGGATATAAAAATAGATGACAATGGGAAGGGGTATAATATAGAATAGAAGTGAAACATTGAATTTGATTAAGATTAGAGATGAGGATGAAGGGTAATATTGGTTTTTTAAAAAAATAGATGAGGAATAAATATGGCAAAAAGGAAATATAGAAATTGTAAATTTAATTGAAATGACTAAACACTGTTTAAATTTGTGAACCAGCCAAATACTCTGTTCAAAGAAAATACATTGTATGTTTGTATGTGTGTTTCTAATTATTGCTATTTATTCATATTTGTTCTCTTTTATTCTTTAAAGTTTAACAATTCATTCTTTATCTTAATATCTTTATATTTGTTTGGGGTTGGTTTTCTTCCCTTTCATCTTTTTTATTGTACAGCAATCTTTCTCCTCAAACCTACCACCTCTCTCTTTTCTTTCCTTCTTACTTTCTCTCCCCCCCCTCTCCTTCTCCTCCCTACTTTCTCTTCCTTTCTTCTCCTCCTCCTCTATTCCTCCCTCTCTTACCCTCACTCCTGCTCTAATTTCCCTTCCCTTCCTTCATCCCTCTCTGTTGCTGTATTCTTTTATGCACATGGACTACTCAGAGGGCTGAAAAAGTTATTTTTGACTGGTCCTCGCACTTTTGACCAGTCCTCAAACTTATGACTGTCCTCACATTTTACGTTTTTGCCCTATCTTATCACCATGGTGAAGAGAAGCAGTTGTGAAATGAGTGACATGGTTGTTAAGAATGCTGCACCGGCATAAATGTGAGGATGGTCATAAGTGTGAGGACCAGTCAAAAGTGCGAGGACCTGTCAGAAATGACTTTTTTCAGTCCTCTGAGTAGTCCCTATAGAATAAAATAATACTATACATATTTTTTTTATTTATTATATTTGTAAATTGTACTTATGTTGAAATTTTAAAAAATATATTACAGTACTATTTTTGCATTCTATGAAAATTTTTGTTGCTCCATATAGACCAAATTTTTAATCAAGAACCCTTCCCCCCCTTCCCTCCCCCCGTCAATGGTGTCCCTCTTTACCAATGTTAAAATCTGGTCA
>WNWU01000004.1:13286174-13337489 GCA_012654045.1 Ptyas mucosa
CCCCCCCCCCCCCCCCCCGGTCAATGGTGTCCCTCTTTGCCAATGTTAAAATCTGGTCACCTTAATTATCCAGCAAGGCTCAACCAAACTTAGCACACAGGACAGACTACAAAGTTGCCCCTGCATGGCCCCATGGGAGTCTGACAACCAATCAGAATACAAGTTTAAATTCAAAGCCCAACAGTGCCCAAAACCAAGGCACTCTCAGCATCTCTGCCCTTTTTCTGCTCAGGAACTCAAGCCATGTGATCCTGTTCATCAATAAACCTTCTTTCCGAGCAACTTTGATGATTTTTTCCCCCCCAGTTGGAACTGAACCCAGAAGGATATTTCTTCTAACAATTTGCCTTGTAAACCTTAATTCTCAAAGCACGTGGATTCACCTCCCTGTATTACAATCTCTGCACAAGAACTGGAGGTCGTCCATGACTTTGTGTACCTCGGCTCAACTATCTCTGACACTCTCTCTTTAGATACTGAGCTGAATAAATGTATTGGTAAAGCGGCCACCACATTTTCCAGATTTACAAAGAGAGTATAGCTTAATAAGAAGCTGATGGAACATACGAAGATCCAGGTCTACAGAAGCCGCATCCTGAGCACACTCTTGTACTGCAGTGAGTCTTGGACCCTCTACACATGGCAGGAGAGAAAGTTGAACACCTTTCATATGCGCTATCTCTGATGAATTCTTGGCATCACCTGGCAGGACAAAGTTCCAAATAGCGCAGTCTTGGAATGTGCTGGAATTTCTAGCATGTATACACTATTGAAACAGCGACCTCTACGCTGGCTGGGGCATGTCATGAGAATGGCTGATGGTCAGATTCCGAAAGATCTCCTGTATGGAGAATTAGTGCAGGGAAAGCGCCTCAGAGGGAGACCACAGCTGTGATATAAGGATATCTGCAAGAGGGACCTAAAGGCCCTGGGAATGGACATTAACAACTGGGAAACCTTGACCTCCGATCGTTCAGCTTGGAGGCTAAAGATGCAGCATGGCCTTCTCCAGTTCGAAGAGACACTTGTTCGGCAGGCTGAGGCAAAGAGGCAGTCCCGGAACCAGCGAAATCTGGGGTTGGGCAAGGGACAGAATGTATCTACCCTCAGTGTGGAAGGGATTGCCACTCTCGAATTGGCCTTTTTAGTCACACTAGATGCTGTTTTAGGACCTCTTTCCAGAGCATGATGCCATAGTCTCCTTAGACTGTAGGATGCCAATGAATGAAGGATTCAAAAGGTGCAGATTGTTATATAGTTCTTTCAGTGATAGGAGTTCCAGGCCTGTTGTAGATTATTTTTTTTTTGTTTAATTAATGGGAGGATAACATCACTATGTTCTTAATTTATCTTCTTCACACCTTCCCCTTGCTACCTTTTCCATAATACTTTTTAAAGAAGTAACATTGTTGAGATAATTTTCTATTCTGATAACATGTTTCTTCTACATTTTCATCAATGGATGGAAACTCAGGTTATGAGATGGGTCCCCTGATTGACAGACTTTTGCAAAGGGCAAGAAGAAACAAGATGAGAGCTCAAGAGCCCTGATAGTATAATGCTATTCTGTAAAAACCATGACAACCTATATCCTCTTAAATGAACTACTTTATGCCTCAGTAAATTCTCATCTGACATACCTGTCTCCAAACAACTGAAGAGATTAAAACTAAACAGATTATTCACAACAGAAGAGTAGCACTTAAATAAATATCTTCTTCCATGCAGTCCTTATGCTTGTCTGTAATTTTTAGACAAACTGAATCCAGGTTGAGCTGATGTTAAAAAAAAAAAAATCAAATTGCATTCTATGTGGATCTGAAGCCCTGATAGGTTTACACATATATTGGAAGCATCTTTAATCTCAATACCAATCATTTTGTCAAATCTGATAACAAATGAGTTGGAAGGGACCTTATTGGTCATCTAATCCAACCCCCTGCTCAGCGCAGAAATTCACTAGACCAGTATTTTTCAAACTTGACAGCTTTAAGATGTATGGATTTCAGTGTTTAGAATTCCCCAGTCAGCATGCTATTTCAAGTATTATTAAATACAGAATAACAGAGTTAGAAGGGATCTTGGAGATCTTATAGTCCAACCCCCTGCTCAAGCAGAAGATCTTATTCCCATGATGGCGAACCTATGGCACATGTGCCAGAGGTGGCACACAGCATCCTCTCTGTGGGCATGCAAGCCATCACCCCAGTTCAGCTCTGCCGCATATGCATGCCCACCTCCCAACAGCCAGCTGGTCTTTGGGTCTCTGCCATGCATGTGGAGGGGTGGGGGGCATGCAGGGCACCACATGTGCATGGGGCGGTGTGTGGCAAGAGGGCGTGCGTGCATGTGAGGTGACGGGGCACATGTGAGGGGTGTGTGTGCATGCATGGGGGGTGGGGCACATGCTTGGGGCCACGCATGCATGCCTGGGGGCAGGATGCATGCGTGGGGGCCACATGCACATTGCAGCTTGGGGGTTCAGGGCTGTGCATGTGCATTTACACACATATGCATGCACTTTGGGCACTTGGTCTGGAAAAGGTTAGCCATCACTGCCTTATACCATTCCAGACAAATGGCTCTTCAGTCTCATCTTAAAAACCTCGGGCTGCACTAGAATATCTGTGTGATCTAGCTCCAGTATAAAAATCTAATTCTAGGAGGAAATTCCTGAAAACTAATTTGTGGATTCAGAATTTTGGAAGGGTTTAATGAAAAGTGAATGAAATGTATAGGCAACGGTGTCTGTTCTGAATGAACCATGCTTCCCAAGGCATGATTTGGGAGAGTGAAGGGTGTATTCAAGAATAGCCCTTCCAAATCTTGTAGAATATATAACATCCCTCAGAAGGAATGTACAAGTGATACAGTGGTGGGTTGCCGCCGGTTCACACTGATTCTATTGAACTGGTAGTAAAACCAGCAGGAGGCTCCGCCACTGACCCCGACATCATCAAAATGCTTCTGCGCATGCACAGAAAAGTGTGCGTGTGCGGCCCATTACAAACCTGTAGTAAAGGTAAGTAGAACCCACCCCTGAACTGGTAGGCATTAGAAAGGCAGGAGTTTCTAAACAGGGTTTATAGGGATTGTAAACAGAATCACCACACCTGCTTTATGGTTGCTGAGCCATCCTGGGAAAAGCCACAACTCCTTAAAGATTTGTAGCGGGGTGTGATACTCATACCCACATACTCTCCAAAGTTCTTTTTGGACTCAAATACAAGCATACTCAGACTGAACACTTGTTCCACATTTAACTTGACTATATAGAATTAAATTAAAATTGAAATTATCTCAAAAATATTCTAAGAGCCTTTTCATTCTTTATTTATGCTTTATAAAAGAGAACAAACCACAAAATAACACCATCAACATGATAAAGATAAAAAGAAAAACCCATCATTTCTAGAGAAGCTATATGAAATTTGAGGTCCAGAGTGAGTAAGAGTAATTTGATCAAAATCTCCAAGGAATTTTTGGCAAAAGTAAGAAACCTGTTCTAGTAAACATGTATTTACAAGGATGCCTCATGCTGGGGGAAAACCAACCCCACAAAACCTATTAATAGTTTCATGACTGGAAAATCATACAGGCTGATAATATGAGCCTCCTTTTCTTTTTGAGCTGTAAACCAATATTATATTTTGAATCCAAAGGATTTCTACCTGAAAGCAGAGTAGGTGTTTTCCTGAAAATTGAATGCTAAAGATAATGCCTGGACTGACTCTAGATCTTGCACTGATTCAGAACATTTGAAACTTTAATTTTGCATTATTATTATTGTTGTTGTTGTTGTTATTGTTCTTGTTAACTATTTTGTCATTAATATAGTATATAGATGACAGGTTGATAATTTGCAAATAAATTTAGTGGTTTAAAAATTGGGGGAGCTGTTTTGCAAGGGTGCAAAACATTGGTGGGTTGCGACTCGGGCAAACTGGATTGGGCAAACTGGTAGCGGTGGTGGTGGGAGGCTCCGCCCACCCACCTGGACACTTCTGTGCATGCGCAGAAGTGTCACGTGCACGAGAGCTCAGGTAGCGACAGGATTTGCACTACTGGTGCATTACTAATATTGTAGTAATGTACGGTATTCACCTAGGAGGGATAATATGTGTCTATGTGTTAGGTTTCTTTTATTTTTTAATATCGGGGTTTTTGTGTGTTTTTGTTTAAAAAATGGAATCTTCTATTTTAACATTTGTTTTGAATGAAATGAAAACAGAACCAAATTTAAAAGAAAAAGAAAATTCCCAGGCAGGGATGAAATAGCATGTTTTCAAGGCTACTAGGAGCTTCACCCCCACAGTGATTACTGTATGTGAGAATGACCTTGGGAGACAGGAAAAAGAGCTGCAGGCAAGTCAGCTGTCATGCAAAAGGTATCAAAGCAGGATGGTAATCATCCAGAGATAGCATCAACTGATTTCTTGGGGGGGGGGGGGCAGAGAGAATAAAAAAGTTGCCATTTGCTTAATATATCTCTATTATGTCTAGAATAGAATAGAATTCTTTATTGGCCAAGTGTGATTGGACACACAAGGAATTTGTCTTTGGTGCATATGCTCTCAGTGTACATAAATTTATTTAGATAAATAAATCTATTTAGAAGAGCAGTTCAACTAACGTTGGAGGTGATCCTCAGCCAGCTAATTCCCCAGTTAATGAAATATGTTCCAAAATTGCTTGATGACAAACACAATAAATGATAGAGTGCTTTACATGATCATTTCATTGAGAAATTTGGGAACTCTAATGAATAAAGTCCTTTAAGGGAATTCACCATTATTACAGAAGCAGCTCAGCTCCTTGTAAAGTTTTTGCTATTAATATTCATTCTGGGAGTTCTTTTGGACTCAGCTCCTACTGAAAGAACAGGATGGTCTTTGCACAACTATGCCTTTTGTTCCAGGTGTCTATTTCTGGATTGTGAAGGCCTTCACATGGTCATTTATGTCTTGATCCCACCTTGGCTTTTGCAATGTATTCTACATGAGGCTGCCCTTGAAAATCATCAGGAAACTTCAGTTGATCCAGAAGGCATTGGTGTAAATAATTCTGGGTTCTTCTTGATATACCCATGTAACACTGCTATTAGATGATGTGCAATGGCTCCCAATAGATTTCTGAATGCAATTCAATGTGACATTATAATTTTTAAAAAGCATGGCATAGGAGTTGTTTATTTGAGGATAAGAGGGGGGTCTGTGCTGGCTTGTTCTCAGTGGCAAGCTGGGAGGAGCGCTTCATCCCGGCCAGAGTTGGGATGAAGCTCTCCTGCCTGCTGGCCCCCCAAGCCGAGCTCTGGGAATGCCGCTGCCCCTTACCTCCAAGGCCAGGAAGGGGCTCTGACTTTCCAGCAGAGGGAGGCAGCATTCCCTGCCCAACTTTTTCTCCCTGTCTGGGACTGCAGAACCAAGTTGTTGGTGGGATCCTGACACCCTGATGGGGACACCCTGATGGGGACCAGGGGGGTGGGCAGGGGGGCGGACAGGGGGGCGGACAGGGAGGTGTGAGGACCCCCGAAAGGCAAGGCAGAGCCGGCGAGCTCCCGTTTCAGTGCCAAAAAGATTTGCCAACACTGATCTAGACATTATCAGGTTGGGGGAAAGTTATTGTAAATAAGAAATAATAAAAATAGTGCCATGATACAGAAGTAACACTGTTGGCCAATTCTATTCAGATCAGTTGCTGATGCCCATGGGCACAGTACATCAAGATAATTGTACAAGTGAGAACTGTGTCCTGTCAAAATGACCAAACCTGTCAGCACTAACTGTTATCATGCTTCTATTAATACAATCAATATTACCTCAGTTAAGAGAGGCTCACAACATTTAAGGATAGTTTGGAGAAATTTAATTAAGGCAAATAGATAGAGATTTTGTAACTGTAAGTATTTTTTTTTATTCCTGCCAAAGAAAACAGTTCATTCTTGCCCTTTCCCCTAAGGAAATAAAGCAGTGTAAATGCGTTTCTTGTCACTTTTATTAACAAGTGAAATGGAAAGTGCAATTGCTGATCTGAATTACACTGAGTGATTTCAGAACTGTAGCTTGCATTCATTTCCAGAGCATTTACTGATCACTAAATAAAATGCAGGCCATGTGCAAGGCGATGTAAATCACTGATTTACGCAAATTGCTCTCATTTGCTCTCACTTCTATAATAAGAAGTAAAGAGCCTGTGAATGACTGCGGTTTGCTTCCCCCTTGACTGCCAAAGCCACTATGAAAATACACAGTACACCAGTTCTCTGCTGTTTAGAAGATTTGGCTTTGTGCTAATCAGAAATAGAGAGTTCAGGCATCCACAGTTATTCGATATAGCCCTAAGTCAAATTGCTACTTCCAGAATTACTAGAAGCTTGGATAAAGGGATTGATTCAAAGAAAGAAGGGTTTTCTGGCCGTTTAATATTTGTGTCAAAATTATTTTTTAATTAACATTCCCAGAATAACATTTCAAATCATCTTCTTCTCTTCCTAGCATTATTCCTGCAGGTTCAGAGTCCACTTCTCGGATCGATGAATGGCTTCTTGCACAAACAAATGCAGGATCCAGATCCAACTGGGTCATTTTTATGTCTACATTTACTGTGTCTTGCCATCTTCACTTCAGTCTTCCACACATTTGTGTTAAAGTGGAAGGTGATGCAGGCAACTATGTGGTGTGCTTTTCGTAGGATGTAGCCATACTACTGTAAGCATTTTCTTCTCAGGTATTGGTGCAATACCCATTTGCTGCTGGACTGTGTCATTGGTGAGATGGTCAAGAAGAGAAATACCTAACAACTAAAGCATGCACATCTCCGTGGCGTGTGAAGAGTTCTCAATGCATTTGGTGATCGCCCAGCACTCAGTGCCATATAAAGCTATTCGGTGTACCATTGTTTTACATATCTTTGATTTTAGATAGGTTGGCATTAGAGATGGGTTTCAGCAGGTTCTGACCAGTTCTGGAGAACCAGTAGTGGAAATTTTGAGTTGTTCGGAGAACTGGTAGTAAAAATTCTGACTGGCCCTGCCCCCATCTATTCTCTGCTTCCCAAGTCCCAGCTGATCGGGAGGAATGGGGATTTTGCAGTAGCCTTCCCCTGGATTGGGGAGGGGATGGAGTTTTTACACTATCCTTCCCCTGCCATGGCCACCAAGCCATGGCCACCAAGCCATGCCACACCCACCAAGCCACACCCACAGAACCCATAGTAAAAATTTTTGAAACCCACCATTGGTTGGCATGTATTGATCACAAAGCATTTCAGTGATCTTTTCATCGTAGCCATGCTTTGTTCACTTCATCATTAATGCTGCCATCACTTTGCTGATGGGATCTTAAGTAACATTGGTCTTCACTAGATTTTACTTCTGGTAAAATGGTAAAGGTGCCCTGGCTGGTCTCGAAATATTCAGTCTCCTTGATGTTGAGGGGCAGGCAAATTGGCAAAGGTGGTTGCTCCATGTTTGCAATTCCTTCCTGGTGGTGAAGTGGGAAAACCCACTTTCCCAAATACAGGAGACAAGTCCACAAAAGTTGGAGAACACAGGTTTATCTGCTAGCAAAGGTTCAGAGCATTCACATGTCAGATTCCTTTTATACATTTTGCAATTCTAGCCATGCCAGAGGCGTTACTCTTCTGACTCTATTTCCATATATGGCTACTTTCTTACACCTTCAGTTATCTTCCATTAACACGTCTGGTGACATATTGCTTAATATAAGTTCACTACAGAAATGATATAGAACATAGGTCATTAAGCTCATCAGTACATTTAACAAGTTCCTTATTTCTGTTCCTTGTACTTTCCTGAGGTTTGCAACATAACTTCTACTCCCACATCAACACTTCTGAGAGCAACATAATACTGTGAATAATACAATACATAGATTAATATGATTTATAGTATAGGACCCTCCTGTCTCAGTGGCAGTTGCAACCATGAAATTATTGACCTAGAGCAAGGTTCGGGGATGTCATGTTGCAGTTCTTACATGATAGTATCATGGATCATGAATAACATTTCAAATATATTTACAAAAATAGCTGATTTCCTACAACTGGTGATCTGGTAGGAAAGAATACTGTACTAGTGTACCTTCAGTACATTTATAAATGAGGGAATAATCAGTAATAGCTTTTTTCCCCTCCCCACACTTATCTAAGACTTTAAAAAATAACAGAAAAATCAATCAATTAATTTCCAAAGCACCAAATCTATTAAGGATTCACAGCAGCTTATAACAGATGACCAAGACATTCATGATACACATATAGTTAAAGCACCCATGGTAAATAAACTAAAATTGAAACATTTTAATTTAAGCAATAATTTAAATAATTAATCTCTATATCACCAAATCTGCTAAAGACTCATAGCAGTTTATAACTCAAAGCAGTTCATAACTGATGATTAAGACATTCATGATATGCATATAGTAAAAGCATCCACAGTAAATAAACTAACATTTAAATGATTACATTTAAACATAGTTATAATAATTTGATGGAACATTATCCACCACTCCAACAAAGCAACTATAATGACAAATACAATAATGTGAGGAATTACCACAAATGCTAACCAGAATAATTCCAATTTCGTCTCTTTTTCTAATGTATTTTGAAGAAACAACAATCTTATTGGGAAGGGAAACTGCCCCGTAGAATCAATGCCCAATCCAGAAATAGCACATCACTATTTCTCACATAACAGAATTGTGGAACAATCAGTAATCTCTCCTGGGATGAGTATATAGAATGTATCATTTCAGATGCAGGTAGTCCTTGGTTTACAACCATTTGCTAAGCGACCATTAAAAGTTGCAATGGACTTCCCTGGGGATACTTATGAAGTTCCAGCAGCAATCCATTTCCATGGTCACATGACCACATTGGATGCTCATCAACCAGCCCACCATTATGGCCATTTGAAGCGTCCTGCAATCATGTGACCATATTTTACAACGGTTTTGCCAAAAACCAACATCTACTTCTGGTTTTCAGCAAAACCAGTCCGTAGTGAACCATTGGTTTGCAAAAAAAAAGATCATAAACTCAAATTGGTCACATGGGTAACCCAATTTACAACCATCATGACTTATAACCATAATGGGCAGATTTCATTACTGTCTAAATCAAGGACTTCCTATACAAGGAAATAGTTGTGCCACTTAGGCCTCTATAACCAAAAGCAACCATTTGAATTACATTCAGAATTTCATTGCTAGTCAATCCAAGTGCCACAATACCAATACTGTATTTTCCTGGCCAATACATATCAGCAAGGGTGCGGAGTATGTGTGTGTGTGTGTAAGAGAATAATCTTGACAGACTGGAGGAAAGCAACAGCCTGATTAACAGCCTTTTCAGATAAGAGAAATCAAAGTCTAAAGCAAGAATGAGCAGGAGAATTGTGATGAGTCTTGGTGGCACAGTGGTTAGAATGCAGTATTATAGGCTAGCCAGGGGTGAAATGCTCCCGGTTCGGACCGGATCGCCCGATCCGGTAGCGATGGAGGCGGGTGGTTCGGAGAATTGGTAGCAAAAATCCTTCCACCCCCCAATGCCCAGCTGAGCCATGCGATCATCAGAGGTTTTTTTTCTTTTAAATGGCTCTGACAATCTAAGCTCTGACGATCCCAGCTGAGTTGCCTGATCTTCAGAGGGTTTTTAAAAAACCCTCTGATGATCAGGCAACTCAGCTGGGATCATCAGAGCCTTTTGAAAGCGGTTTTTTACAACCTCTTCACCGAAGAGGTTGAAGAAAAAAAATGGTTTTAAAAGTAAAAAAAAAAATTGGCCACGCCCATCCAGTCACATTAACCCCCCCCCCGACCAAGCCACGCCCACAGAACCGGTAGTAACAAATTTTAGATTTCACCACTGAGGCTAGCTCTGTCCTCTGCCAGGAGTTCAATCCTGACTGGCTCAAGGTTGATTCAGCCTTGCATCCTTTCAAGGCTGGTAAAATGAGAATCCAGTCTGCTGTGGCAATATGCTGACTCTGTAAAGTGCTGTAAAGCACAATGGAGTGGTATATAAGTCTAAGTGCTATTGTTAAAGGCCTTGGACGATAGTGTAGAGATTAAAAGAAAGAAGCTCAGAGAACCTTGAGCAAACTTTCAAGATTAATATCAACGTTTTGAGGTAGAAACTCAACAAAAGAAACAGACATTGCAGAGATTCCAGGAATGTCGCTTCATGTATTGTTGTAAGGTATAATAATGGAAACTTGAAAATCAGTCCAAGTTTCTTTCTTTAGAAAGGCTTTTGTTTCTAAACAAAATGAAGGCAAGGTAGTTTTGAGTTTCTTTCTCAAGCTTCCTTCAGTCTCTGGATTTTATATACTCTTGTCCAAATCCCTCCTTAATGGCTCATTCTCCAAGGTGAGAATTACTTTACACTCATCCAAGTGCTAACAAAAGTCATCCAACTGTGTGACCAATGTGATTTCAGTCTGATCTGAATCCTAACTGAAACATGTGCTTCCTCTGTGGATATGAAGTGTATATACTTGTCTCACCTCTTACTTTTTCTGAAAGCAGTTACAATTGCTCATTACATCTTCTATCTGAAGGCATGGTGTATACAGGGGTTGTATAGCAAAAGGGCTTACTCTTTTCTTATGTTCACAGCACATCTTTAGGCAACTATCCGAACAATGTTAGAACTCATCCTTGGAGATTTAGCACAGAATGACAGTCTAGGAATTCTGTAAAATAAAATACAGTAAGCATATATTAGTAATAAAAGGGAAAGCCAAGTATAACATGTTTTTTATAGAATTGGATGACATTATGGAGCAGTTAACTGGGGATTAATTATTACTGCTATTTTCCCTTTTCAAAAAATTCAGAAAGAGTATTCCAGAGAGACTGATATTGGGGTACTTTGGAGATTGCAAAATCAGCCCTGGGGTTTAGAGGGGAAAAAAAAAACTTCAGAAGATTATTCAGAAAACACCACTATGCCTAACAGCAACATCATGTGGATATACTAAAAAAAGTAAAAGAATAAAATACGGTATTTCCAAGGTTTCTGTGAAATTCAAAGAGAATTTGGTAATTCATCCTCAAGTGAAAACACCTGAACATTTTTCAGAGAAGCCAGTTTTGGATATGCTAGAAACATTTCACAGATAAGATTCTGCAGATCCTTAGTTTTGTGTGACCCTCAAGCACTTTTAAATTTAATATAAGTATCCCATTAAAACATCTGAGGCGGAGAAAACACCATTGGAACATGGATATGTATAGCATTGTGAAAGCACCTAAGATGTTCAAAGACAAGTTTCAATTAATCCAAATCATCATTAGGAGATATGAAGTAGGCAAAATTTCAGTCCTAAAGACTGCAGTCCGTTCTGGTTTTATAGATTGCAAATGCACACACCTGCAAACAGAGCATCACAAACACACACTCTTGACACATTTATTCTATTTTGTTAATTCTCTGCTGCCAATCGGAATCCAGAAGCAGGCAATTGTCTCCAGAGTCACTGGGAGGCAGGCCGAGGTGTCATGGGGAGATGGTTAAAGAAAAAAAAATAGCAACTGTGTTCGCACTCCTGCTCCATTCTTTTTAAAGGTGTGCATTTATATGCAATGCATATAAATAAAGGGTAGATTTTTGATAGCAAAATCATGATCACCATCTTGACCTTTTGATGCCCCCATGGATGCCCCTGCTAGGAGATAAAGACAAAACTCCTTTCTTCCGTCTCAGAGATCCTGTTACATTAGCAGTGGGGGGAAAGAAATCTATTTCACTAGCCACTCAGCTGCAAAATAGGCTGATCAGCAGAAATAAATGAGTGCAACTTTCAGAGAGGGGGCCTTGCAGATTTCTGGTTGTCTGCACATGGCTTAAAGCCATACTCTCTATCCTGGTGCCTTCCAGTTCTGTCAAATTCCAGCTCTCATTTCTCCTCCAAATCTCATAGCTAGGGAGTAAAACAGCTATCTAAAAGATCTGGAATATGTAAAAAAAGAGCCTTGGTGGCTCAGCAGACTAAAGTGCTGTTAACTAGCACCAGCTGCCTGCAATTACTGCAAGTATGAATCTCACCAGGCTCAAGGTTGACCCAGCCTTCCATCCTTTCGAGGTAGGTAAAATGAGGACCCGGATTGTCGGGGCAATAAGCTGACTTTGTATAAAAAAGAACACAGCTTAAGGGGACCCAAAAACCCTACTAAGCAGGTACCGGTATATACAAAAGTATGAAGGCTATTGCTTAATGTATTGTAAGCCGCCGTAAGTCTCCGGAGAAGGGTGGCATATAAATTGAACTAATAATAAATAAATACATGATCTAAAACAATCTAAACATCTGGAATGTGTAAAATGATGGGATTATAGTTCATTGTTCTCAAAGTTATCGGTAAAATTTTGATTTAGACACATAAGACAACTACAGTATTCCCCAGTTCATTAGTGGATTGTCATTGTGCTATGTTTTTAAAAATAGGGTCAAGGTCTTATTTGTTGGGAGGGGGTGCCAAACACAATATGAAACTGGAAAGAAATGAGCAAATAGTTTAAACCTATTTCATTGTTTGCTTATTTTCCTCTTCAGTTTTAACTTACTTAAAATTTCCAGCTTTAGCATTCTCCAATCACAAGCATCACATCTAGCTTGAATGTTCTGTAGATTTCAAATTAATAATAAAACCCATTAAACTCCTCTCGTTCGTCTCGTGTGGTTAGAGGGTAAACTTGTATGATTGTCATATTAAATGGCTGCCAATTAAGTCTATTTGGTATTCATTAATTATATTGTAGCTGAGTACTGCTCATTCCATACCTTTCCTAACTACAGAAGCAATGCTATTTCTTCTTTCTTTTTCAGTAATAAACTGTGATTGACTAAAAGTGTCCTATTCAAGTCCATTTCATTTTGCTCATGCTTCAGAAGTCCATTTGTAGTACCTTCATTTCATCTTTCCCTGTGCTGAGCTTTCCCATGTTTGTGTTTCTTGTGTTCTGTATTCCCACTGAATTCTGTCTTTGGATTTTCTTTTCTTATATAGCAATAGTAGCAATAGCAATAGCACTTAGACTTATATACCACTCCATACTGATTTACAGCACTATCTGAGCAGTGCACAGAGTCAGCATATTGACCCTAACAATGTGGGTCTTCATTTTACTGACTTCCGAATGATGGAAGGCTGAGTCAACCTTCAGCCGGTGAGAATTGAATTGCCAAACTGCAGTCAGCCAGCAGTCAGCAGAAGGAGCCTGAAGTACTGCATTGTAACCATTGTGTTGCCATGGCTCATGTTGTAGTAACAAGCAAATATCCTGAAGGCTTTAATCAAATCATATCATAAACACCGTTAGTACTTTAAAAGATTCTAGTATGGTGAGTGCCATCCCACCTGAAGGGTCCTTCATCCAACACTATATCAATCATTTTATATTTTCCATCCATGTAGTTTCCTTGATAAAAATGCAGGAATGCATTACCACTGTCTTCTCCCACATAGTATGAATTGATGCATTGCCATTATTACTAAAATGATCAGCCTACCTCCAACATCTTCCTATATCACTGCTGCCAATGTAGGCACATTCTTGCTTTAGCTGAGATTATTTTTATACCCTGGGTGACCCTGTTGGGAATTTATAACCTTGACATAAATTCCTGGCATTCTTTCTTTATCCCTTCCAGTAGCATCCCCTACCCACCACAATGAAGCACTATGCTTGAATGTTTGGGGGGGAGGGCTTCAATTATACAGAAAAATTAATCCAGTGTGATGTGAGGAAAAGAAGACTGCAAAAATAGCATTTAGATGGAGATACCCCTACATTGATGCTAACCTGCTATTTTAAAAAAAAACAAAACACCACACATTTTGGGTAGCTAGCAATAAAATGATTAAAGTTCACCCATGTAGGGTACAATTCAGGAGTGAAATCTACTTACCTTCCCTACTGGTTCAGAAGTGCACATACACGGAAGTCACATGCATGTGCAAACCCTCTGCGCATGCACAGAGGGTAAAAAACAGGTTACTTCCTGGTTAAAACCAGGAAGTAACGATGATCGGACAAGTGGGCAGAGCCTTGTGCTGCCGTCGCTACCGGTTCTCTGAACCACCCGCCGCCATCGCTACCGGTTCAGCCAAATCGGGCTGAACCGGTAGCATTTCACCCCTGGTACAATTTCTCTTCCTCCAGCAAGTGGCATCCTATCCTTCTCACTGAATGGTTAGTAAGGGTTAGTAATACTGGTTTCCATCAGTCTGCACATTTTTCTGAAAATAGCATTGATGTTGCCTTGAACTAATTTTAATTATGTGAATGTCGTGATTTTAAATTACAGAAGTTAGATCAGATGCCCTGGTGCTCAGAGAGGGTTGCCTGTCTACAGAATCCATCATGACAGGTTTTGTAAGACTCTGACACCAATTCACTGCTATGAGTGTCACCTTTTCCTTATGTTATAGCACCCTTCATTTGCTGCACAGAGCTTTCTTATCTACACAGGCCAGGGCAAACCTGCTCCCATTATCAACAATCAGTGGATTACCAACATCTTATCAGTTCATGAGCAGACAAAAGACACTTAGCAGAAGGATTCTGAGACAGTGCAGGTGACAGATAAGAAAGAGCACTTTTCCTTCAATACACTATGCAAGGAGACATCACCAGATATGGTACCATTCCTTAAAAATGAATACACTGAATGATTCAGGAAGAATTAGAGCACTTGTGAATCCAACACAGCTAAAAAATAAGATCGGCTAGAGAACTTCAGTTGAATTTCCATCTAAATATTATTTTGCAGTCGTCCTTTCCTCACATAACACTGTTATGTGGGGCATTTTAAAACATATAACCTTTTAGCGTCCATTCCAAAGATAATAATAGAAAATAAAGCTAAAAATAGTAGACTGGGGGGAAAAAAGAATCTTTGAATCTGAGTTATGAGTAAACAACAACATCAATAATTGCCACTGAAAGCATATAAGGTACTTGTCAAAATGCTCATTTATTTTTCTACCAAAATATAATGAAAAATTAATGCATCTCTATTTAACATACATTGGTGTTTATCTCGCTATAGATTTCTTTCTGTTTTTCTTCCCCACGTTTGAAAGCAGACTTATTTAGATCCAATTTCAGTTACCTTCATTCCCACTTGATCCTATGGGGTACCATGCAGCAGCGTTTGAACTGTGTTGTTTTCAAAATCTGCAAGCTAGCGGGTGCAATGTCATGCCTGCCATGGTACCATTTCAGACCTTTAATATACAAAAAATGACTTGTCTGTAAAAATATGATCAAGAATTTTAGAGGTTTGCCAATCTGCTGACCAACATCCCACTGCCTTGCCACCCTGAAGTCCTACACATCTTATTGACTGCTGCCTTGGATATTCTGCCTTTTGCAGGCTCTACCTACTATCAGTGACCAGCTGGAAAGTGACTGGGGAAAAATGAAGAAAGTTAAACCAGATGGATACATTGAAAAATCTCTAAAACTTCTTCCAAAGTTTGTAACAACTGTATTACTTTTTCACCCTTTTCTTTGTTCTCTTAATTAAAAATATAATGAAACTCAACTCAACTGCAATCCATTCTGGCAAGAAATGGCCCTCTCAGGATTCCAAATAACTGGTCTAATAGGGTGAGAGGCTGTAAAAGCACAAGTGAAATTTTTTGGCTTCCCCATGTTAATTATCTTCTCTTCTCAACAACCTTACTTCTGTTCCGCTAAAATGGATTGAATGGCTATTCATACTGTGAAGGATAGTTGCATGTGAGGATAGGATGCCAGGGCTCTGAAATCATCTGCTATAACCACCCTTGTCTAAAAGACTTCAATTTATCAAATTTGTTGCTTTGCAACACTATGTAAAATAAAAAAATGATGATTTTTCTCCCTGATGCATAACGGATGTTATTGGAGCTTAGAAAACAGGCTGAAATTTTGTTGCTATAATAATGAGAAACGTAGAGACAGGCAGGCTAGCAGCAAATGCTGTTTTAAAAGTACAACATAATGGACACAGTGGGTAAACCATTATAATTATCTTTTAACAAGCTTTCATTTTTCAAACCCACAACAATTCCAGAAATACTTGACCAAGCTACTGCAATCTGTGAGTTTGTCCATCTGTCCAGCAAATGTAGACACTTTTGTTTGTAAAGATTTGCACATATTTAGTAATTTACACTTACGAAGAGGTTGAAATGATGTACCTCAATAATTGCTGAGATATTTCTTCAAGGGAGATATACATATAGGTTATTTACAATCAACAGATCGTAACAGGACTATAATCTTCATCGTTTTATAAAATGATGTCTCATTGGTATATGATACCAGTCAAGATGTCAAAAATGTATAAAGGAATGTCAAACCAATTTTGGAAGTGTGAAAAGGAAGAGGGAAACTTCTATCAAAATTATAATGTGATAAAGATAAAGATGTTTTGGAAAGATTGGAAACCTTATACATTTGTTGAAAGAAGAAAAGACCAAATTGATGATTTATGGATTTGGGGACTAAAAAAGGTTAAAAGAGGAGTAAGGGAATTACAATGTAATAGGGGGAAAAAAGAGGGAAGGGAACAAATAAGATAGTAACTATTCGATTACTATCTATTCAAATAGATAATAATCTATTCGAAAGAAGGGTGGAAGTCATAAGTTTATATTTTCTTCTTTTTTTCCTTTTTCTTACCTTTTTAAATCTGTTATACTTTTTGTATTTAAAAATTATAATAATGAATAGCACAGATCATGACAGCATATTTGAAGGGTTAAAAATTAAGAGAGCTTAGAAGAAGACCAATATAGTTTATTTTCTACATACAGCCTATTAGTATTCATACTTCAGTCCAAAGCTTCACTGATTTTATTGTGTGTTTCTAGGTGTTTTTTCCCCTCTTGGGATTGCATCCCAACTGCTAATTCCAGTAAAATATCTGCTCCTTACTGTAATAGGCTTTTCTCTCTAGTAACCTACTATAAAGATACACACCAAACTCTAGCCACACCATTTTTTTTACTACAGCAGATTTTGGTAATTAAACATATACAATGTGGCATCTGATGTAGACCAAAAGGCACTAAATAATCCTTCTCATATTAATCTAAGGTCATCAATGCCAAAGGGCGATCAATAGAAAAGGACAGTTGAGTGGTTCTGTAATAAAGTACTGCCATCTTACTGCACTTGGAAAAAAAAGTGACAGGATGAGAGATTAAATTCTTTTGCCATCGACAGCTTATCAAACCAAAGATAAATTGGAGGAGAAAAATTATACTTCATGAGCAGCGATGGGAAAAAATCGAACAACAAAGAACAGATTTTGCTACTTAGGGTAGATCTCAACACCAGTGTGCTCCTTCTTGCTGACCAATAAGAGAGATGAATTTTGGATCTGAAGTGACAAAGATCGCTTTGGGACATGCCTTAAACCAAAGGTTCTTTTGCCTGGGATTGTACTGTAGTTGTGGGAGGCTATTGTGCAATCCTGAAAATAGACACAGTTGCTTTAAAGACAACTGTAACAACTGTTACAGGAATATCTCCACATGTTCCAAAGCATCTTTTCCAATTCAAATTTGAAGCAATGCAGAGCCCTAGTGCTATGAGCTGGAGATACCTTCAGTCCTTTCAGGTTAAAAAGCTAATACACGTAGTCCTCAACTGACCACCACAATTGAGCTCAAAATTTATGTTGTTGAGTGAGAAAATTGTTAAGTTAGTTTTGCCCCATTCAACGACTTTTCTTGCCACATTTGTTAAGTGGATCACCGTAGTTGTTTAATTAGCAACATGGTTGTTAAGTGAATCTGGTTTCTCCATTGATGTTGCTTGTCAGAAGGTCGCACAAGGGGATCACATGACCCTGGAACACTGCAACCGTCATAAATGTGAATCAGTTGTCAAGCATTCGAATGTAAATCAAATGACCATGGGGATGCTGCAATGGTTGTAAATGTAAAAAATGGTCATAAGTCAATTTTTTCAATGTGTTGTAACTTTGAACGCTCACTAAGTGACCTGTTGTAAATTTAGAACTACCTGTACCTTCCATATAAAAGCAATCACATAACTAAAGGGAAGAATAAAGGCATACAAGAGCGATCTTTTTAATCAGTTGGTGCCTTTGAATCAGTCCCTGCTGTTTTCTTGGCAAGATTTCAGAAGTGATTTGCCATTGTCTGCTTCCTAGGGCTGAGAAAGAGTGACTGACGCAATGTCACCCAGCTGTTTTTGTGCCTAAGATGGGTCCAGAACTCACAACCACCAGGTTTCTAGCCTGATAACCTAAATTACATCCCAACTAGCTCTCATATACAAGAATGATAGTCACATTAGAATACTATCAACATGAGAGTTCAATGCAGTGGTGAAATGCAGCCAGTTCTATCCGGCTTGGGCGAACCGGTAGCACCGGCAGCGGGAAGCTCCACCCACCTGCCTGGACATCATCATGTCCCATTTTTGACGTGCTGCGTCAAAAGGGTATTTCTGAAACTAGCCAAAGGGACAAAGAAGAAGGGAAATATTTGCATGTATGGATTGTTTTGGTTGTCAGGCCAAGCAAAAGCAAAAATAAGCTATTTCTCCCCAAAGGATCTTCAAACTACCTACGGATCAGTTGGTTTTACATTCTCTGATCCCTCCCCCCCTTAAGATTATTTTCATATGTGATTGGAAAAGAACACCAATATAATAATTGTACTTTTAAGTACTATTTACTTAATACAAATTCTGTACATTTTCCTCACCTACCGTCATAAATAACTGCAATTTGGTTTTTTTTTTCCTTAATGTATATGTGTGTGTGTGTGTTTAACTAGACAGACATATAAACAAACAGACAGATGATGGAATAATGAGGCATATCACAAAATTCTGAAATATGTGAATTCTAAGGATAATGGCTCTCTGCTTTGCATACTGATTTGAGAAATATGAATTTGGTTATTTCTTCTTAAACCAAAGAATCCGGTCTTCCACATCATGCCATTTCAAAAGCAGTAGACAAGGAATTCTTGGAGCTCAAATATACACAGGAAAAATATTTTGTTACTGCATTATTATCCTGCCAAATTTGCTAAGGACTCCCAACTGTTTATAATTACAGCTATAACACCCATGGTACATAATTAAAACAGCCATAACGGAAAATCCCAATAGTTTGTTGGAATTATAATATTCCAATCCAAAAATAAGAGTAACATAAGAGTAATAATAATAGACAGCAAAGTTTAGTTACAGAATGTCCTCAGTAGAGTTAGATTGTTATAATCTGGAAAAGTATTAAGAAGGAGGCCAACATTATTTTGAAAGTATTCTCCCTGACTCAAAGCTATTTCATAGCAGATCTATATTAATAAATGGCAGATATCAGATATTATGGGTTGTTTTTCTTCTTTCCTGTCCAAACCTGAATGATAATTATTGAGTCAGCAGGAAGAACCAGAATTGGTGGAACATTTGGCATTGTATGGCCATCTCATTGTATTCAGGATGAGTAAAAGCTGAGAAGAATTCCTTGCACCAAGGACATCTAAGGTCCTGCAAGGACAGCTCAGCTCTTTTGATTTAACACACACACACACTGGCACGTGACTTAGTATCCCCTATCTTTCCTTGACAGGGGAACAGCTGGTGGAGAGGGAGGAAAGCCACAGAGAAAGTAATAATGTTTAATTATCTGCAGTTGGAACCCATAAACTCTGACCCTACACACCGATGTTTTGTTTATCAGACGTTTATTTATTTTTCCCGGGAAGGATCAGAAATACATTTCAAAGTAGTTATCAGTTTGAATATCTTGGCATCTTGTTGTAGCTTTTGATTGCACTAAAGGAAAGCACAGCTTTGAATATCACAAGGGAAAGGTAGTTTCACAGCAGCACCTCAAATTAAATTCTAATGAGTTGCATTCTTTCTTATACTGCATTGTACATTCTTATAAATTATATTTTTGTTTGGTATTTTGTTTCACAGAGAGACAAGTAACGGTAGATTCTTTCCAACTTCAAATAAAGTATCCTGAGTTTATCTTTCATTTTGAAATGCACAGACATAAAGTCATTCTAGAATACTCAATGTGAATTAGCTGTGTCCGATGAAATGTCAAAAAAAGTGAAGCTGATAGGTTGTAACCATGCAATAGAACCCTTTTCACACACATTGTATGTGTAATGCATACAAAACGGGTGGTGGGGAGCTTTAATCATATGATTGTGGTCACATTTTTATTTTTTCAACCCCGAGCCCCCCTCTCACAGATTTCTCTCCTTTGAATTGTTCTAGGAAGAAAAGTTCCAATATTTCATTCAGAATTTATAGATTTAATTCTTTTACAAAATCTCAACTTTTAAATATTTGAGGTAGCATTTTAGGATGCATGGTTGGGGGAATTCCTAGTGATGCAGGTGGTTAAAATGCAGTACCATGGGCTAATTCTTCCCACATCTCGAGTTCGATCCTGAAGGGCTCGAAGACTGAATCAATGGGAAGATTGACTCAGCCTTCCATCCTTCCAAGGTCGGTAAAATGAGGAGCCAGATTATCGGGGGCAATATGCTGACTCTGTAAACATTTTAGAGAGTGTTGTAAAGCACTGTGGGCCAGTATATAAGTGCTGTTGCTATTTCTATTGCTAATTCCAGTATTATGGATACTTGGATTTTGGTTTTGTTTTATTGATCTCAGCTTGTGGTACAAAATATTTACATGTCAAAGTAAATAACCCAATAAAATCTGATCTGATTTGAATGTCTACTCTGTTTTATTGCTGAAAAAGTATTTTTCCCATCATATTTTTTTCTTTTTTTTCCCCTTGCAGGCCTAAAAAAAATAAATAAAGATTTCATCCACATCACAAAACTTGAACATAGTTTTTCTTGATAGCAGAAAAGTTTTGTCACGAATGTTTAGAATGCCCATCGATCTAGAAAGCATTTGGCCAAGCAAACTGAAATCTGGGAAAGTAAAGAAACTACGTTGCTCTTTCCTTCCCCAAGGCACAGCTGTAATTCACATTTCCTCCCCATCCACTCCCGCTTGGGATGCTTACTTCTATTGCTCTGCTCCAGAGCCACAGTTATTAAGTGCTGTCCCCCTTTAGCTCGGCTATAAAGAGAAATCAGCAGCAGTGCTCCCTTGGACACTTTGCAATGGCAGAGTCCAGCTTGTAGGAGCCTCTAGGGTTTTATAGCCACTTCCAGCCCCTATATCACTCTGACACTTACATAATTACATATCAGAGAAGAGAGGATGAAGCATCCGGCACCTTCTAAACATGTCAACATGATTTGAAAGGTTCAGACTCAGCTGGACTTTTTAAGTTGTTTGCTTTCAGGCTCCAGTGAAGAAGCATTTGCAGGATCAATACCTGCAAGGCCTTAAGAAAAGTGCAGAACATAAAAGGAGCATCAGGCATGATATGTCCAGAAAATGCATGCATTTTGCTTGGGATTAGCAGCTGTCCTTTCTCTGCCTGTTGTTGCACGAGCAGCAGATGTCACACCAAGGTTTTCCATTCCAAGCTTGGAAAGAAGGGCACAAACAGTATCACAGACAAATGCAAGGGGCAACAAGTCCATAAAACCTGGCTTGACTATTAATTGATTAATCATCATGGCGGCTGTTTATACTGTGGATGTTTTTATTATTTCAATGTTTTTTAAATTGTTTTAATTATTTTAGAACTATAAGCCTTCCAGAGTCACTTGGTTGAGTTGGGCGGCTATGGGCAGAGTTGGGCAGAAATAAATGAATAAATAAATAAAGAGAAGTAAGACAGGAGATGGAGAAAAAAAAAGTAATTGTATTCTAACCTGCCTTTCTAAATGCCCAGTTGTAACAAAGCTGTTTGAATTCCAGCCAAAGTGACATTAGATAATTATTCTTGTGAATTCCTTTGCCTGGTCCTTATTTGCAGGTTAATATATGAACTTTTTCATTTTATTTCCATTTGTATATGATACTGGGTTTAGAAAGTATATAGAGGAAATAACATTTTAAATATTTAATTTGATAATTTTATCAACAGATAAGCATAGTTATATAGGTATTTTAAAAAGAAATGTATAACTTTTCTTTGCATAATTCACAAGTTAGTTTTGAATGTACCAAACTTTCCTCTTGATACGCCACTATAAATAAAAATTGATAAAATTTATTTTGTGAAGACTATTTTGTGTGGATTTTTATGAGGTCCGCTTCCAGTCAGAAGAAACCAATTAGGAAATCTATAAACTAACTTTATAGTTCATAACTTAGAAGAAGGCATAGGTTATCCTAAAACCTTTTTAGTTTTCCTTACTATGCTATCCACATGAATGGTTCCCAGATAAACTGGTACAAAATTCTACCACAAAACACAGTGGTTGCATCTTATTGTTTGAACAGCAGAGTAATAAGATTTACTCCAGTAGATATCTTTTAGTGTCATGCAGGTAGTTCTTGATTAGTGACTGCCGCATTTAGTAACCATTTGCATTTCCAATAGCGATTAATAGAAAACTTTATGACCAATCCTCACACTATCTTCACAGGTCGATAAAGCAAAGGAAATCTTAAGTGAAATCATACTTCAGCTTCAGTTTCAGTTTTAGTTTCACTTAGTGGCTGCTTCACTTAACAACCAAATTGCTGGTCCCAATTGTGGTCACTAAATGAGGACTACCTGTATTCAGAAGCTTCACAAGACATATAAGGGGTGAAGCAAGAGCAGTCAGATCTTGGCCACAAAAATCCTCACAACCACCAAAGGGGAACAAAGAGACATAGAAATGTCTTTTCCATCAAGCTTCTGCAGCCCAGAATAGACCTAATAAAGCGGGCAGCAGATTCTCCACTATAAGTCCAAGCTAGTAAACAGCCACAAGCTAATTAATAATATGTAGAGCCTCAGGTATTTCAGGAGAGATTCCATGATGGACAAGTCTTTTGTTGTCACTTTGTTACAGCATCTCCTCCTATGTCCTAACACATGAACTGAAGAGACCAAACCCTGTCTGTCTAAAAGAGCCATTCTGAGTAGGATTTGATGATGGTTTGGTATTACTGAGAGAGAAAAAAAATATTGCTCACATTTGGGGAGAGGAGAAGTTACTATTTTGCTATAAATAATACTAAACTATAAAGTAATAGCTTTGGAGTAAGTTTGATGTATAAATCCATTCACTTCTTCATAAATCACTGGATATCAGATACAACTAAAAGAAAGCAATTGTATTGTTTTAGTTTTATGCATGAAACAGGCTATAGCTATGAACAGAAGTCTCATCTGAAATAAAATTTCATTCTAAGGAGATGAATTTACAATTTTGCTTCTGTAATTGGTTGGGTAGCATTAGGGATCTCAACAGAAGACCACATGTTGGTCATCTGGGTAATTAAAGATTACTAGATATTTTTGAATTCTGTTTTTTCATATGAGGGGGTCCACATCCTCTCATTTATTTCTTTACAGTATTTATAAATGACACAGGTTTTCTATGCCTCGAAGCTAGCAATTAAATATCAAGTATCAAAACTGAAGTGCTTTGAAACTATGATTTTGAGGCTTACAAGGACATTGTAAGGAATACAAAAATAAATAAATAAACACAAAAATTGATTTTACTCTAATGACAGAGCAAGGAACAGGTACTTTCCAGGAATAGGAACAAGAAGAAAAGATGGTTTCCAGGGATATTTATCCATTTATTATTTGTGTTCTTCTAACTAGCTCTTTATGATTTCACAGCTCATTATTTGTAACTTATTTGAAAATTCTCTATTTGCACTTTGCAATTCATGAGTTTGAAATGTGCTGCTCAGTATTAAATGAGGAACACTTAATTTCTTTGTGTGAACTCCTGATCACTTCAGAATATTGTTAAAAATGCAGCAGCTTTGGTTTCAGTTAAAATTATCGAAATAATTCCTATAAAAGTCAAAAGCTCCCCAAAAGTGTGATATTTAAAATCTCAGTTGGAGGAAGGTTGATAATGGTGGGAATTGGATTCCTCATTACTGTCTTATAAATTAGAAAAGCATTATAAGTTACAGATATAGTATGAGCAAAAATTTCAAAAATAATTATTTGAGGCTGTCAGTATGATATAAGTAGGAAATTGCATGGTGGCAGAATCTTGTTAAGTAGGCCATTTTGTCACTAAAGAAAATGTCTGGAATTCAAATCTTATCACACCTTTAAGGTGAATCCTCAGAGATTATTTTTAAAATTAATTAATTTCCTCTATACTTATTTTAGTTAGAACTTGTTTTAAAATGATGTCATCTTTTTTGAAGTGTAAAAGGTGCTTTGGAGTGAAAAAGGTGCCTTGAAATATGCTTTAAAGTAAATTCTCTTTTGACTGGTATTTTTTTTTAAATTTTTATTTATATGCTGCTCTTCTCCGGAGAATCAGGGCAGCTTACAATGCGTTAAGCAATAGCCTTCATACTTTTGTATATTTATACAAAGTCAGTTTATTGCCCCCACAACCTGGTCCTCATTTTACCCACCTTAGGAAGGATGGAAGGCTGAGTCAACCTTGAGCCTGATGAGAATTGAACTCGCAGTAATTGTAGGCAGCTGGATGTTAAAGAGCCTTGGATAGTACAGTGGTCTAAAGCACCCTGTTATTAACACAGCTGCCTGCAATTATTGCAGGTTTGAATCTCACCAAGGCTCAAGGTTGACTCAGCCTTCCATCCTTTCTAAGGTAGGTAAATTGAGGACCCAGTTTGTGGGAGCAATAAGCTGACTTTGTATAAATATACAAAAAGTATGAAGGCTATTGCTTAGCGCATTGTAAGCCGCCCTGAGTCTCCGGAGAAGGGCGGCATATAAATCAAAAAATTTTTAAAAAATAAATAAATAAATAAATAAATAAATGTTGTCTTAGTAGGAGGCATTAGCCTCCTACGCCACTCAGGCTCCTGAGGTATTGCGCTGTAGCTGTGCGGAGCTGCTGGGCAATCCTGAAAACACACAACTGCTGTATGAGCATTTCTTTATGTTCCAAAGCATCTTTTTCACTTCAGATCTGAAGCAGTACATAACCTTAATGTTATGAGCTCAAGCCCTTTTAGGTTAAAAAAAAAGAAAACCTCTAATACCTTCCATGTGAAATTGCAGAACTGATTTGCCATTGTCTACTTCTTAGGGCTAAAAAAGAATGACTGGCCCAAGATCACCCAGCTGGCTTCGTACTTAGGGAGGTACCCAGTTTCTAGCTTGGTGCCTTAACCCCTATAGCAACCTGACTCTTAATTTATATATTATAAGATTGTAAAATCAGTCAAGTCTGTATGTGTTTCTCCTTTGCTTCTTTGAATATTATGCTACTTATTTGAAGATACTAAAAGCAGTCTGGTGGACAAAGCCATTGTTTCAAGAGTTTCAAAATATTTTATCTTCTTTGTATTAATAGTCACATTTTGCTACCTAAACAAACAATTAACTCTCAGTCAAGCAGGGTTTTTGTGCTTTCCTTTTCATCTTTAATAGTGAAGCAAAGGGAAGAAAGCAGCCCTAATTCTTTTCCCATTGTTATCTGAGAGATTCAATGCATTGCTTATTGTGGTTGGATCTCTTCTAAATTGCTTTTTTTTCCTGTTTGTATGAATTCAAAGTTATTTTAACAGATTGTTTGGAGGAAGTCATACTTCTTCCACTAAAGTGGCTAGGCCACACAATCTATTCTCTAACCCATGTTAAGCAAGTGGCATCGTAATACAACTTTAAATCTCAAGCCACTAGTCCGCCTCACTCTTCAGAATCCTTAAAATCTTGAATGTAATACTTTGTCTTGATCATATGTATTTCATTACTTGTTTATTCCAGTTTATTCCAGTTTAATATATTGTTTTCAGTATATAATGGAATCAATGTAGCAATAGTGGGAATATCAATGGAATAATAATAATAATAAACTTTATTGTCATTGTATGTGTATACACAGTATACACATACAACAAAATTTACTTAACACCAAAGACCAAGTCCCACACAAATAATCCCCAAACACACTCCCACCCACCACAATTCCCCACCCCTAAACCACCCAAACATCCACACAACAGACCAAGTAATACTGTCCAACAGCTCACTGATGGTGGCCCTTTAGTTCGTTGTTGAGTGCAATTATAGCTCTGGGATAAAAACTATTCAGAAAACGTGTGATCCGAGTTTTAATTGTTCTGTATCTTCTGCCAGAAGGCAACAGTCCAAAAAGATTGTAAGCAGGATGGGAAGAGTCTCTGAGAATGTTATACAACTTCCTCAAACAGCGAGATTCGAAGATGTTCTCCAGGACTGGTAGCTGGAGTCCAATAATATTCTGGGCAGTTTTAATGATTCTCTGTAGAGCCTTTTTGTCTGCTACAGAGCTGCTCCCATATCATGCAACAATGCCGTATATCAGGACACTCTCAATGGTGCTGCGATAGTAGGACAGAAGTAGATGCTGAGATAGATTTATCTTCCTGAAGAATATTGACATATCAAATATTATTTGATATTAGAAAAAAGTGGTATAAGATGTTTTATTCTTGGTATATATTAACACAGTCCTGATCTAGTCCTAAAAAATTTTTTTTAAAAAAATTGCTGAAAATACAATAATCGGGTTGAATCATTCTTTCATAAACTGCAGCAATGTTGTAAAGGTCAACTATATTGGAAAATGTTTTATACAGCACTTGAATGAAACAAATCTTAAAAGCTGAATTCCCATTCCCATTGTAGCCTTCAGTTAGGTGAAATTGGAAAGTATAGGACAACAGTTATTCAGCTAACCCAAATGGGCTAATTGACAGAATGAACTCCTGTGGGAATGAAATTTGGGGAAGCCGTTGCTGCTTTAATGCTACCGCGCTGGTTCTCTAATGGCGCCACAGGGCTGCCATCAGCCATGGACTCGTGATCCTCATTTCCAATGCTCAACTTTTCAAAAGTCAATGGAAAATCAAGCATGAATTTCAAATCTCTCTGCAACCTTCCCAACAGCAAAATCATGGCTTGTGAGAACCTTGCAGGAAAAAAGTAAATGGGGAGATGGCAGCGAAAGTCACAAGCTGTTTGACTTTTCCCGGTCCCTCTGCACTTCTTGTTGTTGTTGTTGTTGTTGTTGTTGTTATTATTATTATTATTATTATTATTATTATTATTTCAATTTATATGCCGCCTTTCTCCGGAGACTCAGGGTGGCTTACAATGCATTTTTTTAAAAACCATTATAAAAACATTTAAAAATTAAAACATTAAAACCCATTCACACCATTCATGGCCGGATCTCACAAGATCGCAGCAGCGAAATCAACTGCCCCAGGCCTGATGGAAAAGCCAGGTCTTCACAGCTTTTCGGAAGGCCAATAGGGTGGGGGTGGTCCGGACCTCAGGAGGTAATTGGTTCCAGAGAGCTGGGACAGCCACAGTGAGTTCCAACTCGCACACTTGCACAACCACTCCCTCCCTCTCTCCCTCATCTGGCAGCAACCATTTACCTGCCTGCCGACTTTGGATTGCAACTTCCTGCTGGCTTCATGATTCTCATTTAAGTCAATAGGAAAGCCTGTGTTTATTCTGTTTCTTTGTTTAGGTAAGGAAACATCTCTGAAACGATGGCCCAATGGGACACGGGTTGTCTAGTTTTTACTAAACTTCACTAACCATATATTCCCACAATGTACATTTAATTAGCTTTGTACATGTTGACTGTTGCAAGGATACTACATGTTAGAAAGGATATTTGATCCCTTCAGTAGAAGAACTCCTAAATTGTGGGAGTATGCTTTGAAATAGTGAAAAACCGTGTATTTCAAAAGTAATCCCGACAACAGTATTTAATTCAAATTGGAAACCATTCCTACATTAGTATTCAATACATGGGTTTGTACCACAGCCAAAATCTGGAATTCTCTCTGTATCAGATCTATATTTTAATTTTATAGGACTTCTAAGAATAGATTTTTAGTAGTATGGACAGAATTTACTGCAGTTCATAATTTCATTTCTTGATTTATACAGTGCAGATCATGGTTCTTGAAATTTATGTTTCCTTACAGCTTAAAGGGATTTTCAAGTTTTTAAAATAATATTTCAATTATTCACAATTAATTAATGATATGCAGGAAAATTATAATCCCTATGACATTAGTAAATCCCTTATTTACTCATTTGTACTCTAGTCTTTTATCACTTTCTTTTGTCATTTTTCCTTCCTGATTTATACACATACACACACTCAAACACACACACACACACACAAATGTCTAATAGATACAAACATGCAATAAAATAAAGTAATGCATATTGCTTTCTATCACAGATTATGCAAAATTTATGTCTAAGCAAATATGCTAGAATAAATTTATGTGCTAATAATTTTGTGAACTTATTTTACAAGTTAAGACTTCAAGAGTTCAGCACCACATATAAAGTATGTCCTAAATCTTTAGCTGGTCTTGATTTGTTTTATTTTTTTCTATAAACAAAGAGCCTAGTTATTAAAATGAATGTGAATGGAATTATATGAACACTAGCAAAGTTCATTTCACCAACCTAATATTTCAGAAAGTCTATTGGACTTGATAAATTAATTTTGTTTCATGGAGAAGCATCATCCAGATCCAAGGACCCAAAACAGCCTAGGTAGCTGTATCTTAGCATAGGTCCTAGATTCTTGGATTTTGCTGGGTTAGACTAAACTAATCTGCACGATTTAAAAGAAAAACACCTGCAAACAAATTGAATGTTTCTAAGTGCAAATTGGATTTTCAATAGCTCTAGATTTAAAGTGCCAGTATAGTAAAACAAAATTATTTTAAGATCTCTACCTCTAGAATACTAATTTATTTAAGCTTTCACATTTATGTTATTGTTTGCTTTTCCGCATATAAGTTGATGTGAGAGATACCAAGAGGGAGAGATAAGCATAAAAGATCAGAGAGATAGGAAAGAATTAAACATGACTTTGTTTGAATTTAGTGGTTTCTAAGGTTGAGATAAGCATTTAAATTTCTAGGGCTATAAAACCCAAGTCAGGCAGCCCTGTCCTTTGGAAGGCTCATGCAGTCACTTTAAAGCCTGTTGCCAGTTCTTTCTCTCTGTGTGTATTCCTGTGCAGGCACAAAAAACTAGGGTAGCTTTTATCTGCTCACATCAAAGTCCTACGGCCCAGAATAGACCTATTTGCTACCCAAAAAAATCAGAATATTCACCTTACATTACACCAGGGGTGTCAAACTGGTGCCCGCAGGCCGGATGCATCACACACAGGCCACACCCACCCCAGCTCCACAAAAGGAAAAAATGTTGTGATATGTCATGTGACAGCAATGTGATGCAGTGAGTTTGACACCTGTGCACTACACTATTCAGTCTTTTTGTTCATGTAAGCCTAACCCAAAAGGAGGGCATTCAGGGATTAGCACATTAAACCGGCTGTTCTTTCCACCTTCTACATATGATAGATAACTAGAGGAGAAGCTCCTTTGTCCTTGGCAACATTAAAATCTGAGTAAAGCTTTTGGAATTCACTTCAAAACAGTAGGTCTCTTGTTTTCTTAGGAACTGACTAATTAAGAGCCAGCTCCTAAAGCTGAGAGGGTCTTTTGAAAACATACTTTAGTAGACTTATTGGGGGGGAGATAGGGTTGCCATGGTACCTGTTGTGATTTCAGTTGCAATAACTAATAAAAACAACAATAATGGTTCGAAGTATTTTGGAATCAAATGTTACATTTCTTCAGTGACCCAGAGGGATGCTGCAACACAGAGACATTGTGAGAACTTGAAGTGGTGTATGGCTTTCTCAACAACAGCTGACTACAAGAAGGAAGGTCAGACAGGCAGCAGTAAAACCAGGGCACTGGCTCTCAACAATTTCCTGAGGACACGAAATTGTGTGTGACATAAAACTTTGCCTTTTTGGAACACATCTTAGAATGGACATTCTTTGGGGAGATAATTTTTTTCGGCCTTACATAATATACTCCAGGTATTCTCATCCCAAATCCTTAACAGATGGTGACATTTCATATATTCCACTGATCCTCAGAAATCTCATGAGCTTCAAATAGTGTCCTATAAGTTTAAATATTTAAAATTTGGGTAGAGAATGGGCATGTGAGTTGGAGTGGAATCATTGCTCCTACAGTATAGGCACCATGTTGCTAACCTCAGTTTTCTTGGGCAAAGTAAGAGGTTGAGTACTGAATGATTTCAACTAGGCTAATCTGGCAAAACAGAATAATTTCAAGAACTTCTTATTTTGTACATACAGCCCTCATACTCATACATTATTTTTAGCTAATAGTTTAAACTATCTGTATTTAGTGTGAAGAAGACAATGTTCAGGATTTACTGGGCTAATATTCTGTGACATTTACAACTACTGGTGTCAGAACAATGATCCTTTAATTCACATGTTGTTATGATAGCTGTCAATCATTCTACATTTTATAAGATCCTGTCATTTTATATGAATACCAGACTGAATCTGAACCTGAGCTTCACGGTTGAACTTTGTAAGTAAAATTTTCTAATATGCTAAAGCTGTCCTATATTTCAAGATGCATTTTATCTTTTTTTCATTTTTAATATAATTTCAGAAGTAGGTTTTCAGATCTGTACTGTTTGCTTTCCGGTTTCTCTTCAAAAATCAGACTCATCAAATGCTTTATTGAAGTTTTTGGGTTCCCTGCTCCTTTCTGAAGTTAGAACAATCTGAGGTTTGGTTATCTGTTTTCAAGAGCTAAACATGCAAAGTGTAAAATAAAATTATGATTTGCGTTCTGAGTGTATATCAGTATACACATGTAGTCCTACTTAGTGAGTTGTGGGCAACTATTTTGGTTTGCAATCGATCTCCAATAGATTAGTTCTTTTGGTTTACTTAAAATGTTTTGGAGGGCTTCGGTTGGTTTGTGTGTTGTGGTGATGCCATGTGTTTGTAATAGCCTGTGGATTGTTTCTGATATATTTTTGGTGTATAGTAGTGTTACTTTTGATATCTTAGATTGATTGTGATGTAGTGGAGTGGCTGATCGGGTTCTTTTTGATTGGGTTTCCATTTTGTTGGAAGATACTGTATGGACAGTCTCTTTGTTTTTGTTTTTTCTTCTGGTGTTTTAGGTTGTTGCAATGTGTTTGTGCTCATCTGAATAATGTTCTTACATAGCTCCTCTTGTGGAAAGTTGAGTTGTTAATTTGATATTGGAACCCAGGTGAAATCTAAAATGCTAATGAATTCCTGAAAACCTAGTATTCAGACAAATCAACCATCAATAGACACATAAAAATCAACCATATTTACACACCATTCAAATCAGACAAGAAAAAGCTAGGAAGGAAACAAAACAAAACAAAAGACTAGAATACATCCTCCTCAGTAGCTAACATTAAGATAAACAGGGATTAACACTAGACAAACAATCAAGCAGAAAACAACAGCCTAATCAAGGAACTACTAAGGAGAAAACCCCACTACTACCAATACAGGCAGGGCAAGCTACTATCTCTTAGAATTTCTTAGAATAACAGAGTTTGGAAGGGATCTTGGAGGTCTTCTAGTCCAATCCCCTGCTTAGGCAGGAAACCCTACACCACTTCAGACAAAAGGTTATCCAATCTCTTCTGAAAAACTCCAGTGTTGGAGCATTTACAACTTCTGGAAGCAAGTTGCTCCACTGATTAATTGTTCTAACTGTCAGGAAATTTCTCCTTAGTTTTGGTTGCTTCTCTCCTTGATTAGTTTCCACTCACTGCTTCTTGTCCTGCCCTCAGTTTTGGAGAATAGCTTGACTCCCTCTTCTTTGTGGCAGCCCTTGAGATATTGGAACACTGCTACTACATCACCCCAGTCCTTCTTTTCACCAGACTAGACATACCCAATTCCAGCAACCATTCTTTATATGTTTTAGCCTACTGTCCCCTAATCATCTTTGTTGCTTTTCTCTGTGCTCTTTCTAAAATCTCAACATCTTTTTTTTACATCGTGGTGAGCAAAATGTTTAAAGAGGGAGCAAATCCCATGCTTACTAGCATTGATAATGTTAGTCAGGTAATAAAACAACTGCAAACAAATAACTAAGATCAGCGAGAACCAAAACTGTTTGTAACATTAGAAAGGAATGTTGTATGTGGCACATGTTATTATACAGGCCACACTTGATTTACACTTTCCCTATACTCTAAATGTCAGCTTATTGGCATAGGCAATATCTGTGAGGGCTAATTGGAGATGACCAAATGATATGGAAAGTTGCAATTTGGCATATAGAAAATGTTAAAAAGCATGAATTGAGAAGTCAAAGTAAAATAAAAGGGAAATTCTAAATGAAGACGGTTGACCTTATGAATTGGAGTTGATGAATACATGCACGGAAGCAACAGTACAAAATTAATTATAAATATATACATATTACATACACACACACATATATACCCACACATATTTATACCCACACAACAAATACACATACAGAGAGACACACAGACACACACATAAATGTACAGTCCACAATATATGTCAGAAAGTATGAAATTGTGTCATCTGACCTAGATTATTGTGAGTGCATATAAAAATAGAAATTCATATGCTGGTGGTAGTCATATGCTTTGTTCTAGTGAATAGTAATAATGAATGAATCAGAAATTAATTGGGGAGGTGCAATGTTCAGAATTAATGTAATTCAGGATGTCGAAGAGAGAAAACCATTCTGTTAGATGCTATAGATGGAAAAATAGGAGTGAAATGGGAGGCTGCAGGGGAAAAAATGGGTTATTTGGAGGGCCAATAATAAACAACAGTGTTTGATGAATATCTATTTAGAAAAAAACAAGTTTGTTTTCAATACATAATTCAAACATAAATCTATTCATGCATATACATGGCAAAACTTAATATAAAACCAGAAGCATGATTGATTTTTTTTGTTTATGATTAAGAATTAGAATACAAAGAAGATAAAAGGTGCTAAATGTGGAATAGCCTATTTTTTAACTGTGTTAACAGTGGGTCTTGGAGAAAATGGAGCATGGAAAAAACAGTGTGATCCTATGATAGCTAATCTCCCAAGAAAATAAATGGAAGGTGGATATAGGTAAAGTTAATGTGGAGGCTCCTTATAACAACGTGTAATTATGTAGAACCAAAGAAATATGTTAACAAACAAATGTATGAAAAAAGGGTGTTTAGTGGACAATGAAATGAAAGAGGGTGTGGATGAGAACTATATATAGCCAATATATAAATATATATATAAATTAGCCTTATTTGAAGCCTAATTTAAGTAATTGAGATAAAGAAAAGCAGACATTATAAAAAGGTAGTCCAAATGAAATAGGAGATCATGGGGAATAAGAAAGATATTGACATTCTTTGTGCTTGCTAGTAATATATTATATCTGATAATACCTGATACCAATACAGGATCAAGATGTAGTCCTGCCCTAAAGGCTGAATCTCTTTAATTAGCTTTCCTTAGCCAGCTGATCTCTAGGTATGCTGAAAGTGCAATTCCCAGCCAGAGTGATCATTGCAGTGCCAACATGCTTTGGAGAATGTTAAGATGCAAGACGTTAATCTATAATCTACCAGGAAGGAAGAAGACTGGTGTGAAAATTTCTCTCAGGCAATTGTTACTCCATCAGAAATCTAAGAAACCTCCAGGAACCTCATGCCACCCATATAGCTTGAAGACATTGTCCTGTTCTTCAGAAATGTCAGTTCATGAATATAATATTTTTTGAAGCAGTTTTTTATTTTCTTGTTAAGAGATTTTTATCCTTCTTGTGGAGCTGGCCATAGTGCTTTAACCCTCACCTCAGTTTTTGGTTTCATCAATTTTGCATCCATAGTTCCACTCTTCAGCCACAGCATTGCTTTTTCTCTGAGTTCTGCCAGCTCATTGGAAGACATCTTCTTGCCTCAGTGGATTGTAGAAACTTGATTTCTAAGGCCCTATGTGTATAACACAAGTCTATTAGTACAATGAGAAAACCTAACAGTGTTTATGAATATTCTGGCACAGCTATACTTTTGGTAAGTTCTATCCAAAATCAAAGCTTCTAGTTAATTAGATGGGAAGCCAACAAAAGTTAGATTAAGTATTGTGAAGTACATATAAGGCCAAAATGTCTTCTGTCCTGGCAAACAACACCGTTTCAGGGGGAAAGTAAAGGTAACATTATACCACATATAAAAACACCACCACGACCCTGCAAAATTATACATTTTCTCTGTGCAGCTGTATAAGCATACAGTTTCCAAAGAAGTGACAAAACCTGAAATGACAGATTCTTTCAAAAAATTAGCAATGCCTGCTTTCCCTTCTCTTGCCAGTTTCCTACATGAGCAGAGCACCAGCCATTTATTGTTCTTCCCCCATGTACCAAGATAATTAGCGTCAAATGTAATTAAAAGCTGATAAATTCACCAGGTGCTAGATAGTAATTTTCTCCCAGGCTGTATGCTAGCTCCTTTCCTTCTTGTTTGTGTCAAGGGATAATTTGCCTCTCCCGCGCCCAACTTTTTTTCTTTTTATGTACCTACATATAGAATCGTTGTCGTGATCAAACAGCCTGGCATCATCATTATGGCAGGATTCTATTGGGCCGTTAAAGTGACAGTTTTGTAATAAAATATCATGCCTGCAAGTAGTTGCACAAGAAAAGATATGTCAACTCTTGGTTTTTCCTAACCTATGCATTAAGAGACGAGCTGGAATTATAAACAATCTTTCCTCTAAGTCAGTTTTAAAAGTCACCTATTCTATATTGATGCCAGTATAGATGGAATATGGAATTTATAACTTATACATGGAATCAATTATATTAGAATACAAATAGGATTGACTAATGTATGTCTACAATGCAGGGGTGAAATCCAGCAGGTTCTGACAGGTTCTGGAGAACTCTGTCAGAGCATAAATCAGCCCCGTTCCCCCCCTGGGGTAATTGCTCTTGATAAGAGATGGACGGATCTTGTTTTTCCCTGTTGTATACTCTAAAGAAGAAACACCGGAATGTATTCTAAGAAACATTTTATTATAAAAGTAAAAAACCTAGCTAACTACATCTTGGCAGCTGTATCACACAGACGAATAAAGGAAGTTAGAAAAGAAAGAATGTGGACATGCGCAGTAGCTCAGACATCACAAGACAGTCTTATCTCTGTGATAAGGTTCTCTGGCAGACTACCATAAGTCTTAGGATGGAAGCTCAGCTGGCAAACAAATAACGCAGTGACAAACTGGTAGTGGAAATTTTGAGCAGTTTGGAGAACTGGTAGCAGAAATTTTGAGTAGTTCGAAGAACCGGCAAATACCACCTTTGGCTGGCCCCAGAGTGGGGTGGGAATGGAGATTTTGCAGTATCCTTCCCCTGCCATGCCCACCAAGCCACGCCCACCAAGCCACCCCATGCACACCAAGCCACACCCACAGAACCGGTAGTAAAAAAAATTGGATTTCATCACTGCTACAATGCCATTTTACCTTACCTTAGTGCCTTTTAAATCACAACTGCTTACACACACTAAAATATTGTCAGGTCACATATTTAGTGTTTTTAGAAAGTTAGATCTCCTATTGGATGTATGATTAAATATTAGCTCCAGAAACATTTTATTAGTGATGGTACAACATTAATAAGTGCCTAATTAGGTCTTCTGTACCAGATCAGACTTATTTTTCCTCTAATATTGTCCACTATTGTCCAGCAGTGGGAATTCAAGATCACTTGCCTTTGTATCAATTTCTACGAAACCCTTTTAACTGAAAGAGGAACAGATTCATCATTGGGAATAGATTCTAGAACCTTATGCAAAACGCGTGCTCTGGCACTGATCTATGATCCATTCACAAATGAATTTATCCATCCTGTAATGTTTTCATGAATTGCAAATCAAATGCAGTTTCTTCTAAAGTTGTTCTCCAGCTCCTAATTAAAATAGATCCTGAACACGATTAACTAGTGTTTAGGAGACCAAAACCATTACACTGCTTTGTAGGCACATGAGTGGAATTTCTTTAGATGAATTATTTAATTTCAGTGAAACTCCAACTGATTTCAGAAAATTAAATGTCCCAAGCAACTTAGCAAAGCTCATATTTGTATTTTTTTTTCTTGCAAATTACTGCCGCTTTCTACCTCAATCTAAGCCTCTTGTTCATCTGTTCATAATTACCAACTTTCTATCTACCATGGAAAACTGTAATAAAGTGCAAAAATTATGAAATTAAATTTCAAAATACAAACAGTGATAAAATAAAGTAAAACAAATGTCCCAAATACTAAGTCTATGTATATCTTCATATTAAAAACTGGCAGAGTCCTTCCAGAAAACCTATGATTTCTTTTTCTTTTTTGAGAGAGCTTACTAACCTACTAAGGTAGTTCTTCAATACTGAAGTGGACTATTTACTATAATTAGCTTTAGCATGATGATGCTATCCCTTCAATCATATTGAAATCGTAGATTTTAAAATCTTTGGCCATAATATATAATTTTGTATTGTATGTTTTTATTTGGCTGTGCACCGCCCTGAGTCCAGCAGGAGAAGGGTGGTATACAAATTTAATAAATAAATAAAATAAATAAATAAATAAATTTGATTCTTGGCAATTCTATGGACCAGCATTCCACATTTTCCAATCTTGTACAGCTTCTTCCTTTGTAGACGTTGATGATGTCTAGCTTTAACTTAGTGATTTATAAAATAGAATTAACTGTTATTGGATTTCTGCATGTTCAGTTGTTCTTGTATATGCCCTAATATGTATTCAGATCAACCTTCATCACATTCTGCTTAATTTGAACAGTCCCCTACCCAACCCTGAACTATTTCAATGTATGTATATAAATACCTACTTTAAATACCATCTTTGTGCTTTAAAAATGTAGTGTAATACAACTTAATCCAAGTGATAAGCAGATAATAATTTTATCTATTCTTGACTCTCAGGAAAGCTTTCTGACTCTTTCCCACTTTTTCCCACTCCTATGGTTGGGATGGTAAACCTGGAAGCCAATTATGTCTACTTACTTCTCATTATTTGCATTCTTGAGAAATTATGGGTTATGATAAGCAATGCTCATCACTTTTACTCATTTAATGTGGCTTTGGCAGTGGCATTAATGCTTGGTTTTATACCCATTTTTACTGAAGCATTTAGTAGCAGTTGTCTGCCTCATAGACTTCTTTCAAAAGCAAAATTTTACATATTAAGATGGAAGGCAGACTCTGGACAATTTTATTCTTCCTATCCTGTGGTCCTGTGGATAAAGTTCCAATCTTCATTATATTGGTACTTGTGGAATTGTGATTAAAAATGTCCCTTGCTGTGGCCCAATCAGGCAAAGACAGTTAACAGAAGCAATAATATGGTAATTATATTAATATACCATTAATATAGTACATTACTATATCATAAAAACACAAGATTGATGATCCTCAGTTTATTACTTGAAATGGAAGAAAGTTATGCACAAACAAGTTATAGTTTTACTCATCTTCAGGGATACTCCTTAAGCTTCATAAAAGCATTTATATAACTTGTTAAAAAAGAACAACTGGATTAATTATAATTAAACGTGCTTTCTTGTAGGCATGAAATGATGGTTGTGGATGTCCACTGAAAGAGCTATGATTAATTTACTATTATAGAGCTGGGATTTTAGGATATATGGGTTTATCACAGCTTTTTTTGATTTACATCCATTCTCCTTCGTGTTCATCTTATTATAATTGTTTTATTAGCCTAATGACAGAAAATCCTGCCTTTCTAAGCCCTGATCAGACATTGGTGATCCTGCTTGTAGATCATACTGAAATATCCTTAACAATCCATCTTTTTCCGATTTAAGTTCTTGTCTTTCTTAAAAGTCTACCCAGCCAAACTTGTGAAATATTCTGTTTCCCAATCATTGTGGCCCTGGCTAGATCATGTTCTGCCTTTGATTATTACCATAAGAAGAGTCTCTTTGTTACTAGCATTCTCATCTATGGCCTTTTTGACATGTCTCCCACTATAATGTTTTCTGCAATGTGTATGTTTTGTGTCTGCGGTGATTCGCATTAGAAAATCTTTTTCCTAATGTGCCCACTTTAGAGTAGGATTATCTATAAAATTAATAAACTGTCACCACTAACTGATCTGAGTGTGAACAATACAGAATTTCAAATCTTACTATATTATCCTGGAAAACAGGATCACAAGAAATAGTTTTATATCTATGCAATATAGCATTTGGAGAATATTTTAATGAGGCATTCCAAAGATTTTTAGTAAATCAATGGCAAAGAACGAAAAGGATCTGCAAATATATTTTTGGAAGGGGACAAAAATGAGGGTGAGGGTGAAAATTAAAAACAAAATTGTTCTAATTTATTAAAATCTGAAGTTCTTCAGGGAGAATTTGGATTACCCTAAAAAAGAACAATGCTCTTGTAACTGCAGGACAAGCAGGAAAGAAATAAGGAAGGGAAGAATTTTGATGTTTTCTGAGCCCTTTGGGGACTTCTTTTTTTAAAAAAAAAGTACAAAACATTGCTATCTCAGATGAAAATTAGTCCAGTCAAATGTTGGTTTATTTTTCCCTCTGTTTTGCATAAGTGGTTGAGAAGATTAGAGCTACTCAATCCTTAGCTTTTTCTTTCTAGACTGGGATTACTTGATTGTTTAAAATGAAAACTACAGGGAGTTGACGTATGACCCCAATTGAACCCAAAATTTCTGTTGCTAAGCGAGACAGTTGCTAAATGAGTTTTGCCCCATTTTACTATTTTTTTTGCCACAGTGAATCACTGCAGTTGATAAGTTAGTAACCCAGCTGTTAAGTGGATCTGGCTTCCCCAAAGACTTTGCTTGTCAGAAGGTCGCAAAAAGGGAATGACATGATACTGGGACACTACAGCCTTTATAAATATGAGTCAATTGCCAAGCATCTGAATGATGATCACGTGACCATGGGGAGGGTGCAATGCAGGGGTGAAATGGTCCCATTCAGACCAGATTGCCTGAACCGGTAGTGATGGCGGTGGGTGGTTCGGAGAACCGGTAGCAAAAATCCCTGCCCCCCCCCCACACGCACCATTCCCAGCTGAGCCACAGGATCATCAGAGGCTTCTTTTTTAAAAAAACTTTTCAAAGCATTTTTTTCTGTAACCTCTTGGCCAAAGAGGTGGTTAAAAAAATGCTTTGAAAAGTCCCTGACGATCCCAGCTGAGTTGCCTGATTGGCAGAGGCTTTTCAAAGCATTAGAAAAAATGCTTTGAAAAGTAAAAAAAAAAAAAAAAGTTGGCCATGCCACCCAGTCACATTACCCCCCCCCACCAAGCCACGCCCACAGAATCAGTAGTAACAAATTTTACATTTCACTCCTGATGCAATGGTTCTAAATGTGAAAAATGGTCATAAGTCCCTTTTTAATACTGTTGTAAGTCAAGAACTACCCATACAGAAGGAGGGTTGGTAAGATAAGGACAGAATCTAGTTCAGATTATTCTCTTCAAAGTTAGAACCATATCTTGAATTGAGACAAATGAGTAGCTCTAGGATCCCAGGATGATAGATTGACACATTTTTTGTGAGTCTCACTGTACTTATTTGAGCAAATATGTAATACTTTCCAGGAATCTTTGGATTAAGGTAAAAGTAAAGGTTACACATATGTGCTAGTCATTCCCGACTCTAGGGGGCGATGCTCATCTCAGTTTCAAAGCTGAAGAACCAGCACTGTCCGAAGATGTCTCCATGGTCATGTGGCCGGCATGACTAAACACCAAAGGTGCACGGAACGCTGTCACCTTCCCACCAAAGGTGGTCCCTATTTTTCTACTTGCATTTTTTACATGCTTTCGAACTGCTAGGTTGGCAGAAGCTGGGACAAGTAACAGGAGCTCACCCCATTATGCGACACTAGGGATTTGAACCGCTGAACTGCTGACTTTTCGATCGACAAGCTCAGCATTTTAGCCACTGAGCCACCACATCCCTTAATCTTTAATTAATCTTAATCTTAATTTTATTTAATCTTAATCTTTGGATTAGCGAACTTTAAAAGTTGGCTGAAAAGCCTATACTAATATGATATTTTACATTTATGGCAATTCGACACTTTCTTACTCAGAAGTAAGAGAGCCAAACCTCCTCATCTGTTTTGGGAGATACGTTCTTGCATGAAAAAAATGGTCAGAAAGGCTCTATCTCTGAAATGACCTAGATGGAATTTGCATAGAGAGTGGTACTGCATATTAAAAATACTCTATTTACATTACCCAAAGATTAATTAGCTGGAGTTAGATCAAGTTATTATAAAAAATGTAATTGGGCAGCAGAAGCATATGAAGAATATAAAATACAGGAAATGTCTCTGTATGTTACTTTATTTTACTTTAACTGCCCAAGCAAAGACATTCAAAGTAGCCTTGTCGTCTATTGAAAATATATGAGTTAGTCATTCAGAATGGCATTTGTTTAAAGAGTGCATAGAGGGCAGTTGCACCTGATAATGTCCAATTATGTTTGCTGCATATTTTCAGAGCCTCATCACCTTCTGATACAGGGACATTTATCACTAGAATTCAGCATTCATTAATGCTTCCTTTAAAGTCAAGGACTCAATAGAAAGGAACATTTTCCATAGCACCCCAAAGCCATTTAACTATTGCATTAGACATAGAAATAGCATAATCAGACATTAAATTAGGGTTCAATTTAAAATATGTTCCCATTTTGTCATGCTCTAAAGAAACGGTGCAAAAAAAAAAAAAATTGCAGCCCAGAATGGGTAGGTCCAACTATTTGTCCTCTTTGCATTTCTATGATGTTTGGGAAATTTTTAAGGAACACTATGGATGCATCAGACCTTGACTTTGCTTAAGGCACCTATTTTACATTTTAAAATTCTGTAATGAATTTTAAAATGGGACTTGCCCCACCTACTTTTGGAGTGCAATATTCACTGGAGATCCTTAAACAGAGTCTGAAAACCTGTCAGAGTTACTGGAGTGGATCTCGTAGTAATCTGGAGATTAGACTGGATGAGCATTAAGATCACTTCTAAATTTAGAATTTTGTGATCTTGTGCTATGCAAAACCTGGTACAGTTCTCAGCAGTGGTGGGATTCAAATAATTTAACAACCGGTTCTCTGCCCTAATGATTTCTTCCAACAACCAGTTCACCAAACTGCTCAGAAAGTTAACAACCGGTTCTCCCGAAGTGGTGCGAACTGGCTGAATCCCACCACTGGTTCTCAGTCCTAAGAAAATGAGCACTCCTGCCTTAAAGCCTATTTCTCAACATTAACAATTTTAAGATCCATGGACTTCAACTCCTAGCGTTCCCCTGGGAATCTTAAAGTTGCCAGTGTTTAGAAATCTACCCTGAAGCCTAAGAACATGCCACATGTCAGATTCCTATAGCTCTCTAGAAAAGGAAATTAGAAATTTCCAATCTGTCATCCCAAATGTGCTTTTTTCTAAAGGCAATTGAACTTTGTTTTGTTTTTCTTTCAAAATGTTTCGCTTCTCATCCAAGAAGCTTCTTGAGTTCTGATGGGGAATGGAAGGATTTATATTCTTTGCAATCAGCTGGTCATTTGGACTCTTGAGTGTAATTGAGGCCACTTGGAGGTTTATCTGTATCCTCAGAATTACCTGAATCAGAGTGCAACTGGGAGAGGAAACTTCCTGGATGAGAAGTGAAACATTTTCAAAAAAAGAACCAATAAAGTCCAGTTGAAAGTCCTTTTGAAAAAATCACCTTTGGGACAAACTTGACCTAAATGATTAAGAAACTCCTTAGACATTTCTCCAATTTGTCATGACTAAAGTGATAGCTCATGATCCAACTCAGTTGATCCAGAATATGAGTGTTTCAGAATATTTAATTTCTTCACTCTTATTGCAGCTCTGTATTTGATAAGACATTCCTATTTTGTACAGTAAATGAAAACTGACTCTGAGAACTAGTAAAGATTTACTATCAAATATTCACATGAAATCTATTTATTTAGTGTATGGCTGGACACACACAATATTAAAACACTTCATTTTTACAGGTTAAAACAATTAAAACAATAAAAAAGCAGTAAGAAAACCTAAAAGGAAAACAGAAATAACATTTCAGAGTTTAATGTCAAGTTTGTAGATCCAGTCAGTAGCTGTTGTTATGCAGAGGAAGTCCCTAGAATCTCCTGGATACCTTCTGTTAAAGCATTCCCTCACTATATGTTGGATAGTCTGTCAAGGGGCCCCGCAATTGCATTGTGCTGAAGATGTCTTTCCCCATTTATACAAGGAGACGGCACACACCCCATGAGTCATTCTAATTCTGTTATATGTCACTCATATGTGTCGGGGTAGGCTAAATCCTGGAGGTATACTATTAGGATTAATATGCTCAAATATATCATGGGGGGAATAGCTACTCCACACTTCCATCCACTTTTGTGTGGTGTTCTGATGATCGGCCATCAACTTAAGCGTTGTCAAGTGGTGGGTTTCTTGACTTTAATTGGCATCTTAAGAGATCAGGAATGTATCCATGAATGGGTAGAGAGGAATTTAACAGGATCTTACTATACTCCCGGACGAGAGCTTCTTGTCGTCATAAGTGTGGGGGAAGTATGTGACTAAGAACTGGTAATTAGTAACTAGGTGTAGATTTTATGCACCCAGTAATTAGCCTCATCGTATGGTTAAGTTGAACATCAATAAGTCCTGTATGTGAGCTGTTTATCCATACAGGTGCACAGTATTCCACTGCAGAGTAGCAAAGCCCGAGGGCTGCACATTGAAGAGTTGGGGCTGAAGCTCCCCAAGTTGTTCCGCATAGTTTTTGTAGGATGTTATTTCTGCTGTTAACCTTGGCAGCCATATTCTGAATATGTTTTTTAAAAGACAGGGTCCTGTCTAAGGCAATCCCCAGGTATTTTGGTGTTGCCTTGTATGGGAGCGGTTTGTTGTTTAGGTATACATTGAGTTCTCTTTTTGCCAATTTGTTGTTAAGGTGAAAACATGATGTAACTGTTTTACTTACGCTTGGGATTAACCTCCATTGGTGGAAGTATGTGCTCAAAGTTGTAAGGTTGTAAGGTCGGCTGTAAGTACGCCTTCTGTAGCTTCGATGTCCTTGTGGCTATATGCTAATGTTTTGTTTTGTTTTTCACATGAAAACTGACTAAATAACAATCTATTGGTTTTCTAGATTCAGTTTTCCACCTGTAAAATAGGGATACTTGTGAACTGTTCTCTAAAAGTTAATTGAATTGCAGCAACGTAAATTTCAAAAGGTTACCAACACACAATTATTCATATGATGTTCTAAAGTTATAAATGGTACTCTTCATTAGTGTAAAACTGAGGAGAGAGAAAAGGAAGTATATTTCTCCGAAACAATTATTGGAACATTTAGGAGAAACTGAGAGCTAGATCCAGCCAAAAGAAAAATGGAAGCTGGAGCAAATTTCCATAGCAGAGTTTGGAACCCAGCAAATAGGGATTTATAATAGATAAAATGATAAAGCTGAGAGTCTGGTGAGAGCTGCACTAATGGATATTAAGTGATTTGTGATCCTGTCACTTGCAAACACAGCTGTAAATAGAGGAGAAACAGAACAAAGCGAAAGGAAAGAGTTGATGTGATTTAGTGGAGCCTAATGAAAAATGGGCTGAATGTTCCTTCCTGGGCTGGGGCATCAAAAATAAAAAGAGGTGTAGCATCCATTCACATCTTTGATGTACTCCTTGCACTTAATCTCATTTAGCTCATCAATTAAGTGTTAAGACACAGGAGAAGGACATTTTCCTACCCCCTTGGATTCCTTGCAGATTTAATAGTTTAATATACTCTTTGCAACTCCATGATCTCTCAGCTATTGCATCAAAAGCAGTGAGGCAGAAAGTTAATAAACAGAGCCTGTCTTCATTGCCCCAACCTGGGTATTGCTCTTCTATTCTCCTTCCAGATACCCATCCTCTAACCTCCTTATGTGGCTTTACCATTTCATGTCTTTTCATGTCCCCCCCCCCCCACACACACATCATCCTTTCCTTTTCTCCAATTTACATTTCCTCCTAAGATTTATTTTCAGTGTATAGTCATCGTATTATAGTATTATTTTCATCATCATTTATCCCTGCTGTTCCAGTAGGTTGCTTCAGAATGTGCAGGTGAATAGTACCTACCAATGGCCAGTTAATTATTTCCTTCCCTGACACCCTAAAAAAAAGATCAAACCCACTCTCCATCACAGTGTGCACCAATTTACTTGCTCTGCAAACTAAGAATAAAATGGAAAGAGATTTGCTGCATAGGCTGCAGAAGGGCAAGCCTCCAGAATCATACATACTTCCAGGAATGATCTGGTCCCTATAAGCTCCATCATTATTTCTGGAAAGTAAAAAAAGTAGACATCTGCAAATCAGCGCTTAGCCTACGTACACAGAGAATGGTCAGAGATACAACATATAGTAAGAAGTATCATATGGCAGTTATAGAAAAAAGCTCTCAACATATTTCTTTGGCTTATTTATATTTTAATTATAGTTTTAATTTTAATGTGATTAATTATTCACACACTCACTATTAGTTTTGTTTTATTCATTTTTGCTACTCTTTCATCTATACTGTATAGCCATGATGGCGAACCTATGGCACACGTGCCACAGGTGGCATGTGGAGCCATATTGGTGGGCACGCGAGCATTGCCCTAGCTCAGCTCCAGCATACATTTACATGCTGGCCAGCTGATTTTTCGGGCCTTCTGGGCCCACCAGAAGCAAATGGGCTGTTTCCGGCCTCCAGAGGGCTTCCGGGGGGTGGTCGGGAAGGCTGTTTTCACCTTCCCCAGGCTCCTGGAAAGCCTCTGGAGCCTGGGGAGGCCAAAAAATAGGCCAAGCGGGGGGACCATGGGCGGCTCATGCGTGCATGCGTGAGGGGGCAGGGCGCATAGAATTATGGGTGTGGGCACGCACGTGTGCGACCACCCCCCACTCCCCCACTTTTGGCACGCGATGGCAAAAAGATTAGCCATCACTGCTGTTTAGCCATATTATAACTTCCTTAGTCCTAAAGTTAGTAGTAAATTGCATTCCTATCATTAGATTTTAGGGTTTAAGTTTCAGAGCTTTCAGAGCTTTCCAACTTTCCCTAAACTTTATCTAGTAAAGTATAAGATAATGGATTAAACATTGACATTGATTTGCTATTTTATGTCTTTAATTCTATGTCATTTTATGTAGCATAAAATATATCGTACCAATGAATTTCTAATATTATGAAATGTATACATCACAATATAAGAGATTATTTAAATCTCTTAACTATTTCTAATGTATTGTTTTGTTTTATGTCATTCTACTTAATTGCTTATATAGTATCACATTTTAGTCTTAATTACTTTAGTACAAACACCATATAGAGTTCTTGCAATTAGCTTTTAGTGTTATAAAGTTTTACAATTCTGTAGTAATCCACATAATTATATTATTCTAATTCCTGGAAAGGTGGCATTATTTTGTACTGCTCTACAGTACTTGAGTGAACCACTCCTGCCAGACTGGACTACTTAAAAGAAACACACAAAGAGAGAAAAAGAAAGACCCTTTTAAGGGCAAATAGCTCTATTGACAGACTTTAGCCATTATAGTTAAATTGGATGTATGGAGACAAAGAAGTAAAAAGATAAAGAGTGAAAGACTCAAAACTAGGTTAATCAGCATTCACAGCATTATTAATGTTCCTATATGAGAAGCTACAATGGGATAACAAGAGCACAAAGAACTGTTACTGACAGCCAATCTTGGCAAAATGATGTTTTTCATGAAAGGTTGGAAATGACTAAACAGCTGGACAACAAATCTCTGGTGCAAGTATAATTTTTTAGGTTGAGAGAGGAGAAAAACATCCATCTACTGTATCTCCACACAAGGGGTATGATGGCTCAGCGGTTAAAGATGCAGAACCTGTCACCTGAAAATAATAATTCTCTGGTTTGAGAACTGAGTGCCACACGATAGGGTGAGCTCCTGTTAGTTGCCCTGGCTTCTGCTCACCTAGCAGTTTGAAAGCATGCAACTGCGATAGGCATGGCTTTGGTGGGAAAATAGCAGTGTTTGTTGCCTCGGTGTTGGCCACATAGCCATGGAAATATCTTAGGACAATGCTGGCTCCCTCAGCTAAGAAACAAAGATGAACAGTCAGACATGACTGGACAGGGAAATTTTTTTACCTTTACTGTATCGCCACACCTGGACAAATTCCATCCTAACCCTTCCTTTTAAAGTAGCTCTTGTAACTTTAGACCAAGGATACCTTATGCAGTAAAGAAAGATCTCCCTAAACTATCATCTCCTAAACCTATAGCATGTCAAAACTGCATAGAAATTTCTGCCAATCAACTCCAAGAAAAAGGGAAGGAAGTGGGAAAATTCTGACCCGGGAATTATGAGAGTCCATACTTCTTAAAGTTGCTGAGATTGAGAAACAGTGGTCTGTACAAACTTGTTTTGCTCAAGTGCAAATTGCCTTTTCCTTTTCAAGTCATCAAGGTTGATCCTTTTACAGCAGGGCTATCCCCATCTTTTTATTCTATTTATACCAATTGTTTGCTACAGAGAGTTATAGGTGAACTCACTGATGATAATGATGGTTAATAACAGGCTGCACAAGCTGTTAATTAGGAGTTATGCACTGAAGGCAAAATTAAGTATTGCCCCTGCTTTAGTACTTTGGATAATAGGCCATTGGATTCAGATTGCTTTAGGCATGACCATGACCCACATTATTTCAGCTCTGAAGCAGTTTATTGCTTAAGAAAATCAGAGGCTTTTTAGGTCTCTGCTGGCCTATAGAGGAAGGATATAGAGAAGTAGCCTGTCAATATTTTTTAAAAAATAATTCTTACAGTGTGTCAGACAAACTTTTTGTCAGAGTGATATGACATTCTCAGTCTCAGTTGGAGGTGTGCCCCATTGTCAGAGGGGAAAAAAATATGAAACCACAGGTAGCTGTTACTGAAATAACTGATAAAGGGAAACTAGGCCTTCAGCTGCACAGAAGGGCCCCATATAGCCTGCCCTGTCCTGTCAGTAAAAGAGACCTTCTTTGGACACCATCAGCCAAGGAATTTCAGCTGGTGGGGGATCAAGGAGGAGAGCCTTCTCTGTTGTGCCTTCCCCAGAACATCTTGCCTCCTGAGGGGAGATCCACTATCATCAGTAGTGGGCTTCAAATCCCGGTGCTACCGGTTCACTATTGGTAGCGTTCGGGTGCGCGCGCTCACTTTGCAAGCGTGTGGCGCTTCTGCGCACACACAGAGCATTTTTGATGATGTCTAGGCGGGTGGGTGAGTCTCCCACCGCCACCACTACTGGTTTGCCTGAACCGGGGTGAATTGGGAGCAACCCACCACTGACTATCACCCTTCTTGCCTTAAAACCTGGTTCTGCTGGTTGGCTTGGGAACTCAATGGGAGCACATTAAGCTAGAAGTGGTTGACTGAGCAACAGAAAACCACTGAACCATCCATGTTCTTGGTTTTAACCTTTTATTTAATTGTGGTTAATCTCAATTTTAATACTTTTAATGTTTTTATATGAAAGCCTTTATAATATTATAAATCACCAAGAATCACTCAGAACAGTGAGATGGGCAGCATATAAATTTAATAAATTGCATACTGTCTGAGAAGAAAAAGACATAAAAACAGACAATTCAATTCAGTAAATAGAATTATTTTGTGCCATGCTAAATGCTTCCAGTCTCCAGTCCAGGTTTCTAGACAGAAGCTTGAGAAATGGAGTTAACCCACATTTATCAGATAAATAGGAGATGGAGGAGTTGAAAAATTAGATTTCATTTTGTGATTAAACTTTGAGGTTGTTTTTATCTATGCAGAATTGGATGAAATAATTAGGCATGGTAGACCCTTCTAAGAGGATGAATTCAGTCAAATTTTAAAGAGAAATGCAAAGTTGTGCCGAGGACTCAGATTAGTCCCTGAGAATCACACACATACCCCAATTATATTTCCTTTAGGAAGTCACGTGCAGCTGCAGCTTCTAGCAAATGACTGCAGAACTTTCTTTTGATAATTTGCTGGAGGAAAACATCTAGTTCAGGGGTGTCAAACTCATGGACTATGGGCCAGATGCGTCACATGCTATCCCCGGTTTAGTGACGGGGAAAAAATGTGATACATCACATGACGACGATCCGAGTTTGACATCTTTGATCTAATTGGTCATGAAGAAAGAAGAAAAGTGGCAAGAAAATGGAGACCAAAAAAGGAGGCAAGAAAGAGAAGTAAGATGGGGTCAGGCGGAGGGGACGGAAGGTGAGATTGATGATGATGATGATGATGATGATGATGATTTTATTTCTATACCGCCCCTCTCCCGAAGGACTCGGGGCAGTGTATAGCCTATTAAAACAAAGAATATACAAATATCAAAATTTAAAATTATTAAAAATATTATACAATTTCGGCCCAGATTAAAACCCCCAATTTAAAACTCCCAATTTAAAATAATTACATAGTTAGCCCTGCCTGGCGAAACAGTAGGGTCTTAAGGGCACAGCGAAACACACGGAGGTCGGAGATCTTGCGTATTTCCGGGGGCAGTTCGTTCCAAAGGGCAGGAGCTTCCACAGAGAAAGCTCTCCCCCTGGGTGTCGCCAGCCGACATTGCTTGGCCGATGGCACCCTGAGGAGTCCCTTTCTGTGTGAGTGGACTGGCCGGTGGGAGGCTATTGGTGGCAGAAGTAGGTCTCGCAAGTACCCGGGTCCTAAGCCATGGAGCGCTTTAAAGGTGGTAACCAACACCTTGAATTGCACCCGGAAGACCACTGGGAGCCAGTGCAGCTCGCGCAGGAGAGGTGTCACATGGGCGCAACGAGTCACACCCATAACCACCCGCGTGGCCGCATTCTGGACCAGTTGGGGCCTCCAAGTGCTCTTCAAGGGGACCTCCATGTAGAGAGCATTACAATAGTCCAGTCGTGAGGTGACAAGGGTGTGAGTAATGGGAGAGGAGATAATTTTGAAGACATAAATAAGTGGCAGCCATGGTAGTGGAGGAAAAAAGAGAGGGATGTTATCATTGCTGGAGGGAGAGGAGCTGAATAGTGATGGTGGTGGTTTCTTAATGCATCTTGCAGCACTTTGCTTGAAAGTGCTCCTCAACCTGAAAGCAAATGCATTGTGCAAGAACAATATTAACAGTTATCAAGAAGACTGGTCTCTTACCAGTGTTCCCTCTCCCCATTGTATATAATGCATATAACTTTAATATGGAAGCCAAAGTAAAAAAAATTCCTAATTAAATTTCCATCCTAATTTTGCAAACCTGCTTTTTGAAGAAATGTATCATTTATATAATGGATTGAGTCACTCAGGAGCACCCCAATTCTGTTCAGGCTGCTTCAGGGAATACACTCTGGTGCCTCTGTTTTGTTCTTGTCCTGGATCTGGAATATATCTAAAGCACATGGTACCTTTTAATTTAATTAATTAAAAGGGACCATGTGCTTTAGATATATTCCATTATTTAATAATAAATAAATAAATAAATAAATAAATAAATAAATAAATAAATAAATAAATTTGAACGGGATGGAGGACTTCTATGAAAGCTCTACATGCCCTATAGAGTAATTTTCATAATTTCCTTCTCAATCCATTCCACTCTATAATTTCTTTCTATATCCATTCCATTCTTTCTTGAACAATGGCTGCCTATTTCCAAGATTGATCAAATAGGAACTAATTTATTGAGAACGCTCCCCCTTTTCTTCAGGAAATGTGTTTCCATTTATGTTAAGCCAGATGGATCCATCATAGCAGAATGAGCCCCAATCATCAGAAAAAAGAGCAGAGAGCGGGATGTTACAGAAACTTTTTGGGTTTTCTATGGGAAATGTATATTTCCCATGGAAATAAATACCATATGATCAGCAGTAGAAAAAGAATGTTAGTCTTAGACAAGTCTGGCTGAACAAGACAATGTGTATGTTTGCAATTATGCTTATCAGTCACCATATGCCTCTGGCATCTATTAATGGCATCATGGTGGATGGATCCCTGCCTAATTCCTATTTGTAATTAGTTCTAATGCTTGCAAATTGTGTCAGTAAAAACAACATACGTGGCCTTCAATGGACTGCATCAAAGCTGCTCCCATTGCTCATTGCTTCTCTTTGGTAACTATGGGCTGAATGGAGGCACTAAGCTCTGCATCTCATTGCTTTTCTGCTCCCCTGAGCCATTCATTTCCCATCACTATGCATGGAACATGGATTTAGTATTGGACTCATTGCCTGCTAAATAAATATCAAGTAGCTGTGAAGCACATGGTATTGTGGTCATAGAGATGGAATTCTTAGCAAGCTAGTTAAGGGCTGATAAGATTTACAATGCAAGCAATGTTATCAAATAACCACATTTATTCAGTATAAATCAGATTTTTGGTTGTCATTTGTATATCTCATTCATTTGCAAATATGGTATTTTCTCCATCTATAAGGTCAGGGTAGAGGTCACAGGTTTGGTCACGTTCCTCAAGCTGCATTCCTTTGCACAAATGCATTTAAGTGAACTCGTCGTGATTTTTTTTCTATTCCCCTTTTCTTTTCCAACTGTTTGCCTTGGCCCCTCCTTTTATGCTACAGACTTTCCAGTGAGCAGACAAAACCCAGCAATTATGCAGAGTGTTAAGAGAGTATTAAACCATGAGAGATTTCTGCTGAGGATGTCGCTGCTTGGCAAACAGAAATACAAAAGCAGTCTATGAAATTCAGCAAATTGCCTTATGGCTGAAGGCATCCATTTACAATGCACTTGGAGCCCTTAGAAATTATCTGAAGAGAAATCAGTTTATTTTTTCCCCCTTCTTACTTTTAAAAAAAATTTAAAAAGCAAATGAAAGGGTTTTAAAATTGCTTTTAAAAAAGGATTCATCCTTTACTTCTAGAAGAGGCCAGCAGCGCTTCCGAAATCAATTCCACTGTCAGATTATTTACTTATTTATTAGGGTGGTTTTAGTTTGTTTTTGCTTCATTCAGTTCTGCTTCACATGCAGTACTTGCTAAAGCGTAATGTGGCTTGTTTATTTTGGCTTAAGATGCCATGTGAATTTATCCCAAAAATGGCTTATTTGCCAAATGAGAATTTATAGAATGACTTTTGTACATCATGCTAAACAAAGCACAAGTAAAAGCAAACACCACATTTTTTACACCTTCCAAAAAATCCTTATATTGGCCTGCCTTCCTTTCCTTTCCTTTCCTTTCCTTTCCTTTCCTTTCCTTTCCTTT
>WNWU01000004.1:13337499-13375337 GCA_012654045.1 Ptyas mucosa
TCCTGTCCTGTCCTGTCCTGTCCTGTCCTGTCCTGTCCTGTCCTGTCCTGTCCTGTCCTGTCCTGTACACAGATAACTTGCAAGGCCATTGAACAAAATGTTGTACACAACTTGGACTTCCGCTTCCGGTTCCGCTGGCGACAGACTCTGATCGGGCTAGCTCTGGCCCCAGAGTCTGATCCCCCCCATCTGGAGGCCCTTTGGGCCAAACGCCCCATTATTGGGGCATTTGCCGTTTGAGGGCGGCTCGCCAGGCGTCCCCTGCCTCACTTCCAGGGGCCGGGAGGCCGATGCTGGCGCACCTGAGGCTCAAGAGGGGGTGGGAGGCGATCGGCGGCTTTTTTCGAGGCCGCGGAGGCGCCACAGCGCCTAAGGGGACCGGTGCTAGTTAAGAAGGCACAACGGACTGAACTGACTGACTGGAGAGTGGAGCAGGCATCCTGGAGGCGAGAGGGGGGGTTGGAGTTTCCCCCCCCCCCTTGTAGCTGGAAAGGTGCCGTGGCAGAGAACTAGGGGGAAGGAGATGGAGTGAAACCCCTTACTTTGCTGACTTTTCCTTGGAGGATGGCTGCGGCAGAGTTTGTTGGAGAGGTCTGGTGGCCTCTCTTCCCGGTGAGCAATGGCGGTAGTCTGACTTCCTGCTTCTTTATTTATGATTGAAGACAACATTCTCCTCTGGCTTCCTGTTTGACCTACTCTATACTTCGGACTCATTGCTCCTGTGAGCGCCCACTGGTGGATATTTGAAAAACTACTCTGACTGCTAATCCTTCTTTCTTCTCTGGAGGTTTGCCTTCTGATTTCTCATCTCCTTTTGATCTAAGATGGCTAAGGGCCATAAATCAGCAGCAGCAGATATGGAAAAATTTTTGGAAAGACTGGCAAAATTGGATCAGAAGTTGGACAAGTTAGATGACGTACAAAAAGGATTATCTGAAATTAAATCTGAAATGACACTTATGAAAAAAGATTTAAATGATGTTCAACAGCTGGCAGAGCAAAACAAGAAGAAGATGGGGGGTCTGGAGGGGGAGGTACAGGCACTCCAGAAGGTGGAGGATGGGAGAGGAAATGCAATGTTAACTTTACAATTGGATAAGATGTCTTATTTTCTCAGGTTCCAAAACATGGAACAACTTGACCAGGAAAATTTGAGAGAAGTGATGGTTAAAATGTTGGGTGAATTTTTAGAAAGAGATTTGGAGTCTATTGGAAGGGATGTGGACTTGGTGTATAGAGTAAACTCACAATTTGCAATTTTACATAATTTACCAAGAGAGATTCATATTAAATTTGTGAGAAGGGAACTGAGAGATGAGATATTGAGAAAACAAAGACTGGGGGCGCTGGTGTACAGGGGCAAGGAGATCACCATCCTGAAGCAGATTCCCAGACAGGTACGAGAATCAAGAAGAAAATATTATTTTTTATCAAATAAGCTGTACCTTAAGGGAGTAGGTTTTAGGTGGTTGATTCCGGAGGGCTTGATGATTTTTTGGGAGGACAGTAAGAAGAAAATTAATAATGTAACGGAAGCTAAGGCTTTTTTTGACCAACATAAATCCTTCCTAGGTGGAGAAGATACAGGAGCCGAAGAGGGGGAAGTATTAGATGATCAAGGAGCGGGGGCGGACGGAGCTGTTGCGGCCCGGGAGGAGTGGGGAGGCCAGACCATGGTTTTAAGAGCCAGAACTAGGAAATGAAGAAAGGAGGGGAATCTATTGTTTAATGTTTTTTTTAATTGACATTTTTCTTTCTCTCTCTTCTTTTATTGTATTTTGTATAATATTTTTTTTTGTTTATATAATTTTTATATAACCTGGTTGTTTGTTTCGACCTAAGATAATAATGTCTGTTGTGTGAGAACTTAAAAAAGAAAATAATAATTGAAATATCTTTATATAAAGATATTGAAAATTCAACATATTGTAAACTATAATATTGTATATTTTTAACCAATAAAAACTTTTTTAAAAAAAAAGTTGTACACAACTTAATGATATTTCCCTTGCCATGGACTCATTTAAAGCAATAAAATGCACAAGATACTTTATTTTCCATGCCTTTTAAAATTTCCTTTTACAAAATCTGCATCCTGGGAATGTATTATTATTTTTTGACAGGAACCTGTATACGTATGTTATTCAATTTGAGAAATATGAATAATTTCTTGTATTCTTGATTTATCTTGCAATACTGTATATGTAGATATTCCAGTTTGCCTATTCATGAAGCAGGAGAAGACGTTATTGAGAGTGTGTGTTATTAACAGCAGTTCATTTCTCTGGTATCAAATAAAATCAAACCTTTATTGTCAATGCACAACACGTGTACAATGATACATGTACAATGTAAATGTATAGGTAAATAAAAGGTTAACCAGCTTTCAAGAAGAGAAGCCAGAAAGCTGAGAGGACAAAGGCAGTGAAAAAATGGAAAATATAAATCAAAGAAAAGGAAATAACCAGTATATAAAAGCAAAAAGAAAGAGAGATACTGGTAACCTTTGTGAGAAATTAAATGATCATTTAGGAATTAAGCCCAGAATTATGGTATATTAAAAGAAGCAACTCGCTTATGTCCTATACCAGTGATGGCTAACCTTTTTGCCGCCGCGTGCCAAAAGTGGGGGGAGTGTGGGGCAGTCGCGCACCCGCGTGCCCACACCATTTAATGCCTCCCTGCCCCTGCGCATGTACGCTTCCCCTGCTTTTGGCACACAATGACAAAAAGGTTACCAGTGGGCCCGATAGGCCTGTTTTTCACCCTCCCCAGGCTCCAGAGGCTTTCTTGGAGCCTGGGGAGGGCAAAAACAGCCTTCCCCACCCCAGCCCACCCCAGAGGCCCTCTGGAGGCCAGAAACAGCCTCTTTCCTGACTTCCGGTGGGCCCGGAAGGCCTGAAAATCAGCTGGCCGGTACATGCATGCATGCTGGAGCTGAGCTAGGGCAACGCTCGCGTGCCCACAGATATGGCTCCGCGTGCCACCTGTGGCACCCGTGCCATAGGTTCACCATCACAGTCCTATACTCTCTGTTCAAACAACTTAAACTGTTAATTGCTCATAATCAATGGAAGCAAGGCGTATCTTTTCTTGGACTCACATGATAGTCTCCAAATCCCAGGGATTTATGCACTTAAGGCGATGCCAACAGAGTGCAACGTGATGCTTTGGAATGGGCATGGTTAATCTTGTAACAGCTCCTTAACACTAACACATATTTTCCTAGGATTGCCCAGATACTGTGTGACCATTGGAAAAATTTCAACTTCTTAATGGAGGTACCAACTATAGTTAGCCCAGGCCTTCCCCAAAGCACCTCATCAGTTTTGGATCTGAGGCGAGCATCCAATATGATAATGCTTCTCTCTTCTCCTTTTAAAATATGCTGTTAGAGGGGAACATAATTAAAAAGAAATTAACCTTAATATAAAATAAAATATTAATATAAGAACTCAATTTCTCTTTTTTGGAGTGATGACAAAGACATTTTTAAGTTTATTTATTTAGCTCCAAAAGAATTTTATAAGCAGTTGTGATACTTTTAAGCCAATAAGCCCAGTTTTACCACAGAGGTCACTGAAACTTCATAGTGAACCATTCAGAATCTTTTTCAGTACTATCTGATTGATAGGCTATCAAAGCAACCACTGAAATGGTTTTAAAAATGAAGCTGGTTGCAAATGGCCTTTAGAAAATCTCCACCAAATTAGTGGGAAAAGAACTTGAGTGAACAATTTTCTTGAATTTTTCCAGGAGACTAAGAAACAATTCTCTGCCCATTTCTGAAGAGCAAATGTCTCCATTAGCAATGACAGTAAGTACTGCTGAAGGAGGAAAAAATGATAAGACTTTATAAGGTCTTTTCCTGGCATTTAATGAAACTCGAGAAGCTTGAAAGAACCTACAGCTGGCCACTGGGTAGATAACTGAATTGTAGAAGACAGGATGCTCCAACTCATCCATCTTTTGACCACCTCATCACTAGATAAAAATAAGAGTAGCATATTTCTATCTGACCTGAAATAATTTCTGAAGCAAATATTCTTTTTTGAATAAATTGAGAAGTTCAAGAGAAAACAGCATTTTCTGACTGAAAGCATTTTAAAAGGAAGAATTAAAAGAAAGTTGTGATTAGAAATTTAGAAGAATCTCTATATTCATGGGTAATATATCTCTGAATGTGAAGCATTAAAGTGGGGGGAAAGGTCATTAAGATCCCTCTTGTAGGCTTTTGGTGGTTAGTTATAGAATGCTGGGAAAGGCAATTTGCTGCCTGATTCAACAAGGGTTCTTGGTTTTGGAAGCAGGCAAGCAAATGTCTCTAATTTTAATGTCTCTAGTCTACGAAACCCAAGAAGTCAAACATCTCTGAAAAAGACAATTCAGTTTGGACAGTTTCTGGTTGCTTTATTATTTTGATGGGAGGTTATCGTCTACATCTAAGACTAATTACAAATTTTGGGAAAATATTGTCAATACTGAGATGTGTGTCCAGCATTTGTCTTTATTTCTTCCTCCCTTCCTTCCACATCTATTTTTATCCCCCTTTTTAAAAAAATGCATTGAGAATCTAAAAGAAATCTCACTTGTAAAGCAAGATAGAAGTTTCTACTGGAACTTGAATGAGGAATGATAGCTTGGGAGATATAAAATGCACTATTCACTGAATCCTTGATTCTGAGGTCCAATCTTTAACTTGATTATTTTTGTTACAGTACTTAATATTTTTATCCTATATTTAGGCTGAAATTCAATTTCCTTCTTTGCTTCTGTTCATCTACTTCCTTCTCTTATCTTACTAGCATTTTATGAAGTTTTCTTTCAGAAGTGAGCTCCAACCAGTAGCATTGATCTTGTGTGTAATTGAATTGTCTCTGGATAATATTTGGGGTTTTTTTTAGAGCACAAGCTTTTTTTATTTGAGTTTGATTTTACTTGTTTATAAACCTTGTAGGGGAATTTACTTATTTGCACAAATTATGACATTTTGTTTATTTAGTTTCCACTAAGGCATATTTAAAGCAACGAGGTCAACTGGAAAACTACTTAAGAGCCATGGTGGCACAGTGGTTAGAATACAGTATCGCAGGCTAATTCTGCTGACTGCCAGCAGTTCGATCCTGACCAGCTCAAGGTTGACTCAGTCCTCCATCCTTCCAAGGTCAGTAAAACAAGGACCCAGATTGTTGGGGGCAATATGCTGACTCTGTAAAGTGCTTAGAGAAGGCCGTAAAGCACTGTGAAGTGGTATATAAGCCTAAGTGCTATTGCTATTGCTATTCATACAATTTCTAGAAGAACACTGAATTTGACCAGTTGTGCTGAGAAGTTAAGAACGTGCTGGGAGATCAGCAACAACTGATTTGACATCAAATAGTAAGAAAAATGTTCTTTCTCATCTATATCAGGGGTTTATAATTCCTGATCTGGATTAATTGATATAAACATGTACTTCATATCATATTCATATCATCTCAATATAAGGCTCATGGGAACTTATGTAGTATTTGCTGCTGGAGAATTTCTGTATAATAAATGTTGGCCATGCATAACATCAGGGCTATGCCATTGTATTTCCAGAATGTTTCCTCCTTGGGCAATTGAGCCAGTTTTCATTCAGCTTGGTTGCAGAAGAGTTCAATGGACAAAACTTTAATTTTTTTTTTAGTCCAATGCTGAGAACTCCACAGAGATTGTTGGGGTGGGAGGAAAGTGGCTGGCTGTTAACAACTGGAGATATGGCGCTGTTGAGAAAAGTTTGGTTTGTTGAACATGGATTTCACTTTCCACCAGAAATCCTGATAAGAGATACATCTTATAAAAGCAGTGAAAGATGTGTTTGATGGGCCCTTCACCAGTCTCATTAGGAAAATATTAACTCAGAACAAAAGAGGTAGCATTGCAAAAGCCTGGAATAGAGAAAGAGTGGTGATCTCTTTATAGGAGTTTCTTATAAGAGACTAAAGATGTGAAAAATATGGATGTGTATTTTTGGTGTCCAGATTTTTTAAAAAGATGACATTGGAGATTTCAATTACCCTGTCATTGGTTGAAGAAGTTGTTGGGTTTTTTTAATGAAGCAATAGCAACTCAGCAAATTACAAATTGGGCAGCACAAAGCTATACTAGGCAGGGATTTTGATTAGATTATTAAACAGCACAACTGCCCCATGAAATATGTTTATTTCACTGTATTTATTCAAACAGATGCTGCATAGATATCTGACCAAAATTATTTAGAAGATGCTGCACTAAACAGGGAGTTGGATTAAATGACTTCCAAGGTCCCTTTCAACTCTATGATTTTAGGATTTATACAATTATGAAAATGTATATATTAGGAAAAATACTGTATGTGCATCTATAATCTATTAGAGAAAAGTATGGACACCACTACAATATTTCCCCCCTCCAAGAAAAGAGCTTGGAAAAATGTGCTCCCAAGAAAAAAAATATTGCAGACATATGTACTGAAGGAGATATACACATAAAGTATGTATAAATATTTGTACATACTTCCCATATTATTTATAAACAGCAATGTCAAAGAAAAGTCTTTGTTTTAAAGATAGCAGGGATGTCTACAGTAATGGTCAACTGTGTTAAAAAGACAGGTGCAACCAGGTTATCAAAGCACTGAGCCTTTTTAATATGATTCCATAGATTTGAAAATTGGTGGGGCTTTGATCACCAATCATGCTTGCCTTTTGTACCTCTGGGACAATAGTTTTGGATGCTTCTGAAAGACAGCAAACGTGACAAATATCAGTATGTTCCATCTGAATAATTCTTGGATATTCACAAGTTATTGGCTTTGCTTGTTCCACCCAGTTTTCAAGCTAGTTCCATTTTATTTGGTGGAGTCTCCTGACAGCTGTTCAGCTGTTTCAAGTCATGTTTTTCTCTCTGTCCCAGCTATGTAGGAAGAATAGCTTCCCAATTTCAGGCAGAAGTTTTCTCATTACTAACGACCTGATTCAGTAATCTAGTGATGCTATAGATTGAATTGCAGATGTGACCCACATTGACCATATCTGTTTTTATTTTTGATCTGTCTTTTTCCTTCCAATTCTGTTTCTATATACAGTATCTGTGTGAAAGGAAATCTCAATAAAGACTTGTAGTAATATTGCTAATGTGATCCATTTTAGAATAGGTTACATAACTTGGTGACCTAGCAAGGCATTTGCATTCTAAAGGGCAGGTTTTTTTAATTCTCCTTCCCTTTTAAGTGGCGAAAGGGTAAGAATATTGTATGGGTTTTTATCTGAAAGGTATGCATAAGTAAAGGAGGCTGCTTAAATAAAATGTGCTTTGATCCATCAGCCATCAGCAGCTTAACTCTGAAATAGAGGGACCTGAGAGGTGTGAAAAAGGAGGATTTTGTAACTGCTAGTATTTCCTGGAATAATTTAGCTCACTGGCAGCAGTTTTCAACAAGACTCAATAAAGTTAAGAAGAAAAAGAAAAAATGAAAAAAGAAAGGGAAGAAGCAATATAAGCCCGTTACAGAGGATCAGTTGTGAATTGAATAATTCATTCCAGACAGAAAGGACTATTAGACATGTCAGTCTTATCTTGATTTTATTTATAGACAGGAACTTTTGACAAGGAAATTGCCAGTAAACTGTTTTCATATTATTTTTTTGCCCCACTGCCAGAAAAATAATCAGAGAGCAGATTTCCTTCAGCCGTACAAAGGGATAAGAACGTTTGATGGATTTCTGGGTTGAACATGACCTCTAGTGAACTTTTATTCCAGCTCAAGAGGAGCAGGTTCTTTGAAGGAAATAAACATCTGTCCATTACATGGGAAAACAACATGGTCAAGAACAAAACAATATATACTTCACCTGTTCCTTGCTTTCCATCAAAATTTGACAGGATTAAAGCTATAGATTAAGAAAGAGATATCAGTGACGTCTATGCTAGCATGGCATAGCAACATAGGAAGAGCAAAATGGAACACTAAATATAGAAATTGTTTTGGGAAAAAGATAAGCTATGAAGTGATGATTAAAAATGCAGCTAGTAAAGCTGCTAAAAAAACAATTCCCCAAAATGTTAATGAATAAGATTTCCAAGATTTGGGACTAGAGAAGAAGAAAGAGGCCCTAAGGCCTGTGGTGAGGCTCTTGCTTCTTCCAACTTTATCCACTGGAGAATATTAATGACTAAAAATATTTAAAAATTGCAGCATAACTTATGCAAAAGTCAACATTTTTGAAAACTAACGCTATGATATCTGGAGCGTACTTAAACTGTAATGGCCAGACTAAGCAATGTTTAAATCTGTGAATCTGACATAATTTTTGACACCAAGAGAGCATTCCAAAGCATTCTGAAAGCACTGTGCATTATTCATCTGTGGGGGTGGGGAAATGAGTAGAAGACAAAACATAGAATACAAATTATATTGCCCAGTGAGAAAGCAGTTATAATCAAAGTGGTTCATAAGGAATGTTGGAGGAGGTTGCAGGCTAAATATTGCTATGGTAAACATTAGTTAAAACTGCCTGGATGAGTGTACAGTTGCTACACATCTTGAGATGCTGAACTTCAGGTGGCAGCTTCACTTCTTGAAATGTGAAACATCTTCACTTCTTGAAATGACTTTGTCCACTACGTTGAATGTAGGGCAGGAAGCAATACTTCCTGAGACTGACCTTCAACAACATGGTTTGTGTAAGCTCTGGCTTGCCTTCCATTCATGGGTTCTTCTAGCTCATATCTGATTAGGTTCCAAATCTTTTCTCTTGGTTTGTTCATCAATCTTGTTCTTTAGAATTATCAATTTCTGGCTTGATATTTTATTCTGCCTGTTGATTGATTTTTTTTTGTTCTGGCCTAGTTCTCAGTCCTCATTATTGGCTGGCTTCACTGATTCTTATTTCACATATATGGCTATTCCTAGACAGTTACCTGTAATTTAGCTGTGAAATCATCACAAGGAGACTGGAGGTGTGCCATAGGAACCATTAATTGAATATTGTCAATAAGCAGCTTTGAAGTGACCACCACTATCCAGCATGGTGAAGGTTATGCTCCTGTCACCTGACAGTAACATTACAGTGAATAGAGATTTATATTCTGTTTAACAATAAGTAAAGCAAGAGAGGATAAATGGCAAAGGTTACTCAATGCAGTAACACCACTACTTTGTAGCTGTGTTGGTTGCCATTGTGTTTCCAGGTATAGTTTAAGGTGCTGAAAACCTTCATGGTTGAAAGCCTTCATGGCTTAGAACCAGATTACGTAAGGGACCATCTTTCTCCATTTGTCTCTACCAATCCAGTCCATTGAGCCAGGATGCACATGCTTCGACTCCCATCAGTTCAGGAGCTCAGATTGCTAAGGGCCCTGGTGGCGCAGTGGTTAGAAGAGCTATCTTTTCTGCAGTAGAACAGGTAGAATATTTCCTCTCCAGTGGTCAGGATGGTCCCTGATTTCTTTATTTTATGAAGCAGATTAGGCCAGGCTATCAAATTTATTGTTATAAGAAAACCCAGGGAAGAAATCAGTACAGGTGAAAGCATAATGAATTATTGTCTGCTTGCTGCCTTGCATTTGGCCTGTTTTCCACTGATGGAAGTAGCTAAAACTTTTGATATCATTAACAAAAGGGTCCCAGAGAGGAAGGAGAGAATACACTGAAACCGATGAGCCTGGGCAGTTCAGTTTAGCTGACAGTAAGGCTGCTACTGTGCACATTTATTTTTCAAATGTGAAATTTGAATCCCTTAGTGCCTTCCATGTGAAATATGATATACTTGAGGCCATATGGATGAGAAATAGCAAAGTCAAACCTAGCCAAATCTTTTATACAAATCTATGTAGTGTAAGAAGAAACAAACGTGGATGCAATTCAAGTAAACGAAGACCAAACAAATGAGCTTTTGAAAATTGGAACAAATGGAAGAAAGAAGCTTTTTGTTTTTTTCCATGCACAGGCCAAGGTTGAATTCAACATCCCAAGTCTTTGCTTCTGCAGAATACCCTGCCATGGGCTCTGCATAAGGCCAAGGCCCAGACTCCTGCAGACAACTCCAGACACTGATTGTCTATTGAATCCAAGTTCTTCTAAACACCTCACAGTTAGAAGCAGAGAGACTCTTTCAGTAGTCAGGGAGTAAAGTGCAGGGAAATTATTTGAACATACTGTTGTTATTATTTCTTAAATGACCACTCTCAAGATTGGAAATAGCATATGAATAATAAGAAAAACAGGCTTATAATACGAGTTTTGGTTATAGAGAAAGAAAAATAAATTGAAGTGGCTGTTTATGAGCTAAAGAAAATATATTCTGATTTGCATAAGAAGCATGAACTCTATTGTGTTTATAGCAAAAGAAAATAATCATTTTTTTTTTCTAAAGCAAGGCTACCAGGTTAGAAGTGGAACTAAACTGAAGAATGACTCAGCCGTGAGCCATCAAGAAAGAGAAAGGAAAAGAATTGAGGGTCAATCATGTTTCTGGCAAGTGCTGTGTCATTCACATAGGAGTGTTTTAATGTTATAATCAATCCGATAAAGAGAAAAATGTGAGACTAGGAAAAAATAATCCTTCACTATCCCAGAGACCGCAGCTACAACAAACCAGAGAGTAACCTGGTAACTCTGATTTTACAGAGGGATTGGGCTCTGTCGATGACACACATTCGCAATGGATAAGCACTGTGTCAGCCTGGAAGCCATCTTTTGTATTAGGCCTTCAGACTAGGGGTGGGTTCTACTTACCTTTACTACCGGTTCACATCGTTTGCGCATGCACGTACACTTCTGCACATGCGCAGCTCACCTATGATGATGTCCGGGTCAGTGGACGGAGCCTCCCGCCGGTTTTACTACCGGTTCTTGTGAACCAGTCTGAACCAGGGGCAACCCACCACTGCTTCAGATCTAATTCAATCCCAATAAGCAACCCACATATGATTTCTGTGGTTTCTTTTTCTATACAATATCAAGTAGTAGAGTAAAGATTTCACATCTGTGAAATATGCCCTTCTACTTTTCAGTTATTTTTGTATCATGTTTACAAAGGTCAGAAGTAGAGTTTAATCACAGATAGTACTTCAAGGGCATGAAGCAAAATGTGACTCTGTTTTCCTTAAGTTCAATTCATTTCTTAAGTTTGTTCTCTTTTTATTTAATCTTTAAAAATTCATAGTAGATCTGGATATTAATATGCATTTATGATTATGAAATATTAATTATGAAATTAATATGTATTTTACACTAGTTTGCTTCTATATGAACACATATCCATTTTTCTAATATGCATACTTACCAGTGAATTTCTCTAACATCAATTTTTCTTTTGCAGAGGGAAATTTATACCTTAAAATGTACAAAATTAAAAAATTATGATATTCAGAAAAGTACAAATAATGGCAAATAATTGTATTCCAATTTGAATATAAACTAATTAGAAAATGCAGATTGCAATATGAATTGAACAGTTTTATTTCCTGTCCTTACCAATATAATGATGTATGTGTTTCCAGCAGTAAGAGTGCCAATTCAGATTTATATCTCCATTTTTATAATGAACAAGATTTTGTATTGTGTTATATTAAGGTACATTTGATGTGCATTCATTTGCAGAACTGAGTTTACTCCTTAAGCAAACTAAAGTTTGCTTTACCATTATTGATTGAATAAGCTGCAATTAATTGAGATCACCCAACATCTTAAACAAAATTGCTTGGTCTATGCATCACATCACAGCAAGCCAAAACAAAACAAATCACATTATAATGTAGTGAAGTGTATAAGTCCTACCGGGTTTCCCCCAAAATAAGACCCTGTCTTATATATTTTTTGAACCCCGAAATAAGCGCTTGGCCTTATTTTTGGGGAGGTCTTATTATTTTGGGCCATGTGGAGCAAGATGGGGCTACTCTTGCTGTCTTACCTGATTTCCAGCTCTGTCTCCCTAACCCTAACCAGAGGAAATGGCGGGGACCAGCTGCACATGCATTTAAATATTTTTGGGGAGGACTTATTTTCAGGGAGGGCTTATTTGAGTCATGCGCTCAAAAGCCCGATTGGGCTTATTATCAGGGGATGTCTTGTTTTTGGGGAAACAGGGTACCAATAAATAAAATTGACTTGATTCAATATATCGGGGGGGGGGGGGATACTTTACAAAGTTTTTGTTGTTTCTCTCAAATCTTGTGTTCTGTTACTAATATTCCCAAATCATAACTCTACTTGTCAGTATGTTCCATGCTTCATTTAAAATGTGTCTGGTTTTGAAATTTTCCAATGGCCTTGCATTCTTATGCCTTTTAGAATTGCAAAGCTTCAAGACTCTTCTATGGAAAGATCCTGTTGCTTCTGTCTGCAACTTGCTATTAGGATCTTCACTCTGTCAACTACGATTGTCTTGGTTCATGCCTTTAACAATATATTTTTCTCAGTAATACAATCTGAAGGAACAGGGAAAAAAAACAAAAACAATATGTATGTATGTATGTATGTATGTATATGTATATATATTGCTTGCCTGTTTTGTGTGTCTTTGCTTTATCAAATGGCAAAAGCAGTGAATTGTGCTAGCTGAATCTCCAACTTACACTAACAAGTATCAACAGAATGCAACATAAAATGCTTGCTGTGCACTTGTTTCTGAGAACCTATACTGCACTTCAGCCTAGATAATTAGGTTTTGTAGCACAGTTATTTGGGAAAAATAATTTGTTTTTATACCAAGCATTTCTTTAATTTAAATTCCATGCTATATTTAAACTATGATTGTCAACTAAATAGGTATTATTGGGTCTTACTCCTTCTAGTATAAGAAACTAAATATAAAATAGTATAAGAAACCCTAACCCTAAATTAACAATCCAGCTATATTGAACCTTGATTTTCACCATCATGTTGCTTATACATTTAATAATAAATGAATGAAAGGTGTGTATTCAGTTTAATAAGCTGTTGACTACGGAGGATAGAAGATTTAGATTTTAAAGAACAAGAGTTCCTAGTCATATGCCAAATCATTAGAAGACATGTATATATGGTGGGGAGCAAAGCACAATCTATTCATGAAAAGAAAAAAAAATAAAATCCACCTAGAAATGTGTTTGGTGTTCAGGGTATCTCCAACCTGTGCAGATTACATGGTTATTCAGGAGAAAAATATCTGTAAGTAATAGAAAATATAAAATTAATTTGTGGTAAAAAAAGGAATTAAAATATCCCATATGTTCCTTAGTATAAGAGTATTATAAATTCATTGCACATCCTTTCTTTAGAGCACTAGAACACAAGTTATGAAACTATAAATGAAATTTAACTGAAAGCACTCATAAAGCTTCAGTTCTGGTTTTATTACTTTTGCTATTGTCTTGAAGTCCTGCACTATTTCAAAATAGTGCAAGCTTTTGAATAAATCTATGCAAAGTCTTCCATGAATCCACATCTTTAAGAGATCAAGAAAACTAAAAAGAAAGTGTCCCTTTCTTGATTTGTGAATATTTCGTTTAGTTTAAATATTGTTTCCTTGGAGAAATGTTGGCAGCACTTGAAGTAAGAAATGTTAATTAATGAAGGAGGCACTTAATTTGGGCTTAATAGGGTAATCCTTTTCTGTGTTACATAAATGCTAATTGAATACTAAGAACATATTACTGTAGAATTAACTGCTATGAGATGGAGGCACATTTTTATGGCATTGTTTTTAATGGCTGTAGCAGTCGTCTTCTGTTGGACAGAGCTAGAAGGATACTGTTCATAGTATTGTGAAATAAAAAGCACAGAAAATGAGTTAGCTATTTCTAGGGCTGAAACATTTAACTAATTAAAGACCTTCCAAATGATTTTTTAAAAGCTCCTGATTAATGGAGTGTAAAAAAAATCATCCCCTTCTCTTTCCATATATTCTCCCTTTTCCTTGTGTTTGGGCAAAAGAATTAGGAAAAGTGCAAATGTCAAGGCTCTACCTCCCCCTCCGCCCCCATTTGCTAATATTCTTTTGTTATATATGGAAAATGCTGTTTTGTATATGTATGCAAAGGCTTTAGTAGCTAAACATGAGCAACAGATGGAATGTTGAGCAAATCATGAATGGGATTTAAGATCAAAGGCACTGTCATGTTTTTCTGCTTGAAACTTTGGTTCTAGCAAGAGAGAATTGTACACATATACAATCTCCATAGTGACTGATATCATGCTCCATATGAAGCGGCTATTTGTCCCTGTGTCTTTAGAAAATGATAGCACCTAGTCAGTGCTGACTGAATTCGGAAAAGCTGAGCAGGGATAGGAATGATTAATATTAGAAGGAAAACCAGCACAAAATCCCAGGGCTATGGACAAAACTGGAAAGTCAATAAGACTTCTGGGAACAATGTTCGATTAAAGACGGCTCCCTGAGAGCAGGGTCAATGGCCAATGCAATGTAACGCTATTGTGATGACAATAGCGTTACATTGCTACACAAACAGATGGCAGTTCAAACAGCCCCTTTATTGCTCCAAATCTCCCCAAACACTCCCAAGTTATTGGCAAGTTCTAAAGCAGAGTGAGAACAAACCCCCACACAAACCTCAAGCAGCCTATGGTTGCAATTAGTCCATCCAGCACTGTCTGCCCCAAGGCTGCACGGTAATAAATCCCAAATGTATTTGGCGAAACAAGAGCCAAGCAAGAAGTTCAGGGAGCAGAAGATCCAGATAATTAGTCCAGAATGCCCACAAGGAATGCAAGGACTCTTCAAACATTGGCATACAACACTTCAGAAACTCAGCGTTTGTACCCGACAAATGCCCCTCCCCACAGCGTCTCCTTAAGTCTCATTCCCCAGGTGTTCCTGGTGAAGCTGGGTGGAGCACTCTCCTCGCACGTGGCCTTCTCTGCCTGTACTGATCCCGCCTTCTCTGCACTCTCCTAGCCCTTGCATCAGGAGGGGCTGGTTCTTGCTCCTCGTCTGAGCTCTGTCTCTCTTCTCTGCCTGCAGGCCTTGCTAATTCTGAACAGCCTGGCCTGGCCTGACTCTGCCCTTCCCCAGTTTCTTCCAAGGCTAACGGAGCTGCCCTCTCACTCGCTGTCAGTTCTTCTTCTAGGTCAGTTTTTGCCACAGAATCAGACTCTGACAGGGGCAAGACAGCTATTACCATGTTGTTATGTTGTGTTGTGTTGTGTTGTGTTGTGTCATGTTATAATTAATAATTTTAATTATTTTAAGTGATGTTTGTCTTGTGCTTTTAATAGGCTGTACACCGCCCTGAGTCCTTCGGGAGAAGGGCGGTATAGAAATAAAATTATTATTATTATTATTATTATTATTATTATTATTATTATTATTATTATACGTGTGTGTGTGTAAAACTAGAACAAATGACTTATTTGACTGAGGCTTAATATTTATTAAGTGAATAAAATTGAATTTCTTTAATTTGCAGTAATTTCTACATTTACAAAACAATAATAAACTATTATATCCATAAAATAATACATTCATTTAATAACTTTAATAATATCTGTGTTGTCCCAAATCAAAGGCATATTTGAACAGGATGCTATTTAGTGGTTTGTAAAATGCAAGGAAGATTGTGATCAAGATACTGCTGGAAATTTATGTTCCAAGAATGGGAGCTACTACCAACAAGGCCTACCTCCTGGCCCACATCTCATCTGCCTTTTGTTTGAGATGGGACCTCCAGCAAGTCCTCTGTAGTTGTTTGGACCAGGTAATCAGAGTCAGATTTGGTAAAATGGTTCCTAAAATATGCTGGTTATTTCTTTTTATTGGGCCCATAAATCTACTGGGAGCCAATGCAGTGACTGCAAAATCAGGATTATTCTGCTAGCCAACTCATTCTGGATCATTTGTGGCTTTCAGTTGATCTTCAAAGCAGCTCTGTCATTCTAGGAGTATGAATTATGAATGACCCTTCATAAATTTCTTTTATATGCATATTTTATTCAGAGAATTGGATCAAAAAGTTTGCTACCAAATACCAAGGATGGCTGCATTCTGGATCTCATATTGATTCAAGAAATGAGAATTGAACAAGATATTTCTCCAGCCCTAGTTACTGCAATTAACAGACTTGGTCACATTCTTTCACTGAACTGCTCCTTTATTGAACTATTGAACTACTAGAAAGTGTCAATTTCATGCTCAAAACAATTAGCACATAAAATTGATTTCCACAAAGAGATCATTCTAAATGAAGAGATTATGCAGATTTTTTTAAAAAAATTATTCTATGGAAGCTACTTATGACATACAAGTCTGGATTTTCATTACACAAGGCTTTTGAAAAGGACAAAGATCATCCTGATTTCATGCATATTTATTTATGTTATGGCAAACATAAATAAAATGGAGGAGAGAAGGCAGAAGGGGAAGGGAAAGAAAACTATCTCTGAAGGTGGGTTAGCTCATAAATCCTTCTTGCTGGTTTTCATATACCAGTTTTCATATACCATCCCATGTGCTGATGCTGAGATCATTAGGTGAGATGGATGAAACTTTGACCCTCTCAGGCACCTTTTAAGATGCCAACTTTAGGTAATAAAGAGGATTATGTATTTTTACTGCCCCCCCCCCCCATATGGAATCTACCAACTTTATTAGTATAAGATTTATTGCCACTTGCTCAATTACATTGCAGCAGAACCCGGGAGATAAAATTCTCAAATTACTCAGCCCAGAACTTGTTTTCCAGAAATAATTACTGTGTTTCCAAACATGGAGTTATTCTTCACTAGGGGAAATTTAAGACTTAAAGGATACCTTTTCTGTGGTGATTTAGACTATGTAATAAAATAATTACACAATTAGTGCTAAATTATCTATATACTCAAGTCTCATACTTTTTTTTTATTATCTCACTCTCTTTTTCTCCCCGTGGACTGTTATTTGTCTTTGGTATGATATTTCATTGCGAATGCGGAAATGCTATATGCTTTCTCAGTAATCATCATTGGTTCTTTGGGACTGACTTTCTCAACTATACTTCTCCAGCTAACATTTCACATCAACAAATTCCTTGCTTTGTCAGGTTGCTCTGTGCCTCTCCTTTACTACTCTGTCTTCAGGAGGAGCATTCCCCTATGCCTTTAAGTGAATTTGCATTTGGCAATATTTCCCACAGTGGCTGCACCTTCTTACCATTAAGTTGCTTTCTTATGACTGTATTGATGTAACATACGAAACTAGAAGCTTAATAATATGTTGATCATGCTGACTTTGGTTTCTGTAAATTTGGGGAAAGGTTTGTATTGTGTCCCTCCAAAGAACAGGTTAATTCTGTAACCAAACTGAGTTTGTGTGATGGCAGCCATTCTATTTATTTATTTATTTATTGGTTCTATTTATATGCCGCCCTTCTCTGGAGACTCAGGGCGGCTTACAATGCGTTAAGTAATAGCCTTCATACTTTTGTATATACCAGCTTAGTAGGGCTTTCAGCCCCCCCTAAGCGGTGTTCTTTTTTATACAAAGTCAGCTTATTGCCCCCACAATCCGGGTCCTCATTTTACCTACCTCGGAAGGATGGAAGGCTGAGTCAACCTTGAGCCTGGTGAGATTTGAACTCGCAGTAATTGCAGGCAGCTGGCAGCTAAGTGCTACTTAACAGCACTTTAGGCTGCTGCACCACCAAGGCTCTTGTGCACACACACTTGCAATATATTTTGATATTATTTACTCCTACAACTGCAGCTCTCCTTCTTTTCAGTCTTCTCTATGCAACAAGAACAATGTTTTTAGGGGGGACATTCCCAGAGTGCAGGGAAGATTAGAGAAGGCAAGAGGCACAAAGGCCCACAGAAACATGCAGGACATCCATGGCACAATTTCAAGCTGCTATCTACAAGTCGATACATCCCCCGCTCTGCTTTGTATTTCCAAACTTTGTCTTATCCAGCCTCCCAGAGCATGGAACTATCTGCAATTTTGTTTTGTTAAAACAAAAACAAAAAAGAGACAAAGCAAAGCAAAGCAGATTACACAACCATAGGGGACTGTATGATCACAATACAGCGGAGTGCATCATTGTGAAAATTCCCATCCATTGAAAATCTCACCCATAAAAAGTAACCCAATAAAGAAACCAAGGTATATTTATCATTTCATCCGATGTGTTTGGTTTTAGCATCAGTGGTGGGTTGCTCCTGGTTCTGTCTGGTTCTATAGAACTGGTAGTAAAACTGGTGGGAGGCTCCACCCACCCAGCACATCATTGGGGATCTGTGCATGAGAAGCGAGCACACATGCACGATCCCGCTGCGAACCAGTAGTAAAGGTAAGTGGAACCCACTCCTGTTCAGCATGTAGAATTTTTTTCCATTTGGGAGGTACTGAATTCCATGCCTGCATTCAAAAGGAATTCAGCCACAAAAAAGGGTCGTGTCATTCAATCTTTATAAATGCTTCTAATGGCTACTTGTCTTCACTTTCTATATTCTGATAAAAATACATGGTTGAAAGGTGGTATTAAATTTTCTTTTAAACTACTTCAGCAAACCTGACTCCCCCTCGACTTTTCATATTGTTAAGAAAAAGTATGAAATTTTCAACGGCTTGCACAATAGATGAATACCATTTACCACATAGCAGGCATTGGCCCACTTGTTTGTTTCCTAAATTTGTGCTAAAGTGTCATAATGCTGTGGTGGGTTTTGTTCTGGTTGTGCTGTACCCTACTTATTGACTTGTTTGGCAGCTGTGTAGCAAATATAATCATTTTATTTATTTCCCCCTTGCATTCTGGCACCATTTGTGTATGGGTTTCTTTTTTTTGTTGTTGTTCACAAACAAAAAATTATGGCGGCAAATGATTGAGTAAGTTGGAATGATGTTAAAAAACAAATAATATTGAAATGGCTTATGAAATAATGTGTGCTTTGGTTTCAAAATAAACATTAAGCTTTTCTAGTAAAAATGTTCTTGCCACTTTTTTGCAGTCACGGCAATAGTTTTAGTCCTTCTAAAAATGTTGGATAATAGATAGTTCTTTCAAAATATTATTAAATCCAAGTACTCAATATTTCTGTGTCCTGTAGTGTTCTTTCACATGCTATTAGAAAGAGTGATGCTACATATTCCAGTGAAAATGGGTTTGGAATATGAATGCATTTAGCTTCTAATATCTAAAGATAATCCAGGTGCATTGCCCTTAGCTTTGAAGATGAAAAAGCACTGTTGCTGGTAAATTAATCTGAGAACAGGAGACAACTTTGATGTATCCATGCTGTCTGTACTCCTCTAACTGGTTCTCAAAGAGGCAAGGGTAGCGTGCATTAGTACTGCCTGATTACTGGAATAGAGTTGTTTTTTTTTTAAAAAAAAAGGTTAATTCTGCAACCAAACTACTCTGTAGTTTGCAGAGTAAGATGCATGATTCTGGAGTTCTAAATGAAGCAATCAATTTGCCAGACAATTGCCAAGTTTGGAAAATTCAACTATGTTGCAAGAACAGATGTGTCTCTTACAAACTTTGGCCTTTAAAAAAAAAGAGAGAGAGCAAATGACAAATCAGGGTGTTGTGTATGGCAGGAACTGGAAGTTCTGCCCAGTTTATCCAGTCCCTGGTTGCCTAGCCTAGAGGGAAGAGGTGTTAGCAAAGAGCTTGACTCCTGTTCTCTGTTGAGGCAGTTTTACTCAAGAACAGTAGGGTTTGTAGGGGGAAAGTTCAAAAATCAACAAGTTGGTAGACAGAGTTTCAGCTTAATATTTACATTCTGCCACTGCAATTGTGTTCCCCAGTTAAAACTGTCTGATCCAAACAAGAAACATATATTGGTAATTTATATAATTTCTGTATGCCTTTATAATCCTTTAAAAACATTCATATTGCCCAATTCAGTTGCGAGTCTTCCAAGAATTGTTAAAATACTTCAGATTCCTGTTAGTTCAAGACAGGATTGAAAATTCAGACTGTATCAAATTACCACAGTTTCTGTACATCTTGGCCATTTCATCTGTATCAGCCTGTAGTATAACCTATAAAAGTTACATTTTTCTTTCCTTTTACCTTGATTTCAGAAAAGGACAATGAGGAAGCCAAGCCTTATGAAGCGAAATAGGGAGTAGAACATTAAGAGAAGGCTAAATAGGGACAGAATATCATCTGTAAAATATCCAAAAGGATGCCATGAAGAAGAAGGACAAATACTACTGTCTATTAAGTGTTTTTTTCTCCGGTGGGACCAGTCTATAAGGGCAACCTGGTCTACCCAATTATGGGACGGAGCATACTGTTTCCATTTTTGCATTTCTATTGTCTATTCTACTGTCTATTGTTCCCAGAAGTTATGGAAAGATAAATTTCAGCTGAATATTTGGAGAGAGGGGAGGAATAGTAATTTGACACTGGAACCAATTACCTACAGATATGGAAGTTTCTTTTCACTGAAAGTGTTCAGATTATTCGTTGGGAATACTGTAATTTCGGCTCTTGCCCTTCCATACTGATTTTGTAATTTTTATGACTGTATGTTGTGGCCCAGTAGCGGTCAGCGGAGCTGGTGGCAGATTCAGACAGTGAGGAGATTGGGGAGGAACATGGGCCAGTCCTGGAGTCTGGGGAAGGCTCTGATGAGTGCTCTGTGTCAGAGGCAGACATGGGGTCATGGCCATCTGACAGTTGTCAGCTGCCATCGGAATCAGACATCAGTGGGGCAGAAGAACAGCTAGACCCTGTTCCCAGTGTGCACATGCACAGAGCTTCCAAGAGAAGGGAACAGCTAAGGAACAAGGGTCAAGTCAGGAGTAAAGCCACAGGTGGACAGTGAATGGCCCCTCCCATAGGGAATAAAGAGGAGCGAAAGGGGAGGGGAGTTTGCAGGAGACAATTAGTTCACTTAATTGGTTCATGACTCTTGCCAAGTTTTGAAGATATCGGCCTGGCAGCTCTCCAAGCCAGATAAGGTCTGTGACTGTAAATTCTCCATTGAAATACTTTGCTGGATGTGAATGAGAGGAATTCACAGTAACTTAATAAAAAGGGGTTTTGTCGGGACAAGGAGTCTGCTTCATGCTCTTGGGAAGCCTAGGTCAGAACACTGTATAATTTATGTTACAGATAGAGTCTCCCAAAGAAAATCTAGCTACATGGTCTCTAAGAGCCAACCACCAACTTCATAGCACATAGGAAATCAATCAAGCTTAATAATAGGGAGGATTCCTTTTCAAGATCTCTCTTTGCAACTATTGTTTGGGTCTATTCTTTTCTGAATGTTTCCATTTAAGAAGAATAGTGGAGAATGCCCTCATACCTAGTGGTGGATCCCAGCACATATTCATCAGTGATCAGTGATCCCTACAATATGACATAATTACTTTCTCTACTACAATAAACCTGATGTTTTTAGAGGTTTAACCACAATATGCCTTTTGTTTGTTTTCATACGTTACAGGATTTCAGCCATCTGGGAGGATGCCCTTTGAATCGTATTATTGAATCATATTGGCAAGAGCTGTCATCCCACATTTTGCATAAGTTATTTTTCAGGTTTAGACAACTTGTAAAGGCAAAAGACAACCTGGAAGGATAGCTAAACTGGCCCCAGTAGAAAGCAATGCAGCCTGAAGGCATTCTGACATGTCTAATCAGATTTCTCATTTTTATTATCATGTTGTAATGAAAAGGTTGGTTGTGGTTTGCAATGTTAATTCCTTCTGACAATTTCAGAAGTTCCATCTTCTTGACAAAATAGATAAAAACTACTTTTCCTGTGGGAAAATTTGTGCAAACCACATTTTGTGCTCCTGGGAATGTTATTTCAACCATTTGTTTCAGTAAAATGACAGCAACCAAAAAAACCACCCCTTCCCAACTGTGCTTCTTTATACATCTATGTCTATTCTTGAAAATTAGGTGAAATTTAGGATGATCACATCTGGGCTGCAAACTTCCAGATGAGTATTAGGGTTAGACTAAACTTCTTTACTGGCATATAGTGGTTATCTAAAATTTTGTAATAGAGATATAGTAGCCCAGTGGAATTAATTTTCTTAGTGCATTCTCCACGAGCAAGTTTACAATATTAGGGTTTCTGAGTTTCATATTTTCTAGTTTGGAAATATGAAATCGAGTTGCTCTTGTCCGGAAAACAAAACTTTTTTTGGGAGTGGGGACCTTAAGTTTCTTTTTATTCTCCATCTCCCATGTACTATTCCTTCAGTGATGGAATGGAGAAAAGAATATTGCTACAACTATATGACCTGGAAAATGCCAGATAAGATACCATGTTATGTATCATCTTGACATTTCAATAGCCACTGGCTGTGATGCAGAACTGTGGAATATTCATAACATTCTGTCAGGAGGGACTTTTAAGTTACAGCATATGTCTAACTTGTGCAACTACACAATTCTGTCTTGTACTAGACTATAAATGAATGAATAAAAGAACTTTCAACAGCTATTTTATGATTTTGACAAAAATATAGATCTTAGTTTTAAATGACAGCCATTGTCTACTTTGAAATATATTCAAATAGAGAGGGGGGCGAAACTGCTGCTGCATCAGGAGCTATCATATTCATATGATGTATAATTATATATGTATATGTATAATTGTATATGTGTGTGTGTGTGTACTTATATATATACTTACAAAAATATTATACATATAGAAGATACAGATGATGTAGCTGTAGCTATAATTGTAGATGATATAGACAATGGAGAGAGAGGGAGAGAGAGAACATCCAATGATGATCCAGGAGAAGGAAGCCCCAGATTCTATCAAATTGTTCATATTCCTTTCACCACTGATCTGCTTTTTAGATAGAATAAAAGATATTAGAATTAATCATCTATGGCTTGTTGATTCTTAGGCCAGCTCCAAAACTGGAGCTATTCTATAGATGACTCAATGTCTGAGGTATTGGGTCTGTAATACTTCAACACTAGTGAGGGCCTAAAATCTGTAAGATTTATATCTATGTTTGTACCCAAAATTTTCTTCAACCCTGAAACATATTCTTCTCACTTCTCATATCATCAAGTGGATATACGTGTCAATGCAGAAGAAATTATTTAGCTGTTGTTTTAAAAGCTTTTGTTAGTTGCGAAGCTATGTCTGACCCATTGTGACTCCATGGACAACATTCCTCCAGGCCTTCCTGTCCTCTACCATCCTCTGGAGTCCATTTAAGCTCACACCTACTGCTTCAGTGACTCCATCCAGCCATCTCATTCTCTGTCATCCCCTTCTTCTTTTGCCCTCAATCGTTCCCAGCATTAGGCTCTTCTCCAGTGAGTCCTTCCTTCTCATTAGGTGGCCAAAGTATCTGAGTTTCATTTTCAGCCGCAAGCAAACTAGAGAGGAATTTATAGGCCATGTGAATATATTTCAACTGTAGTTCACAACTTGTCATGTAGGATACTTGAGACAATAGACAAAGGAATCTCCAGCAATTCATCTCCTGGCTAAAGAGTCAGGATATTTTCAAGCAGTGTTATATTGTAAGTTTAGTCTTCCCAAACAAGGACTCTTCATTATACCAGTCCTCTCATTTCCAACCTATAGGTCTATAGGCCTGTGAAGCCTAAATTCATCTACATTCAGAAACGCCACATAATCTCTTTTAGGATGTATTGGTTTTATACTGAGCAAGATTGATAAACTGTATCAATGGAGGATTTAAGGACTGACAATAATAAGAAACAATTTTAATGATTTATTAGGAGCCATGATAACCATCTAACAATGATATGCATAATGTGGTCCATGTTTTTGTCTCTATGTTGCTAGCCAGATTATAAATGTTTTAATATTATACCATTCACCTAAAATTGCAGGATCAGTTCTTTCAATGACCATATAGGATAGCATCCTGCAATTTCTATCACATTGTTGCACTTTGGGGTTGGCAGAGTGTACCAGAAAAGTAAATATGCCAAACTTTATATCAGAAGGATTGTTTTCTCTTGATCACACAGCAATTGCTCCTTCATCACAACTGATGAGGAAAATATCTATTGGATTCTCTTACATGACCCAATAATTGTTTTTGTTTCTTTCTCCTTTTCTCATGCAGACAGCTCAAAATATGATCATCCCCTTTACAGATGTATTTTTCAGCTGATGACTTTCTAATCAGAAATTGGCAATAGGAAAACAAAATTAGAATGCTTCTTTATTCTGCATGGTGTTGTGATCCCTCCAGATACCGGTTCCAGAAGCAAGCACTGCACAACAATAACACGATAACACATGGCAAAAGGCAATGGCATTGAAAGAGTGTTTCTAACCGGAATATGCATTTACTAGGAGTTAATATATGAGTGTCTTTCTGAAGAGGCCAAGATTTCAAAGTTTCAAAATCTCATTTCATGATTCTATGGACATATTAGCGGTGGACAAAGCTTTTGAAACTCTTGGGAGAAAATCAATGTTGATTCTTTTGTCACAACATAGAGCAAAATGCCCTTTCTAACCTCCAAAACCACCCATTTCTCACTGCCACTCCCTAATCTTTTCCCAAGCATTTTTAATTAAACAGAACAAGAACACTGAAGGCAATTCTTGATAATGAGAAATCAATAACTCAGCATGGATGTTTCAACAGCTATGACAAACAGAGTACAAGTACAGATTTAATGAAATGAAAAATATAAGGTAGACATGGTGGCTCTGTTCTTTAAACATTAGCTTTAGCTGGTTTCCCAGCATATGAATTCCATCCTTTCAAGGTAGGTAAAATGAGGATCCGGATTGTAGGGGCAATAAGCTGACTTTGTATAAAAAAGAACACCGCTTAGGGGGCCCTGAAAGCCCTACTAAGCAGGTATATACAAAAAGTATGAAGGCTATTGCTTAACGCATTGTAAGCCACCCTGAGTCTCCGGAGAAGGGCGGCATATAAATTGAACTAATAAACAAACAAACAAACAAACAAACAAGAATTCCAACACAAGAATAGAACTACTTAACACATCAGTTGCATCATGTCTCAACTATAGCAAATACTGCGTTTTTAAAAAAATAAAGGAAAATGTTTAGAAATGGAAACAAAAATTTCTACACAAAATATATTACTCTGATACAGAAACTTGAGAAGATATAGTTGCAAGAAATCTCTCTTCTTGCTAAATTTGTTAATAGGTTTGCGATAAGTGACAGCAATTTTTGTATATGGATATGGATGTGGATGTGGATGTGGATGTGGATGTGGATGTGGATATATGCCTAGAATATGTATTACATCTGCTCATCCCACCAGATCCAAAAGAGAGAGTATGCTATGGTTCCTGCCAGCTAGGGAGCTTCATTTGATGGATGCTAAGCAGTTGTCTTTCTGATTGATTTATGTGATCCAGTTTTGTGCCTTTTATAATTTTAAAGTTTATAAAAACTTTTATAAAAAGTTTATAAAAAGTTTATAAAACATTAATATTAGTTTGTATATATTTCTTTTCATTTTGTTGTATGCTACCCAGAGCCACCTCTATTTTTAGGATTTTTAGGCATTTGATTAGTGGTCCACTAATCCTTGTGCATAGCATTCCTCACTCATTAGTAAATAAATTACTAATTCATTACTAAACTGAATTTGTAATATTTGAAAAAAAAACCTCTTACCACTGATCAAGGGAAGGGTGAGAAAGACATCAAGTACAATGATGAAAACTATGAAGTGGACTCTGAAGCTAAGGGGCCTAGGAGAGAAGAGCAGTAATAGAAAACAAATCCCCCAAAATAATAAATATCAGTGATGCTTGGGTGATCTGGCATGGACTAAGGGATCATTGCAAAAGCAATTAAATGCTACCCTGGGAGCACAGTGCATCAGAAAAACTGAGACACACTGGATCTTTTTAGTTTCTCCTATCTTTAAAAATCTTCCAAGAACTGATCCTGGCCAGCAGCTGGCTTCCAGGAGTTTTCAAAGAAAGCAGGCCGTTAAGTAGCAAGAATAGAGGTGAAAACAAACGATGAAGGAAGACTGTGCTAATGAAATAAGAGGCGGATATAGCTTGATCCAAGCGAAGGCAGGGTTTCTTTTTAAGTGGGAATCATGTGTTTTTGAATGTCCTTGTTCACAGCTAAGTCTGGTTGGGCCGGGAATGTGATTCATGTCTAAAAGCTTCTGTGTATCTTGATTATAAAAGTCTGGGGAATAAAAGATTGTGCCTGAGTTCAATAGGAAAAGAACTGAACTGTTTGTGTCTGCAAAGTTTCTGGTGCCTTGGGGTTGCTATTCTTTTATGCTTTTGATGAGAAACCCAATGTTGAGTGATGGTGTGTGGCAGGGGTGGGATGTGTGCGCAACATGATAGAATGATGAGCCCTGGATTTGGTATGATGAATCCAGGTTTAGAATGTCTGCTCAGTTATGAATCTGACATTGGAACACTTATTCTTTTTCAGTCTAACCCATTTGCATAGTTATTGTGTGGATAAATTGAGAGAAATCCTCGTCTGTTCTTCTTCAGACTTCTTAAAAGAAAAGCTAGGACCTAAATGTGATAAATGGGTGAATAAATAATATGATAAAACTATCTGTGGGAATTCATCAAGGATGCAGTTTAATCAAAATGGATACTGTTGAGCACTTTAGGAATCTCCGATACTTAAGACAAATTAAAGCACCCTGGAAACTGTGCATTGCACAGTTCTATAGTGTGCCATACTTTCCTAGCTACCAATCCACTCATCCATCTACACAACTTTGCATGTATCTATTCAATGTCAAAGTTGCATCTATTCAATGTCAAAGTTGCAAATCACATATTCTTGATCTGGAGTGAAGCAAACTGTATAAAGAGAAGAGAACATAGGCAGTTTTTATTAATTTACTTTAAATTAATCACAAAATGTAAGCTTCACAAATCCATTTTGTCTTATTTGATCAATTCATTTGGAACATTTTAGATTTGCCTCTCCCTAAGTCTAATTAGCTTCTTAAATTGATTATACTCCTAACTTATCAAGCATTTACTACTGGCATCATACAGCAGTGCAGGAACATTTTTCTAAGCTTTGACTGGGAAGAAGATAATGCCATACTTGTAAACAGGGACAAAGAGAACAAAATAACCTGTATCGACCCAGCACAAGAAACAAAAGCAATATGTCAAGGGCTATTTGCAGATCATTCAAACTATCCAAACTTTAAAAGAAAGCAATACATAGACTATGTTATGTGCTTTAGCATAAGAACAGAGGTTTAGGTGACCTGAACGTACCTAGTGAAATCATCACGAATTATAATCATGTGGCCTTGAATACAATCTGAGTAAACTTCTTCTCCTCAGAAATTTCTCTTTGTAGAATATTATATTTGTAGTGTAAAGCAATTCTGTGCAAAATGATTAACAGATCTCAGCAGCCCTGTTGCCCAGAGCCTGCACTGAAGTATGGTTTTTAAAAAATTATTTTTAAATTACTCATTTTGGAGCTCTCGGTGCCCATTTTGCAACCCCTGGAGCATAGTAGAGATGGTATTGCTAAATTTGGCAGGGAATAAGTTGATTTTCAGCTCTAGATTTTTGGTTTTCTGTTCAATCGTGTGTGATCCTGAACAAGTCCCCACAGCTTTCTTGGCAAGATTTTTCAGAAATGGTTTGCCATTTGTGTCTTTCCTAGGGATGAGAATGTCAGGGTTCCAAGTCACATCCCCAACGAAATCAAACTCCAAGGTCTTGCCCTTCACCCACATGTCCACCACACGAACCAATCAGGTACTCACCAGAACCAAAGGTACCTCCTCATTCTTCTCAGCATAGCTGCAGGTCACAACAGCCTTGACTTTCTAGAAAGAATTTTATTTTGACTACATATCCTCTTCACTCTATACAATCCCCCCTCCCATTTTCCCACAGTAGAATTTGTGGCAGGCCTGAAGCCTGAAGGCCCAAAAGTAGAAAGATGGCTTCCAGGTCTGACAGAGAGAACTGACTGGCCAAAAGTCACTCATCTGATTTTATGCCCAAGAGGGGGCTAGAACCAGTGGTGAAATCCAGCCAGATCTATCCGGCTTGTGCCAACCGGTAGCGGCGGTGGTGGGAGGCTCCGCCCACCCACCGGGGCATCATTATGTCCTGTTTTTGATCCTCTGTGCATGCGCAGAAGAGGTTCCCGCTCACTCCCGTTCCCGAACCGGTATTGAAGGTAAATGAATTTCACTGCTAGCTAGAACTCCATCTCCTGATTTCTAGCCATATACTTTAAACATTAAGCCAAACTGGCTCTCAGACTCTCATTCCCTCTGGAACTCTCAGTTCCCACTTTGCAATCTCTGGAATATCTAAAGATAGTGCTCTTAAAATTTGGCAGGAAATAAGTTGATGTTCATTTGTAGAAATAAGGCATGTTAAAACTCTATAATACAAGTATATCCATTTTTATTTATTTATTTATTTATTTATTTTTAGATTTCTATACCGCCCTTCTCCCTGGGGACTCAGGGCGGTGTACAGCCAAGTAAGAAACACATAATATAAACAATTAAAAACCAATTAAAAAGAATATCTAAATTTGGCCCAGAAATTTAAAAACACCCCACTTTAAAATCATTTAAAAGGCTTCGCTTAGGCCAGCCCGGCCTTAACTTTTAGCTTCTTCAGAAAGTACGGGCTGAGAAACAAAGCTATCCCAAACCTTTTGGCTATGGAAGACAACTAAAAAAAAGAGTGAAAATTAAATAAAGGTTGTTAAAGCCTGAATTACCTTGTCTGAAGTACCTACTTAGTTATTGCTGAACTGCTCAGACAAAATCAGATGGATTATAGGCACATACAGAAATTTTAGGGTCATCCATGGGAGGAGAGAATGTTAGAAAAGTCAAGGTAGCTGCTGTAACTTTATGATAAAACAAGGGCTTCAATTACACAGTCACACTTATCATTTAAACATTTTTGATTCCCTCCTAAGCAAATGTCCCAATAGCTATATAGGAAGATGTCTTTTATAAAGGCAAGATAACATTAGTTTATCAAGATTACCAAGCGTTTACAACAGTAGTGGGTTCCACTTACCTTTGCTACCAGTTCGGAACTGTGTGTGTGTGTGTGTGTGTGTGTGTGTGTGTGTGTGCTCGCTTCAATCGTGTGCGGCACTTCTATGCACTTGCAGAGTGTCCGTGATGATGTCCGGGTGGATGGGCGGAGCCTCCCACTGCCACTGCCACCAGTTCATGAACCAGTAGAAACCCACCACTGGTTTGCAAGGCAGGAATACTTCTCAAATTTCATATGTGAAGTTGTTACTGGTTGCACTAAACTATATGAATTAGGTTTTTAAAAGTTATTCCTTTCTCTTAGTGAAATGCATATTGTTTGCTGGCCTCATCATCAGACTAAGCCATCATTTCTTGTGTGAAAACATTTTCTATTTGGATTATTTATTCTGGAGTGTCTACAAAAACTCAGCTCATAACACCTTTGTTTTCTAGCCTACCACACTGGATAAAGTTAGGCTCATGATGAGCACTTCCATGAAATTTTCCTGGTAGAATTATGCTTCTGGGAAGTTCTTTTAACTCTCCAATCCATCTGACAGTCCTTAATAACCAGCCAAATTTTAAACTAGATCAACGCTGCTTAACTTCTAACAATAGACAAGATCTACAGTATCAGCTTCTACTACCTCTTGATAGAAAATAAAGAATGGAGGCTCAGAAAAGAATACTCAAATTCTTTGATGATACTCAAAAGTTCAATGTTAATAAAATGATATAATGCCTATGATGTTTTAGTGAAACCTTCCTAGGGCCACAAAATTTTCATTTATTGAATTTTAATAGTAAGGTAAGTTGTAATTTGAACTCTTATTCCCTAGAGGAAGGTCTTACAAAATGATCGTGCATTTTACTATTTAATTAAAGCTTCATGCATTTTAGCAGTAGCAGTTTAAGGGTTGCCACTATTTTCCTTGTTACAATTAGTGTTGCACTGTCTTCTCTCTCTCTCTCTCTCTCTCCATTTTTTTTCTCTTCCTAAATAGCTTAGCTCATAAAATATATAGTTCTCTCTTATCAATGTATCCACAATTTTTAGGACCTGAACTATTTCCTTTAATTTTTCCACTTCAGAGAAAATAAAAAGACCTAAATGTTGGTTTAATGACTTCCAAAATTTAACATAATTTGCCAAAATCCATATATTTTCATCCCATGACTTTAAAATATTTGAAGACAGGTGGAACTGAATTTTGAAAAAGCAAGTCAGACATTTGTTTCAAGAAAGGATTTTGCTCCTGGAGCAGGGATGAAATGCTCCTGGTTTGGACCGGATCGCCCAATCCGGTAGCAATGACGGCGGGTGGTTTGGAGAATAGGTAGCAAAAATCCCTGCGCCGCCCCCCCCCCCCATGCCCAACTGAGCCAATCATCAGAGGCTGGTGTTTTTTTTTAACTTTTAAAAGCAGTTTTCTACAACCTCTTCGGCTGAAAAAATGCTTTTAAAAGTTAAAAAAAAAAGCCTCTGAGGATCACGCGGCTCAGCTGGGATCGTCAGAGGCTTCTAAAAGCATTTTTTTTCTGCAACCTCTTAAGGTTGCGGAAAAAATGCTTTTAAAAGTAAAAAAAAAAGTTGGCCACGCCCACCCAGTCACATTACCCCACCCCCCACCAAGCCATGCCCACAGAACCAGTAGTAACAAATTTTAGATTTCACCCCTATCCAGGAGGATTTGTTCAAATAAGGAAAAGCCTCACACAAAGGCTGTCTTAATTCTGCTAATCTCTTTGCAGTGCCCTAAAAAAGGCATCAATTTCTTCAAGGTTGAACCTGTACATTTGAAGTGCAATTCACATTTATTTAAATAATAAAACCAGCAGTTTGTCCCAAACAGGAATTGGCCTCATTACTCATTCTTTACCCAGTATAGAGGTTATTTCTCAACCCAGGGGATTTACAGTATACAGTATCTGCATTGCATCACCCAACTTTTACTAAAGTGTTGAAAAGCCTATCTCTAAATTGTGATTTTTAACACAAGGATGGTTGGATGATAGCTAGAAGATGCTATTAGCCACTAAGGACAAACTACCTTATACAGTGTGGTATGTAAACAAAGGGGGGGAAACAACAGCCCACCTCTGTACACTTTGTGTTAGCTTAGACTACTTTCCTTGCTGAACTTCCTTGAACTATGTCATCCACACACACATTTATATTTTCCACAGGAAAATACCATGTTTTTACAGTAGTTTGGGGGATCCCACAGAAGTGGTTTTATGGATACTCATTGTCTCTCCTATCATTTTTATTTACTGATTCATCGACTCTTCCTGCAACTACCCCAGACTCAAGACTCCTGGAATTGTAGAAATGAAAGTACTAGCAAGGTTGTTTATCAACACTGCACTACTGTTATAGTGCATTATAGCGCAGGTTATTTCCTCAGTCTAGGGAGATGAACCTTTATGAATACACAACCAACAGAAGTACTTTATACTTGTGAAAGACCTGCCCTAGTGCTTCCCTGGCCAATTTTCATAGAGCTTCTTTTTATAACACATCTATTGATCTGCTGCTGTCACTGCTGACTTGAGAATTATTTGGAGGTTCCACAGGACCAAAGATCTATATTTCAAGGCCCAATTCTAATAATGCCAGTGTACACACACATGCATACATACATACATACATACACAGAAATATGAGCATGTAATCCCACCAGCTAGCAATCGATGCAGCTATTAAGATCAAAAAGATTTTCCATATAGTCTAGTATTCTGAACACATAGATGATAAAAAAGATGTTAACTTTAACTGGAAATACATTTAATTGAAATATCCCAACAAGGAAGTGTGAAATAATTCTAATAAAGCCCACCAATGTAGGTTCATTTGTATGCGTAACTAAGAATCTGTGTTTGCCATGGCAGCTGCCACTACAGGGTTCTGAACATCTGGTTCGTAGCAGGTAAGAGTCATATTGCCCACATCTTATAATAAAACCTATGCCGAATTAAACAGGAGATGGAAGATACTAAGTTAGCAAGAACAAACACTATTAAAGGTTAGGTCAGAGTGAGGAGGCAGGACGCGGCATGGTGGAGTAAAATAGTTTATTTGGGCAGTTTAAAAAGCAAGTGGCAGACACGCTGGCAGCTCCTTTTAAAGCCGGGAGCTGTCCAGCATTTCAGCCACTCACATCAGTCCATTCTCCCGCCTTGGGGCCTGGACCAATGAGGGGGAAGTCGTACGTCATGACTTCTCCCTCATTAATATTCAACAAACACATCTTGAAATGATCTCTGTGAAGAATTTTCAACATGTTTCTTTTCCTTTTAAGAAAAAGACCTATCCAAATAGCAATAAATGCAGTTTTCTCCTGCAAGAAAGAATAACTGCCTCTCCTTTCTGCATCCCAGAGAAACATAGATTCCTCAGACTTTTTAGACAACATAGTCCTGGAAAATTCCAGCTAAGATATATACTATCCTAAGCAAAATAGTTAAGAGTTTGGAAACTGAATGGCCCTTGGTGCTCTCTGAGCACCAAGCTACAAGAGCATCAAGGACTCCTGATTTCAACCCTGAGCTACAAATATTCTCCTTTATCAGTATTTTGGAAACTGTAACCCAAAATACATAAAGGGCACGATGTTCCTTGCATATGATCTATGCAAACTGGCAATGACTTAGTTTACTATTGCCTACACTGATTTGGATTGCTTTAAGGTCTTTCAGACTTTGGAAACTTGTGTGTGAGAAACATGGACTTCACTGCTGAGCTTCAGCTTCCTATTAGTACAGAGGCAGCAGCATGCAGCCCTCAAGCTACTGGTATGAGCTTTCAGCCTAATTTCAAAACTTTTCAATAAGAGATCACTAGGCCTCTGATAAGAGCTTTCTGTTCCTTCTCTTTTGCCTGCAGCTTTGGAGACAAAGTAAAGGATGCTAGAAAGAGAGAAAAGATAAGGAGCCTACAGAGTATGGCTTCTTGAGTCTTTCCTCCTTTTTAAATACTTGTTTATTAAAAGGTTATTTTTTTATAAAAACTAAAATAACAGCTAATATGAACTAATCTAAAGTTATAATTACCACGCTTCCCTTTTATAGCTTTTATTCACTCTTTCATCTGAAAAAGCCCATGAAAGGAGAACAATTATGATGATGATTTTCCTTAGAAAATAATTGAAGAGTGGGAAAATATTATGGATTAATGATGGCACAATGAAAGAATGGCTACTTCCAGATATCTTAAGCCATTTCATCATTAAAATGTGTGCTATAACCATACATCTAATCCTTAGACATGGGCAACTGTAGCTGTGGGAAGGAGCAATTGATGGCATGTACATCATGAGATTATCACATGAATTACTCAACTTGCAAAACTTGCAACAAAAGTCCTGATGCAGTTATATAACAGCAGCATAGGAATGATGATGTCATTGTGTGTTTCTCATTGTGCACAACATTTGTTCTGGTCATTAGTTTCCATCTTTGACAAAACATCTGTTCTGATTATTAGTTTCCATCTTTAATAGAAAGAAACGTTGTGAAATAAGAAAGCAATAAATTATTCATTTAAAAAATACCTTTGTGAATTGGATCTCCAAATTTTATGAAATTAAGCTCCGGAGATTGAAAGAAATAAATTATTCATTTCAAAATAGTAGCTTTCTGACATTGGATCTCCAAATCTTATGAAATTAAGCTCCGGAGATTGATATTTTTCCCAGAAGAAGGTAATTTATTCACTTCCAGAGCAGATCTCTCTCTGTGTTTTATATATTCCTTGATTTCTTCATCAAGGGTTTATGATTCAACCCCATGCTCTTCTTTTTGACATTCCAAACCCTGATCAGTGGTGGGATTCAAATTTTTTTACTGGTTCTGTGGGTGTGGCTTGGTGGGCATGGCTTGGTGGGCATGGCAGTGGAAGGTTACTGCAAAATCTCAATTTCCTCCCAATCAGCTGGGACTTGGGAGGTACAGAATAGATGGGGGCAGGGCCAGTCAGAGCTGGTATTTACCGATTCTCCATACTACTCAAAATTTCTGCTACCGGTTCTCCAGAACTGGTCAGAACCTACTGAATACCACCTCTGGTCCTGATATCTGTTAATGGTTTTCTCTTGTACTGCTAGCTTTCAGAGAGACTTGCAGCTTGGCCTATCTGAATAGTTATCAGAAAATATGAGTGATTAATGTAGTAATTAAGGGGTTTTTTTTGCATTCCCTTTTGTCATTCGTATTAAATGATTTTGGTTTTTAGCCATGCGCTTTTGCAAATATTCTCAAAGTCTTAAGCAGGTTAAAGAACAAAGTTCAAGATACATACAGGTGATACAACAAAAAGAAGGGGGAAAGACCATTGGATATAGAAAGTCATTGTTTTAATCCCTGGATTTTTTTTTTTTACAATGGATCAATAACTGGTGCTCATTGGATTGGCTATAAAAACTAGATGAGGGAGGAATAATTTACTGTTTGTATGCTGCCTGCAACCCCTGTGCAATCCCTCTCCCCTCTCCAAAATCATGCTAAAAGAGAATCTACACAGCTGCCTGGTGCAAAATGGTCAATTTTCAGCAGCTTGTTCTTTTTCTCTTTTTTTCCCCTCCAAAAATAAGAGTAGGTATGGAAATAAGAAAACTCAGAGAGGCCAGCTATTGTCAATCTGACTCTCTGCATATAAAAGTAGCCAAGGATGGATTGACAAGATGAATAAGAATAGTAGTGAATATTCCCTTTCTCCTCCCAACAATCTAAAGAAGCATATACATTTGAGGTAATTATTGACTTAAATAACATATAAAACGCACCGGAGTATAAGACACAGCTTAGTTTTGGGGGAGGAAGATGGGGTGGAATCTGCCTACCAGGTACTCATCTGGCCAGCGTCCTTAGTCTGGTCAATTTCAGCACATTAGTTTGCTGGTTTTGAATGCACTTGCACACTTTTTATCCCCTGCTTGGGGGAAAAACACAGCTTCTAAAGCACAGCTGATCTTTGGAGAGAGAAGCAATGAGAAAAGCAGACTAAGCTCAGAAGATCACTTCACTCACTAGCGCCTCGTCAGGGCTGAAAAAAGCTTCTAAAGCACATCTGAGAGTCGGAGGGAGCAGGCAAAGCTCGGAAGATCGCTTCACTCAGTAGCGCCTCATTAGGGCTGAAAAAAAGCTTCAAAAAAGCTACATTCGGAGTATAAGACACACCCAGATTTTCAGCCTCTTTTAGGGGGGGGAGTGTGTCTTATACTCCAAAAAATACGGTACATCATTCTATGAGCCTCATGGCTAAGTCAAATGGTCTCCCCAGCCCTAGCCCAAAAAAGTAACCATTGCAGATCAAAATAGTACATCAACATTTTTGATTCCCATCTCTTTCTAAACATCCTTTAAAAAATCTAGATCTTGGCAATATGTCTTCTAAAAGCATTGATGCGACACAACATTGTTATCTAACTGGTGCTATATTTGTAATAGGGAACATTTCTAAAAATGTTAGTGTTATTCATTGCAATTTTCTTGTTCTCCCTAACTTAAAATTGAATTTCCAATTAAAAATTGACAGTTTGAAAAAATGGGGAAAAGTGCCAATATACATTATAATCAATAGTACATGACTTGCAGATAAATAACCACAATTCATTGGCTGAAAACTTAATTCCATTTAAGTAAATGATCATAACATAATATGCATCCATACAGCACAATTTGACATTTAAACCTTATACTTCCACAGATCTTATTTGAAATAGGTAGAAAAACCAAAGATTTTAGAGGCAGGAAGTACTAGGTTGATGGTTTTAGTAATCTGAGCAGTAATCAGTAATGAGAACAGCCCCAACTTTTAACCATCAGATGTGGATTATGTGAGCTATGGATATCCCAGTCTGAACTGAAAGCATCCATCTATGTTTGGGTATATTTTACAAATCACAACACACTCTTTGCAGATGAAACGTGCTTTGGCACTGGGATGTTCAGAGCCCTTAGCTGGCACACCTCTGGCTACTGCACAATAAATAAAACCTCTCAGTCAATCTGTCTTTTCTACTGAAATTATTATTAGATAGGGCGGAGTGCAACTGTTCTAATGAAATGTTTTGGCTGGCTGCACAGCAAATATATTCATTTAATAGCCCCATTATTCCTCCTCTGCAACCAGCCAAATTTTCTATTGTCTCTTACACTCTTTTGCATTTGAAGTCCTCATTTTTTTCCCCTCTCTTAATGCAGAATGATTTTGCTTGTTCAAAGCACAGCTCCAAATGAACAATCCAAGCTTCCATTTATTTATTTATTCCATTTCTATAGCCACCCATCTCAACCAATGACTCTGAGTGGCTTGCAATTTTTTAAAAAATATTATAATTAAAACAATAAAAACATTTAAAACAATGATTTCCTTCCTTAATTGCAGTATGGTTGTTCAGAAATCTAGATTCAAAGAGCAAAGCCTGTTTTCGGCTGCTTCTGGGCATGTATATAGTACCTGTTGGGAACACTTTAGAACAGTGATGCCTTTCCCTTGGTTTTGGGGGCTGCCAATCGCATCTAACAATGAGCAATCTTGGGAAAAGATGCATTTTGTTTAAAATGTACCAAACAGATTTACAGATTAACAGAATTGGAAAGGACCTTGTAGGTCATCCAGTCCAACCCCCCCACCCAAGCAGGAGACCCTGCACCATTTCTGACAGATGGCAATCTGAGTGGCGCAGTAGACTAAGGCACTGATTAACATTCAGATGCCTGAAATTACTGCAAGTTCTAATCTCACCAGGCTCAAGGTTGACTCATCCTTCCATCCTTTCTAAGGTAGGTGAAATGAGGAGCCAGATTGTGGGGGCAATAAGCTGACTTTGTATAAATATACAAAAGTATGAAGGCTATTGCTTAATGCATTGTAAGCCGCCCTGAGTCTCCAGAGAAGGGCGGCATATAAATCAATTATTTTTTAAAAAAAATCCAGTCTCTTCTTGAAAGCTTCCAGTGATGAAGGTCCCACAACTTCCGAAGGCAAGCTGCTCCATTGGTTGATTGCTCTCACTGTCAGAAAATTTCTCCTTATTTCCAGGTTGAATCTCTCCTTGTTCATTTTCCATCCATTATTCCTTGTCTGGCCTTCGGGTGCTTTGGAAAATAGCTTGACCCCCTCCTTGCTGTGGCAGCCCCTCAAATATTGGAACACTGCTATCATGTCTCCCCTGGTCCTTTCTTCACTAAACTAGCCATGCCCAGTTCCTGCATGGAACCCAGACTCCACTGGGAGTCAGGCGCATATAAATTTAATTTATTATGGTCATTTGCCTAGTCAGCCAGATGTTTAGACTAGATGTGGTACTTTTATCCACCCATCAAGTCCTTCCCAAAGACTTGGGATATGGAGATACTGGTTGATGTGTTAAAGATATCGTCGCAGGATATAACCTGTTTTAAGTAAAGCTGCATTTTGCAATTAACTGTTGGTAATTTTTTTTCCAATGCTGAGTGCATATGCTGTTCAAAAAATTCATTCATTGATGATGTACTCAAATGCAGTCGCTGAGCAGGATGTAGAACTTGTGCTGGAAACATTGTGTTCAATGCAGACAATACAGAGCTAGCTGGACTGATTCAGTATAATATGAACCTGATCCATAAAGGAATCTGAAAAATTTATGCTTTCATGTGGTTTTAAAAATAGACATAACCAGAGCAGTTGCTAGATTTCTCAGAACATGTGCCATTAATGAAATAATGTGGCAAAACAAAAATGTTCATAGAAGTGACATATGAATTTACATATATACTGATGTATACATTTTAATGCACATGCTTGAATGATTAACAATGTACAGTATGCATTTTAATTTAATTATTAAAGTTATATGCCATCCATCTCACCACAGACACCATAGGCAGGATCTATATATCTATATATCTATATATCTATATATCTATATATCTATA
>WNWU01000004.1:13377424-13390366 GCA_012654045.1 Ptyas mucosa
AGGAAGGAAGGAAGGAAGGAAGGAAGGAAGGAAGGAAGGAAGGAAGGAAGGAAGGAAGGAAGGAAGGGGGAAGAAATGAATTCTAAATTTAAAAAAAATATAATCTAGTTTAAAAATCTTCAATGTCATCTAGTTGACAGAATACTAGAAACTAGATAACATCTGGAATTGTTTTTTTGCATGATTCATTAATTAGTTTTAAACAGCCAGAAAAGAAAACCACTAATTATCAATGACCACAATAACAATTAAGAATAACCAGTATTAGAATGTGCACAGATCTATATGTATCAATATCAATCAATCAATCAATCAAATGTTAATTGAAAACACTATTCTATAATAGTACTTCTATCCTTTAACTGGAGTCATTGTAAACTGTTCCAAACAAAGACCTTAAATACAGGTACTAAATAGTTCAAGCCAATCAATATCCCAGTAGGATCAACTCCAAGTTACCTGAGTTCAGCTCAGCTTTTCCCAGCCTAATGTCTCCCAGGTATATTGGATTTCAGTTCCGATAAATCCAAGCCGTCATCTACTGTATTCCTTTTCAAAAATCGTCCAATGGAATTGATTGTATTAGCAGACTTCAAATATAAATGAACATTCATCATTTACATTATTTCCAGTTATCCATTGTGTTTCAGTAGCCCAAAAGCAACACCAGGGAAGTATCAAACTATAGCTATAAAATGTCAGCAGGAAAAAACAAATCCAATGGAGGTGGACCTCAAACACAGTTTGAGAATGATTAATCATCAAGTGGAGCTGACCATTGGTGGAATAGGGAAGAGAACAAATTAAAAGAAATTGCAACCAGCCTGCTTTCCTTTGAGGATCTGTATACTACCCGAACTAGAAAGAGGGCTGAGAAAGTATCTACAGATCCCTCACATCCTGAACATAAAATGTTTCAACTTCTTCCCTCAGGATGCCACTGTAGGGCATTGCATGCCAAAACAACTAGACACAAAATCAGTTTTCCCCCCGTGATATTCACTCTGCTGAATATCTAATTTTCACAGCACTGTTTTAGGCCTAAAGATATTTACTGTATTGTTATTATCCTTTTCATCTTCTCATCTTCTCAACCTTCTCATCTTCTCATCTTTCTTACTATGTCCTCCTCCTATTGATATCTTACTATTTATCACTTGTTGTTTGTATCTTATGGTTAATGTTGTTTGTATGTACACTGAGAGCTTTTGCACTGGAAACAAATTACTTGTGCGTCCAATCACACTTGGCTAATAAAGAATTCTAGTATTCTACTAAAGAATTCTACTAAATATAGTGGGACCAGAAGCATACTGTACGTCTTCCACTCTGTGTTTCCTGCATTCCCACACACAGACACTGTTTTTCAACATACTCTTTTTGATATCACTCACATGCACTTTTAAGGATGGCTCTAAAAATAGTAATATCATTCATTTCTCATCTTGTTAAACCTCCAGATTTACACAAGTCAGTGAAGTCTGTTGTGAGGCGTAGAAAAGATCTTCTGATTAGGTTTTCTAAAACTGACCACTATTCTATTTATGAACCTTGAGAGGACAAAGCATATGATCAGCACTTAAAACTAATCCAGTTGGTTAGTTTACACAAAGAACAGAAGGGGTAGCTTTATCATATTCAGTATTTCGAGAAGGGCTGGATAGAAAGGCTATTACCAAGACAAATAAAGCTTGATATTTACAGTAAAACCAAGCAGTAGAACTGAGCAGCAAAATACCAGGATTAAAAACAGAAAGCAAACTTAAATTCAAGTCATCCTAAGAAAAATTAGCAATTCTCACTCCACTTGGCTCTCTCTGTCTTATTTTAATGTTTAATTTTAAAAAAGATCTTATTCCTGTGAATTTCATACATGCGTAAAATTAGATTCAGGCTTAGTTTCAGAATAGATCTATTGAGATCAGCGAATTTAAAGCTACCAGTGAGTAATTTCCTGTTGATTCCAATATATCTACAAAAATAGATACACACAACTCACAATGTGCAGTTAAGAGACCCATAGATTATTGGGGTGTTTTTTTTACCACTAGCTGAACTATTGCTAACATGAAATACTCATTTTGTTTTTAGTGAATCTATGATTCTGTTTCCTATTTCTCCTAAGATTTCAATCACTTGCACTTGATCTTATTTTTACCCCCTTGATTCAGATGCTATCACTGTCCTTGGCTCACCAGTAGAAGCCAGTATATCAGTACTCTGCTCATCTGACATTCAAAATATTTAAGATAAGAGCTGTGTGCTCAATACAAACATACGTTTTTCTTGTTTTTACTAAATGTCCATTTTGGATTCACACAATTAGCAATCACAGCTAGTATTTCACATCTAGTATTGTCCTTTGATTGAATTATTCAGGTATTTCGAATTTCCAAAGGAATAAAATAATAGATAGTCCTTCATGTCTTATCAACTTGAGACTTTTAAATGTAAAAAAAAAAGACCATCATTTCAATTACATCTGTTTACAGGAAAGATTGCAAAAAAGCTATGCTTCAACACCCCCTAAACCCATATTGTTTCAACTCTAGCTGGCATCGGGTCTTGTCAAAATGTTCAGACAAATACAGACTAGAAATCTGTGTTTCGCTTAACCAGACAGGAGGTTCAAATCAATTAATTCACAGAGGCTTGAGGTCATATTTGCATTTCAAAACCATTTGGACTTTAAGATTAGGATATCATTTTACCGTTCCCCAACATCTTGAAATGAAAGGATCAGTGGTGGGTTTCAAAAATTTTTATTACCGGTTCTGTTGGTGTGGCATGGCTTGGTGGGTGTGGTTTAGTGGGCATGGCAGGGGAAAGATACTGTAAAATCTCCATTCCCTCCCCAATCCAAGGAAAGGTTACTGCAAAATTCCCATTTCCTCCCGATCAGCTGGGATTCAAGAGGCAGAGAATAGATGGGGGCAGGGCCAGTCAGAGGTGGTATTTACCGGTTCTCTGAGCTACTCAAAATTTCCACTACCAGTTCTCCAGAACTGGTCAGAACCTGCTGAAACCCACCTCTGGAAAGGATGCATGTGAAAAGGCTTTATGCAAATAAAACAGCTAAATGAAACTTGTTCCGATTTCAGAGTGGTTCTTAGAAAATGTATCTTCAATGAAATTCCTGCCATAGAACAAGTAAGTTTTAAAAATTATGAATTCTCTCATGCTGCCTTTTGTATAATTCATACAAAAATGAGTGGGACATTTTAGGAGCAGCAGTATCTACCCAATGCTAGCTAAGACATGTAGAATAAAATGCATACTCCAGAATGTATTCAAGGTCTTGTCCTGGAGAAAAGTGAAAGGACATTGGACCAAAAAGAAGATCTTTTCCACATTATGGAACTTACGGCTCCAAAAAGTATAGTTAGCTCTCTATTTTCTTGCATTCAAAGAGTTGCTGAAAGCCTTTGTTTTTAACATACCCAAGCAAGGTTGGGCTATGTATAGCATATTTTATTGTTTTTCAGTTGAATGAATGAAGACAATTGGGATCTTCCTTTTATATGATGTTATATTGTATTATCTTTGAACTATGATGTTGGAGAAAACTCCTGCGAGTCCCTTGGACTACAAAGTGATCAAACCGGTCAATCCTAGAGAAGATCAACCCTGACTGCTCTTTAGAAGGCCAGATCCTGAAGATGAAGCTCAAATACTTCGGCCAGCTAATGAGAAGGAAGAACTCACTGGAGAAGAGCCTAATGCTGGGAACGATTGAGGGCAAAAGAAGAAAGGGATGCCAGAGAATGAGGTGGCTGGATGGAGTCACTGAAGCAGTAGGCGTGAGCTTAAATGGACTCCAGAGGAAGGCCTGGAGGAATGCTGACCACGGGGTCATGATGGGTCAGACACGACTTCGCAACTAACAACAACAAATATTGTATAATATTAATTTCTTGAAATTTTGTGGTGTAGAATTGTTGTAATATGTAAATAAATATCCAGGTTCATGAATTTTCAGAAAATACTAAGGACGTAAGCAAAATCTTCTATGAATTTCTGTGGGGGTGAATTAAAAGTTTCACTAAACTGGGTCTAAATGTGTGGTTTTTCAACAATAAGATAAAAAATTCTAAACAAACAAACAAAAACTATTCACAAAAGTTTAGTTTGAAAAAGTTACGCATTATTTCTCCATATATTGTATATCAGGAGTCTTGGCATTTTAAAATTGACATATTAAGAATAGTTACGTTAAAAAGGAAAACTTACATTGGGGAAATTTATAATAAAAACCCCAAGGAAATTTATATTAAAAAGTAATACATTGGGGGCATGTACCTGTATTATAATAAGATGCATGGAAAATTTGCACGGAATACAGAATATGAATGACAACAACACGTGCATCTTTAACAGATATTTTCTAGGGGAAAAAAAGATTGAACTGATTTTTTCCTTACTAACCGAGATAGTAAAAATGGACCACATTTACACTGACCCATTGGCATGCTTGAGAGCCAGACTAACCGAATGGTTAAGGCATCAGGCTAAAAACTGGGAGACCATGAATTCTAATCCCACCTTAAGCACAAAGCCAGCTGGTGACCTTGTATCAATCACCTTTTTTCTCAGCCCAAGGAAGGAGCCAATGGCAAGCCAGTTCTGAAAGCCCTTGCAAGAAAAGTGCTATGACTTCTACAGGCGGTCTTTGAGAATATTGGACATGATTGAACATAAGAGAACAAAATGGTATGCTTGGTATGAAGTATCCTTTTTGGTATGAAATAAGACTATTATGTGTGAGATTGGATATCTTGTTTCTGAGATTGTCTCTAAATCACTGTATTTTCATTAAGCTGTCTTGTCTCTATTAGATGCTCCAATGTCAAAGGGTGCATGACATCAACTCACAAAGACATTTATCTTACAAATACCTTTGTTAGAATTATTGGTGGCCTTTAAAGGTAGCAACAAGCAGCAGAATAATCTCCCTGATTAGAAATTAAAAGGCAGATATTAATTTCTGTTATATCTCAAGGTCATGATGATGATTATAAAAACATGAATTGGACTTATGACCCTGATTAAAATGTATTGCAAAATTAATATACCAAATTCTCATTGGAAACCATCATCTTCAGCATCAGGAGCTGGCATGATAGCCAAGTGAGTAGGATTTGGCAAAATCCTTTGCTAGTAAAGTAGCAACCAATTTCTCCTCTACCATAATGGGTGTACAGACTTGCTTGGCACCATGGAAACCTGAGGAAGGTTTCATTTGGATCCAGATCTCATAAGAAATATAAGATTTTCATCAGAGACCATTTAATTTCTAGAGGATGTTAGTTGAACAGTATAATTTTTGCCTGATATTTTTTTCTGGAAAGTTTATTGCATATATCGGGCAATAAATATGTACATATTTGTCAAAAAGCTTAGAGTTTATCAAAAGCACCTTTAATAGCTATAGAGAAAAAGAAATTTTGGCAAACTCTTATGCAGGAGCTGAAAAAAGCTGCACGTGCTGAAATTATTCTCAATTTTAACTTTTGTTGTTAAACATTGTAAAGCATTGTACTGTCTTTCTCACCTTTGTTTTCACAATATTTCTACTATCCCCACCCAAAGTTGCTGTATTTAGGTCAGTTAAGAAATGCTACTGCAATATTTTCAGCCTTTCGGGTAGCAAAAATGGTTTCAGCAGCCAGCTATAGATAAGCCTCAATTCTAAGTTATGATGGTCATAAGTCAAGTCAACCTGATTTTATGACCATTTTTACTGCAGTCATTAAGCAACTCACACTGTTATTATGCTAATCATGTGATTATCGAGCCAATCCAGTTTCCCCAAATTGATTTTGCTTGTCAGAAGCTAACTGGGAAGTTTGCAAATTGTGATTACATGACTGCAAGACACTGCAACCATCCTAAATGCAAGCCAGAGAAGCACCCAAATTGTGATCATGTGACCCCAGGAGTGGGTGTGACAATCAAAAGTGTGAATATAAGTTGCAAGGCTGTTGTAACTTTGAACTATCATTAAGTTAATGGTCATAAGTCAAGAGATATCTGTATAGTTTTTCCACCAAGTCGGAGAGGCTCTTCTAAACCTGAAAAAAACCCAAAGCAGGGTAAGACCTGATTAATGGAGCTATGTACACTTTGAAAGTAATTTGGAAGAAATTCTTTGACCTTTCTGCAGGTACCTCTGCTATTCATAAAAGCAATCTGGCTTCTTTAAAATTTCTGTGAGAGGCTGGAAAAAAGGGCCATGGCTTTACATCATCCAGTTACTTAAAGTTAATATAGCTCTTAAAGGAGCATCACCTTTTTTCACAGGCTTTTGTGGAAGTCTGAAAAAGGTCAGGCCACTTTAATGAATGGCAAAGAAGTGCTGTTTTACACAAGACCTAAAGAATGAGGTGTCATCATTCCCAAAGCCGGTATAACCTTATCGCATGGGACTTGGTTGGGAGAAAGACCCATAAACTGGAAATTTTTTAAAAAAACAACATTCTGGAATAGTAAAGACAATAGTAAAGCAATACCATCTTGTTGCCCAAAACAAGGAGAGGAAAATGGGCTTAGTGACTGTCCTCAAATAAGGGAGTTACTCCTATCATTGGACCATAGGAAGGGGAGAGCCTGAGAAAAAATTTGTAGTTGAACCGTGGTGGGTTCCTCCCGGTTCGGCCCGGTTCCCCCAAGCCGGTAGCGGTGATGATATGATGTCACCAAACCGGTTCTGCTGCCCCCCCATGTTATTCTTACCTTTTATTTGGCCCCACCCCAAATCTATTGCTGCCTCCTGACTCCCAGCTGATGGCTAGAGGGGAAAAAAACTGTTTAAACTCTTGCCGCGGGGTTTCAAAGGGCCGCCCTACAGCTGATCAGTGTTAAAAGAAAACAAATGAGTAGACCGGTGCCTGCAAAAATAAACGGGTAGACCAGTGCCTGCAAAAATAAATGGGTAGATCAGTGCCTGCAAAAATAAATGGGTAGACCAATGCCTGCAAAAATACATGAGTAGATCAGTGCTTGCAAAAATAAATGGGTAGACCGGTACAGCTCTGCAAACAGTTAAAAGCCTGGTAGCCAGTACCTCTGCTAAATCCTAAAGAATTGTCACATGGCCATCAAACCACACACACAAAATAAGCCTCGCCCACAGAACCGGTAGTAAACATTTTTAGAACCCACCCCTGAGTTGAACCATTTACTCACCTTACTATTTACCATAGCCCAAGAGTGTCCAACCTTGGCTACTTTAAGACTTGTGGACTTCAACTTCCAGAATTCCTGGGTGGCTGGCTGGGGAATTCTGGGAGTTGAAGTCCACAAATTTTAAAGTTGTCAAGGTTGGACACCCTGCCATAGCACACCCTTTCAAGTAGTTAGTAAATGTTGCAATTGTCCTACGAATCTGATTCATTTTAAGAGTATTTTTTTATTTCTCAGCATCCTTGTATCCACTCTCCAAGAAATATCATTATTTTTTTCAATGCCAACTCTTCCTCTTGCACAAAATCCCCAATGACATTTTATTTTTATTTTATTGTGTTATTTTAATCAAATTTCCATACCACCCATCTCACTTGCATAATTCAGGGCAATTTTAGAAATAAATTTTTGCTGCAGATACTTCTTAATATATGACGTTTACTGCACATTGCATTAAAATATCTGGTAATTTTTAATAAAAGTTTTGGGCATTTTTAATAAAATCTGGATTTAAAGAAACACAGTTTGAAAACCTGTTGAAAACCTGATTTGATGTCTATTATATTTGATACGACTCATCCCTTAATAATTGTCTAATATGTATAAATTTGGTCCTCTTCATTGAAAACCAAAATAGTTACAAACACCTTTTTAAATAGAAATAAATTGAATAGCTCATGCATCTTCTGTTTACAATGTTCCTACTTCCCATTCTGACTTCAAAAAATAATAATAATACTAAACCATTACAAGTTTCCAGTTTTCTAAATGATGTTCAGACATTAGGGACGCATAATGGGGTCAGTCATTCCTTTCACACTCTTAATATTAAGGCTGACCTAAGCCACCTCTTTTTCCAGTTCCCAGAAGTGAGAACCCTAGCTTTCAGCTAAGATTTATATGGAAGGAGGGAGACCACATTGGATTTATGTCAGATGCCATTTTAAACCCAGTTACAATAATTTTCAGTTGAATGATTGAAACAACTGGAGGTATAAATCTAAACTGTGAAATGTGAGCCTCGTACACAGTCATTCTGTTTTACCTTTCTTTAAGGATGACACTGTACATCCAAAGGTTTAGTGCCTGAATGTCTAATTGCTGTGGTAGTGTTAATGACCACAGATGCCTGTTTAAAAAAAAAGATGCTTTCACAGCAGAGCTAAGACAGGCATGGTAGGTGACAGCCCTGTCAAACATGTGAGATTAAAAACTGTCATAGCTAGATTTTGACATTTCTATTTTTGCAGCTCCACCTCACTTCACCTATGAATGATGGCTCCAATGCTTCTTAGATTCCCCCCTCTATTTGGCGCTCTAGCATACTGTGAAGACTTGGCACTGGTCTGGGGCCAGGAAATTAATGGAGCCTTGGCATTTGTGGGGGTGACATGTTAGTCTGATATATTTTTAATAGAAGCCTTGACTTGTTCTTTTTTATTGATCTGGATTAAGGAATATATTTTTTATTTTACATCCCTGCCCACAGGTCCACTTGTGAAGTGCGCGGTCATATAAATTTCAAACATAAATTAAAAATTATTTATTAATACATTTATTTATTTAGTACATTTCTATAACCAGCACTGCTCAGAGGAGTTTGATTGAAGGGAATTTGGAAGTTCAGAGAAAACAATCATTTCTTTCTTTCTTAGTAGCCAGCTGGCTATAATAATATATTTATTTAATAAGTTATATCTACTATGAGGGCTCATACACAGGTAATATGCACTGCAATCTATAGAATTTGATTTGTGTGCAAGCTGAATATCTGCAGAGAGGAAGGAAGTTGATCTTGATAAAAGTATGCAGGAATTGTTGCCTAGAAAAAAGGAGATGAAGCATATATTAAGTCCAGAACTATGAAATAATATTCCAAAGGAACTAAGGGAGATACCTCCCTAATTAATTGAAATATAAGGAGAAGAAGGAGATACAGCACAATCAGACTTGCAAGATTCTGTTATTATAGCCGATCTCAGTAAAAGTAGTGTCAGCCTTTCTGTGGAGTTGATTTTCTAGTCTGGTCTACCTATCTGACACTATCTGAACTCATCAGATGATCCATCAAATACTAGTTGATTCACCATCTGTATCATCTTATCTGAACTACTGAGGTCATAGTTTTCCACTGTTCCATCTTCCCAAACCTGATAAAGCAGATAGCAAGGTACTGGTGAGCTCACTTAGTCAAATATGTTTATAATCTTTCCTATAGCTGTCAGACCATGGGGGCAAGTTTATGTGAGTACCTTCATTCCAAGCATAAGCCTATCCGGAAGGTTCAGTTTCTCATAAATTATAAAGCACAGAGATTAATCTAGCTCAAAAGGCCTCCAGCACTCAGTCTTAGAATTCATTTTACTTAGTGTAATATCAACTGCCGTAGTCTTCCAGAAGCTACACAGATTTTCACTTTCAAATGACAGATGCCTTCTAGGCACTTCCTCTAGCCAGAAGGGAATCTTGTCTCTTGACTTCTTGCTTGAATACTGACAACAGATTCAGCAAACCAATTCCTAAAATCTCAAGAAAGTGAACCATTCCTTATAGTATGATGGATAGCAATACAGGTGATCCTTGCTTACTGTTCTGTCCCCATCTCACACACACACAAACAGTCAGCCGGAGGTTAAATAAAACTTGCAGACAATAAATTCCTTCGTTAACAGGATTGGCAGCAACCCAGTAGCTGCTTGCCAAGAACTTTTCTCACAGAGGGAAAGATAAACCAAAACTTCCTCCGACAGATAAACCAAAACAATACACAAAGTCCAAAGAGTTGTCTAGTCCAGTCCGTATTCAGTCCAAGGCAGGCAGTTAACGTAGTTTCAGAGATACAATGCGACTCGCTAGTTGCCTAGTTTTGTCCATCACAGAGCCTGAATGGCCACCACGCCCCCTTTTATCCCCTGTAGGGTGTGGTCCAGTGACTCACCTTAATCTCTGGCATGCCTCCTTTTCTGTTGCATGCGCTTGTCTCTTCGACGCTGGCGTGGATCCAGCCAAGACTTATCTCCGTCACTGTCCAACTGCAACTGCTCGGGGATACCTGGTTCCTGGCCAATCTCTTCTCCTTCGGGAGACACCTGAGGCATTGCCAGAGAGGAGGGTCCTGGAGAGGGAGGCCTGGCCAACTCCTCTCCTTTACTTTCGACGCCTTCTCCCTCCGATAAGACGGGCTCGGGGGTCGGAGTCACAACACTTACTGACCACTCATTTAGCAACTATTCAAAATTATGATACTGCTAAAAAAGGAGACTTATGACCAGTCCTTGAAATTTCAGCTGTCACAATGTTCCCGCAGTCACAAGACCATGATTTAGGTATTTGGCAACTTGTGCACATTTACAATAGTCACAGCATGTGATTGAATGTAGTCTTGGAGGTGGATTTCTAGGAGTGAGCCTGATTTTTTGCTACCCCTCCTGGCTGCTTCCTGGATCATGATCCTTGTCTTAAAGCCACATAGATGCTCCAGAACCAGCCACCTTTTCCTTATAGCCTTGGAATACAACATTATTTCTGATTTTTACCGAACATTTGTCTCATTGAGCCTTATCTCATGATGATACCCAACTGTGGCCACTTATCTATCTGATCCTTCTCTTTTCACACTTGAACTACAAATCTATTTGTGTAGCATCTTAAAATTAAGCCAAATTACATTTAGTTCAAACTATTCTTTAGTTTTAATAACAGCCACTTTGTTTCGGGTTGTGAGGGTTATTTGTATGTGCTCATCCTGCCAAATGATGAAAAAAGATTTTACCACACAATTAATATAAATCTGCACCCGTTAATACCCTATAATATCATCTCAAGTGATGAAGAAAACCTTGCCACAATTTCTTGTATCTAATCTGAAACCTACATTCTAGAATGAGTGGTGAAATTATTTTTAGTATGAAATGAGAAATTTCAAGGGGGCATCTCTGACCAAGCAACCAAATTATCATATATAATCACACTCTCTGTTTTATTTCTCATTCTTACTCCTTTGAATTACATTGCTTCCTAGTGTTAAACATGTACTATATATATTTCTCCAACGTAAAGCCTTATCAATGTGTTGGACTTCAATTCCTATGTTTTTGAAAACTGGAATTATAAAAAGTATAGCCCAACAGAAAGGCCTAAGATTGGAAAATATTATGTAAAATGTAAGATTGAGTGATATTGGGTCAGTCACTCTCCCTCAGTCGAACCCACCAACTCACAGCGTTGTTATTGTGGGGAAATAGGGGAAGGAAGGAATATTATGTGCATTCATCACCTTCAGTTACTTATCAGTAATAAAGGCAACAAAATCTAATAAATAAATGAATAAATAAACAACTACAGGGAGTCAAAAATACATGAAGTGCTATTCTTGTATAATCATGCCATGTTCAGAGTTTTGGGCTACAAATTTTCCCTGTGGTATCTGTGGGGAATTTTATGGCTAGGTTTTTTTACACTGATATTTATTATGTTAAGAAATACTTATCTTCTAAGATATGAGTCTTTTATATAATATCTTTTTGTCAGTCAGGCGTACTGCAAATGTTTCCCTTGCTACCAAAGCATTATCTTTCCTAATGAGCAAGGAAACACCAGAGAACAGAACAGCCCATTTTTCTTTGTCACTGTGTGCAGATCAGGACATGCCAATTTGGTAAACGTTTCAATGAATTGGTTCAATTTTAGTATGCATAAAAGTCATGGAGTGAAATGAGGGAGGGGAAGCAAAGGATATGGAATAATTAGGTAATACTTCTTAGAAAATCAATAGAGGATAAATCTTTCCTTCATAATGCCCAAAGTTACAACCTGAGGATGAAGCCATAATATTCTAAGAATGCACTATGAACAAGGCCAAACTACATTGACTTATTAATGATGTTTTGTAGATTGAGTGCAGAAATATTTGCAAAAATTATTGGCAGATCAGCAGGAACTTTTTTCCTCCACAACAGACATACATATGATACTGAGGTTTCATGTCTGCAATTTATATTACCCCAAATCATCATCATAATCCATAATCAAATGAATAGGAAACAAAATAAGGATAGAGTTAAAGTTCCCTGGCTTTTCAAATGCATATATTGGTCATGTATTAGTTATATCTATAACTATGTCAATGCCTACAACTATCTTTCATGCCATGTTATATAATTCAATTATATATTTGTTACTCTTTCTTTTCCTTTCTTCCTCTTTCTCTTTGGGGAGAGATTTCATTTTTAAAATAGCTTCTGAGGGGGCATTGAGGGTTTAGCTGAGAACAGAGGTCTATGTAATAAATAAATAAAAAAACTACTGTAAATCACTAGGGCAGAACCACATGGCTGAATTCAAGTATAGCTGGACCCAAACTCTTCTCACATTCTAAGATATTTGCTTTATTTCAGAGAAGAGAAGGCTAAATCATTTCAAACACAATAAGAATGAATGTTTGTCTCAATCCAGAGACAAATAGTATCATAGAATAAGTAGTAGATAAGAATTTCTTTCAAATGGAATCAAATGAATTGTTTCTCAAGGGGATTTGAAAGCGAAAAAGCGAGAGCAGATGGTAGCTGTACTGCTTTATAGTACCATTGGCTTTAGCATTAGTTGAATGAAATGTTGAATTACACCAGCTGAGGACCTGATTAGTGGCGTGAGGGAAAAAAATGAAATATTACATTGATTTGTGTATGATTTCAGAACAATATCCCAAACAGTTTTCCTTCCTTCCTTCCTTCCTTCCTTCCTTCCTTCCTTCCTTCCTTC
>WNWU01000004.1:13390376-13420349 GCA_012654045.1 Ptyas mucosa
TCCTTCCTTCCTTCCTTCCTTCCTTCCTTCCTTCCTTCCTTCCTTCCCTCCCCCCCTCCCTCCCTCCCTCCTTCCCCCCATTTGAAAGAAATTTTAAATTCTTTTTAGCATTTTTAACAATCTTGCTCCCTATAAATAATTTTAGAAGCCTTTGAAAAACATTTGAGCTGTTTCTGTGGAAATATGTTAGTGTCAGAGAGTGGAGGGCTATCTAATAAAGTAAAAGTGACTAACATTTCAAGAGATGCAGTTGGACAGAGTTAGGTTAATATAGAGATTTTTGAAAGTTAAAGTTCTATACAATCAATCCAGAAGGAGGTACCAAGGACATTTCTGTGTAACTAGCAGAAGGCATTATAGGAAAGGGTTGGTTGGTTGGTTGGTTTACTCACCCTTGGAGAAAAAACAGCTAACAGTATCTTGCTATTCCTAGCCAAAAATTCAGCACAAATATGTCTCAGACATATCAGCATTCAACTGCTAGTTGTGTCTTGACTGTCCACTCACCTCACAAAATAAGTAAATATTCTACCTTCCATAATAAAAGTAAAAATTAGATGTTTGGTGTGCTCATAGCAATAACAAGTTACAAACTTTATATGCAGCTCAGATTGAACCTTTTATGCCTACTGATATCCACCCACCACTCTGGAATAGCTGGAGCTAGAAGTTGGGATGAACTAGGTATTTTACTACTGGCTGTGCCACCAGCAACTTCAGGTAGGTAGGTAGGTAAGTAGGTAGGTAGGTAGATAGATAGATAGATGATAGATAGATAGACAGATAGATGATAGATAGATGATAGATAGATAGATAGATGATAGATAGATAGATAGATAGATAGATAGATAGATAGATAGATAGATAAAAATATAAACATTCCGAAACCTGAACTTCAAGTACTTGGTATTCATTTTCATCTCATTCTGTCAGGAAGCTTCTTGGATACAAAGAAACCCCTAAAGTTAAGGAAGCAATTTATTATTACTTTTCTTTGGCTTTTAGTCTAAAAGAAAAAAGAAAAAGTTTTGGCGTTTTTTTTTTTTAATTTGATTTATATGCCGCCCTTCTCCGGAGACTCAGGGCGGCTTACAATGCGCTAAGCAATAGCCTTCATACTTTTGTATATTTATACAAAGTCAGCTTATTGCCCCCACAAACTGGGTCCTCAATTTACCTACCTTAGAAAGGATGGAAGGCTGAGTCAACCTTGAGCCTTGGTGAGATTCGAACCTGCAATAATTGCAGGCAGCTGATGTTAATAACAGGGCTTTAGACCACTGTACTATCCAAGGCTCTTTTATAGTTTAAATGGATATTCATGCTGCACTCCTCTTCTGCCACTCCTCAGTCTGAAAACTTGTCCATTTCACTGTTTAAGGCTATATAAAGACTGTAGTTGGTGAAGTGGGAATTAGTGAGACTCAGACCAGACAAAATTGTTAGATAAACACTATGCAGGTGTTTCTACACTCTTGAGGCCAGAGACTGAACAGCTAAATTTCCACAGCTCAATTCCTGCACAAATTGTCTTTAATATATGACTTCTTCTCTGCAGTAAAGCAACTTATCTATCATAATTGATTTGTGAAGCTTCTGCTGTTACCGAACTTTGGGTTGAGATTGAAGATTGGAATTTATTACTGTGCCTGGATGAAGTCTGACAAATTACCTTTTGTTTACTGTCAATGCAACTTGTCAATATTACCTTTCCAAATCTTTGGTATCAAAAGTGATAACCCTTTTGATGAATGTGGGTGCGTTGCTTTCCCATTTGTATTCTCCCTGTGAATTTTCCATAAGTATTTTGGGTGGATGGCACTGAAACAAAATACTGAATTAAATAGGCCTTTGACTAAATTTATACAGTCTTTATGTTCTTAGTAGGGATTAATTATCTGCAAAAGATAATTGAAACTGCAAACAGGTCCCTAAAGGCTTAAAGCAGCCTACTCAACCTGATAGCCTCCAAGTGTATGTACTTTCTGAATCCCCAATAGTGTCCATGAGAAATGATCCAGGGAGAGTGGAAATGAGGCCAGAAGATATATGTCATGGTCCTTTAATACAGTTTCCTAGCTATTGAATATGGTTACTTTGATCCAGTCAAATTGGTCTGGCAACAGCATTTGATCAATAATAAGAATTCTGAAAAGTACTCATGTTAATTTTGCAACTATATAACTGTTTGTCTATCATGATAGATCTGCTGTTGACAATGGGGGTTTTAAACATCTAACTCAAAGAAATGAAAATCCCCAAAACAGAAGAACAGTAGAAATTAATACTGTAGATATTAAAATTGAAATAAAACTTGTAATTAATAATATGCAATAATGGGACCAATGCACAAGAATCTGAAATTAGACAAACTCAACCTGTATATGCAAATACTCAGCAAGGGACTGTGTTAATTAATATGAGGATTTTAATGCAGAATGGATAGCACATGAAACACTAGAAGCCGTGGCAGAAAAGAAAAAAACCTTCATTAAACATTTCTGTTTCTGCATTTAAAAATAATAATTAGTGCAAAGACATTACTAGAGTTAAAATTAATGCCAACAGGTATTGGTGCTAAAGGCATCGTCACTTTAAGAAAGACTAATTCAGCCAGAACATTTTGCTCCAGGCTACGCTGCAATATTCAGAATTTAAACTTGGGACAGCATTTTTTTTTAATTTAAAAAAAGGGTTTTCTATAAGAGAACTGTTTGTGTACTTTACAGCAAAGACAGATTTTTCAATGACAAAGACAAGCATGAGAACTGATATTCTTCTGAGAACCAATAGATTAACTACAGATGTGGGATAAAACTTGGAAGGATCTCACACCTGCTGCATTTTCATGGCTATCTGGTAAAACATTGATGATTGATGCTATTCCTTTTAGCTTTATTACTAGAAAAAAAATGCAAAATCCATATGATAAAGCAAAACTAAGAAAAATTTTGGTGGCCACCAGCTAAACATATTTTTTTCCTTTGGAGTTAGGGTTGCAATGATGGCATATAATGCAAATAGATGTATAATTCAGGCGAGTACATTCAGGATTTTCTAAGAAATCAATGTAAAAAAAACCTCCAGACCCTGCATTAAACTTATTTTAGGCTAGACTATAGGTTTCATGTATTTTTATCCTCAGTTAAAGAGGGGCATTGGAAACTGAAAAAGAGGGGCTCTGCAAACTGGCACTCAACAAAGGTTGCTCATCCTGGTTTTAAAAATCTGGAGTTCCTATTTGAAAATAATTATTTTTCCTATCTATAGACCCACATTCATGAACAGAAAAGGTCTGAAAAATATCACATTTGTAAGCAGAAAACATCTCCCTTTTCATTGAAAAGCACTGAAATTACACTGGCGATAGTCTGCAACTAAAGAGAGTTTGCCCATAGACTATTAATTTAAATCTTTTCCTAGTCTTCTTTCAAAGGTGTCTGATCTATCCCTGCATGAGAGAACTGTAAGTAAATGAATGGTAGCTAGAGAGACCGCAATACATCTGTTTACAATGCCCCGAAGTAGCATGAATGCAACATCAAAGAATAACAAGGAAATTATTTGAGATTCTTCAAAATCAACCAACATATTCCTATTCATATTGCAACTGTTCACCACACACACAGCATCACACCTTAAAAATAAGTGTTCATAATAAATTAATAAACACTGGTCAAAACATTGTTCAAGGCATGAAAAAAGGTGAAGTGTGAAATATTCAAGATATTCGTATACGTTCCTATGTGGTAGTCCTTTGGGTTCAAAGAAGGCATGTTGTTGTGCTGTTCACCTTTAGACCTGGAGGTGGCTTTGTAGTCCCAATCTAGAAGCATAGACTTTAGCATAATGGGGGCACAATAGGAACATTGTGCTAGACATTGTAATAATAGTGGATATTGTGGTATGATGCTGTTTAGTTTTGGGTGGCACCTGTCTTCAAAGCTGTTGAAGGCTTCATAGTGCAGGGCTCACGAGCAGCTTCAGTTTTTAGTTCCCTTTGCTGAATGTCACAATGGCATAGGGTTTCTTTCATAGTATCTTTGTAACATTTGTGTAGTTATCCTCAAGGTCTCTTTCCACAGGTTCCGGTATATCAGTAGTTCTCAACCTGTGGTCTGCAGATCCCTGGCAGGTGGGTGGGGGCATGATTTCATCAGAGGTGGTCCACAAAGGCTTGAAGAAATGTTATTATATAAATCTAGAGTTAAGTCTTGGTGGTCCGTGGTCATGGTCCGTAGCCACAAAAGATATTTAAAGGAGGTCCATGGTGAAGAAAAGATTGCGAACCATTGCAGTATACCATAGACCAACTGATGAGGGATTTGGAAGTCAATCTTTGTAATGATCTGATCTGGACTTCAATAATCAGGGACTCTGAATGATTCAAGATCTCTGGGTTGGAGGCACAGCCTTGCCAACAAATGCCAAGGATGGAGCAAAGAGCCCACATGTGAAATTCCTCAAGTTGTTTGATGTGCCTTCAGTATTGAGTCTAGGACGCACATCCATATAGGAGAGAAAAGAAACCCATAGCTCTAGAGACCACTTAGCTTTGTGACAGTGGTAGAATTCAAATTTTTTTTATTACCGCTGCTATGGGCATGGCTTGGTGGGCATGGCTTGGTGAGTGTGGCAGGGGAAGGATACCGCAAAAATCTCCATTCCCTCCCACTCTGGGGCCAGCCAGAGGTGGTATTTGCCATTTCTCCAAACTACTCAAAATTTCCAATACCGGTTCTCCAGAACCTGTCAGAACCTGCTGAATTTCACCCCTGCTTTGTGGAGATAAATATATTGTGTGAACTGAGCACTCTATTAAATACAAAGTGATAAAGCAAAATCATAATGGAATTAATTTAAAAAGAAACAGATGATAGTCATCAATAATTATGTTGAGTTACCAAATTGACACCAATAGACACCTGGCTTTTAGTTTTCTGTATGTAAAGAAATGTTTAGTAATAAATCAATAGAAAGCTGATCTCTGGTTACTTGAAAAGCTAGGTATTTAGCTGGATATTCCCTTCCTTCCTTCCTTCCTTCCTTCCTGCCTGCCTGCCTGCCTGCCTGCCTGCCTTACTCCCTCCATGAGTTCATCAAATTCTTCTGTTAGTATAATATGAGGAAGTCATAGGTTGTAGTTATCTGTTCAACAAACTATCTATAATCTCCCTGAAGCTCATGAGGCCAAGAAAAAATTACTTGGGAGCCAAGAGTTTTGACATGTGTGTTTCTAGGCTAGATGATCAAGAAGAAAAATCATTTTCCACTTTGTTGCCACTAGATCCAAAAGCTCCAGACAACAGCAATGTTCCCACCAGCAAGTTCATCAAACAAGGATGATAGGAATTGCATATCTACACCTTTCAGTACATCAGTTTAGGAAAGGCTGCTATGGGAAATAAGTATAAGGTAGATCTTACTTAACAACAGTAATTAGGTCTAGAATTTCTGTCACTAAGTAACATGGTCATAAAGTCTAATATCACATGACCACACCACTTTGTGATGGAAATTCTGGCACTTCTGGTTACTGTCATTAAGTGAACCCACTCTGTGTTTAAGCAAGGATGTCACATGGTTACCATTTGCTGCTAGCTTCCCATTGACTTTGCTTGTAAGAAGCTGGCAACAAAGGTCACAAATGGCAATCATATGACTGTGGGATGCTGCAACATCATAATTGCAAGGCTAGTACCGAATAAACAGATTGCAATCATGTGACCAAACAGACACTGTCAGCAATGTAAGTATAAAGACAGTCTTAAGTACCAGTCATAAGTTTGAATGGTCATTAAACAAAGACTACCTATATCAATAAAAGGGACATGGTAGCTCAGTAGCTAAGATACTGAGCTTGTCGATCAAAAAGTCAGCAGTTCAGCAGTTCAAGTCCCTAGTGCCATGTAAGGGGGTGAGTTCCCATTACTTGTCCCAGCTTCTGCCAACCTAGCAGTTTGAAAGCACGTAAAAAATGCAAGTAGAAAAATAGGGACCACCTTTGGTGAGATGGTAACAGCGTTCCATGCACCTCTGGCATTTAGTTATGCCGGTCACATGACCATGGAGACATCTTGGGACAGCTGGCTCTTCGGCTTTGAAACAGAGATGAACATCACCCCCTAGAGTCAGGAATGACTAGCACATATGTGCAAGGGGAACCTTTACTTTTACCTTTACCTACATCAATCCAACCCTGGGATCTTAGTAACATGAGCTTAAAAAACTCTTTGAAGAGGCATGAATAAGCCAAGTGAATGAACTTCTAGTTGCTTACTCCTGTGTTTATTAACAAAGATAAAATAGTAATTCAGAGTCTCAGAGATGAATTACCCACTTTATTTGGAATCTGTAGGAGAGGTTTCATGATTGCTGCTAACATTCCTGTGGAGTAAAACAGGGGTGAAGGGCAAGAAGGCCATTTCCCTCTGGCTATGCCATTTATGGATTCCCAAATAGCTATTTCCAATACGAAACCTTTTTGTGCACCATAGAGCTCAGCTATAATGAAGTGATATGACACTGGTAGCATTTCCAGTGTACAACAGGGTCCTTTTGCCCCTGGGATGTGTCATCTAATTACCAGACTGGAAATGGGAAGCAAGCTGTCTTCTTCACAGGTTAATAATATTTGGTGACTTCATTATTTCTTGGGAGATCAATGAGATTTTACAAAATGGGAAAAGAATCATAAGAGAAGAACTGTATAATAGCCTTTGAAGGAAAAGCTACGCTAAAGAGCAAGTGGCTGATCTGCTCTGCTGTCATTGATGGCCTGTGCAGCTAGAAGGGTCGTGGACTTTGGTCAGCTGCCATTGCATGTCTCAGAAGAGCTATGAAGCATTGGTTGTTGCTGATATCAGGCAATATGCAGATTGTGTGGCTTGGAAGCAAGAACATTTTCGTGTGTAGAAGATTTTAATTTTTTTCTGAACTCTTTTTTCCATCAAAATGATATTGGTCAGAAGAGAAAATATATATACTTGCAAGGAATAGGAACCTGATTTTAAAAATACATGGACAAACTCCTGAACAGTGTCCAGCATCCACACCTTGACATTCTGGGTTATTGATTCCTGTTAAAATCAACCTTGAAAAGAAAAATGCCCAATTTAGGTGCTTGTTACTAATGGGTTAAAAAGTCAACAATCCACAAATCAATCAGATTCACCTTCAGCAGCATCTGTGCCTTCAGTGGGGTATCTGCAGCCATTTCTACATTTCTTTGTTTTCAGCAGCTTCTTATAGTCTTTATCACTGAATATAGAGAAGATGCCTGCCCTCAATTAATTTGCAGGAAAACCTTCATATCATAAACGCTGCATCTAAGTTAGAATGATGCCTAGAGTTGTTACATTAGCAGGCACTCAGTTGTAGTTAGTGGTGCAAAAACAGAGTCGATGCCTATCAAATATAATCAATGAGTGAAGTATAAGAAAAGGAGATGGGAAGATAAAAATGAGGTTTCACACAAAAATAAGATGAGCCAAATAACACGTGAGTGTAGGAAATGACATTTCTGACTGAGTGTTCATTAGCTTTTTTTAAAAAAAGAAGTATAAACTACCATTTAGAATAAACCATCCAAAAGCAAACAACAAAGAATAATACATAATCAAACAGTGATTAAAAACAATAACTAATGGGACATTGTTCACAGTAAACATTAAACCAGTATTCAATGTCAGTTTAAAATCCAGTGATTGAGAATTTCATGGATTTTCTTGGACATTAAGTCCACTTCAGTTTTACAAAGTGAGTACGGCATAAGATATGTTCTAATATAATGCAATAAAATATACCAAGCACTATATTGCTGGTATGCAGATATCCTTATTATCTACTTTGTGATCAATATACAAGTAGTCTATAGTTGATCAGAATTAAGAAGTCTGGTTCAGATCACTGAAATTTAACTTAATATCTGAATAAAGTTCAGAAAAGGTGCCTTTCTTTTTTATAGACTCATATGGGAAAACAGAATTTTATGTTCTGTAATTTTTGTATTACCAGAATCTTATGAAAACTTAATTCACAGAAATTGGTTTGGGGATTGTTGAGACATGCTCTTTTAAAAAGGTAAATAATGAGTTCTCCGTCATCTGTGGTTTGATTGTGGATGAGAAGGTCTAATCGCTTTGTATAATCAATATATGGGTTGAAGAACTGTTAGTCTCATCCAGATGTCCCTTCCACCCACCATCACCCATTTACCTAGCACAGCATCAAAATAGATGAGAGAGCAGGGTAGAGGGTAACTTTAGAGATGTATTTATCTTTCCAGGTTTCCTGTCCATGTTAGAACTTCTAAAAATATTCATTTTTGATGTAGCATAGACTGAGGAATTAATCACACTGTTGCCCAATAGCTTTCGTATCTGAGCTGGGCAAAGTAGCTTTGGATTTGATGCTGAGGATACCAAGATGATGGGAACTTTCAATATAATATAAATTATATTATATATTATAATTTTGAGAAATTTCAGAAGGTATGCTAGGACTATGATATGTGGAGCTGTTTATAATTTTATGATGGCCATAATGGTTGTGAGTTTATTCCAACCTCTTACTAGCTCAACATACATATTGGACATACCTTGGATCTTCTTCTTATACTTGGCAAGAATAGGTTTTTCTAAGAGATTTTACCTCTATATACTTATCCTGGTCAAATCTCTTCCAATTAATTATTCATTTTTGTAAGGGTATGGACCTATTAAGATGATCCATCTGGGAAGCTAATGTATTCCATTGAATCTAGAAGCTATTCTAGCTAATGTAATTGGTGCCTGTATTAAAGTCTGGTCATCCTGTAGAATATGTGCATGACACATATAGTTAAACAATGGCTCATGGGAATCCCCTTTCACTATATATATCCCACTGATAGCAATAAGCCAATCTGGGAGAATATTAATAACAATCAAAACTAGTCTGTAGTGGTAAATGGAAGTAATTAAATAATTTTTGTCTTCAACATTGCATCCCTGAGTGTAACCCAGCAGAAATTTTCTAGGTGGTTGAACTTTTCTGATTCACTGTTGAGTGTCATGTAAGATCTTTGATATCTCATTATGATATGCTGGCTAGACATTTTGACGTTAAAATTGTTCACATTCTTCATAATTCTGCTTAGATCCAGGGATGTGAATAAAATTTAGCATTAGCATTATATCATCCCATTCTATGTTGTATATTGGGCAGCAAGAAATCTCCAGCATTTTCAATCTTGGGTGAGTACTTCAACATTTTCCCATATGATGTCTAGAGTCTAAGTCTTCCATGAATGTTTTTTGCCATGTATTTATTTTATTTATTTATTTTTTTATTTTATTAAATTTATATACCGCCCTTCTCCCCGGGGGGACTCAGGGCGGTGAACAGCCATAAATAAAAAACATATGTACAAAATTTAAAAACCAAATAAAACCGAATTAAACATTGGCCCCCAATAATTTAAAATCCCAATTTACAATATTAAAATATTAAAACCCCCAAATTAAAATATTACAATTCAAAATTTCTAAATTCTTTTACGACAGAAGGGGAAAAGGGAAGAATTAGGCCAGGCCTAATTTCAAGGGCATTTGGCATTACAGGTGGGGGATCCATTTTGTGAACAAAATGGATGACAAAATTTGGTCCACCACCTATTCACTAGCTTCTTGCCATTCACAGATTATTAGTTTTAGCAGGATGGTTTTTGCTTGTCTTATGTGAGATTTTAATTTGTTCTTCACAGGAAAAAGTGGTTTCAGACTCACTTAGTATTTTTACTAAGGTTACTTTTAAAAATACCATTACTAGAAGATCTTACAACTACAGGCCTGTAGCCAATCTTCCCTTTCTCAGCAAGGAGTGAAATTGATTTTTGGAAAGCCATTTAAAATTAAATTTAGGCTTAGATTTGGAACTTAAACCACCTTGATCACACTGCATACTTCTGGTGCCTCAGAAGAGAGCAAAGATGTTGCCAGAAACTGACTGTGGAATAAATCACAATTCCTCATGTGCAATTTCCAAGTTAATCAGAAAAAGAAAGCCAACCAGTTTCCACAATATAGACCCACCATTTCCAAAAAAAAATTTGGAATCACTGAGATTATTGAATCTCACTGAAAGAGAACCAAAGGAACTATGGAAAGAAATCAGAGTTGCTAAGGATGAATGTGAAAAGTCTGCCAAAGTTCAAGAAACAAGAAAGCAAATTGAATATCAGAACAAATGAAAATTGGTGGAATTTGTCAAGAAGAAACTAAAAAACTAAGAAACCTTAGAAACTAAGGCCCCAAAAGACAGAAATCTCAGGAAAGAATTGAACAAAGACTTTCAGAAAGCTGTTAGGAGGGACAAGGAAAAGTATTACAACATCTATAAAGATATCAAATATGAAAAAGACATGGAGAAACAAAGAAAATCTAGATCTCTGAACCAGTGGTGAAATGTAAAATTTGTTACTACCGGTTCTGTGGGAGTGGCTTGGTGGTGGTGGGGGTAATGTGACAGGGTGGGCATGGCCAACTTTTTTTTTTACTTTTAAAAGCATTTTTTTCTACAACCTTAAGAGGTTGCAGAAAAAAATACTTTTAAAAGCCTCTGACAATCAGTCAACTCAGCTGGGATTGTCAGAGGCTTTTAAAGGCATTTTTTTTTTCCTACAACCTCTTCGGTCGAAGAGGTTATAGAAAAAATACTTTTAAAAGTAAAAAAAAAAGGCTCTGATGATCGCGCAGGGCATGGGCATCAGCTGGGCATGGGCAGGGCAGGGATTTTTGCTACTGGTTCTCCGAGCACCACCAGCCATCGCTACCAGATTGGGCAATCCGGTCTGAACCGGGAGCATTTCACCCCTGCTCTGAACTCAGAAAAAGGAATTTCTGACCTCAAATTGGCAAGTTAAACGATGCCAACAAAAATGTAGTAACTGATTCCAAGAAGATTAAATGAAGATGGAAGAAGTATTCAGAAATTCTGTTATAATAGAGATATCAACATCCAAGATATTTTAGAAGATATTCCCAATTTACCGGAATCTCTAGTATTAAGATGATGTTAGATCAGCATTCTGATCATTATCTAAAGTCTACAGGAATTGATGTAGGAAGAATCTGTAAAGGTTCAAACCAAAGTATGCCAGCAAAATCTGAAGAATGATATAATGGCCAACAAATTAAAAGGAGTCAATCGGTGTAACATCAACATATAAAGGAAAATTATACAAAAGTCTTAATTTCACATGCTAGTAAAATAATGCTTAGAAACATCCAAAACAGATAAGAGCCCCAAATTGGAAAAGGAGATGCCAGATGTTCAAGTTGACTTCCAGTGCTAAGGAATTAGTTGGAACCTAGTCTGAATTCCCAGAAGGGAAGGGCTACATTCCAGGGGACCAAGAGACAATAAAATTTAGTTTGTTTGGGAGAAAGAGGGTCAAGATAGCTCCTTCCTAGAAGTTCTCAGAATATGTCTTTAAAGCAAGAAGTTGCTTTAGTTTGGCAAAATTTCTGTCTGTAGCTGAGGAACAATAAAGGAAACATCTTAGAAATAACTCTGTGTGCCTTTCTTGGGTTTTGAGTCTGACAGAAACACAATAAATTATTACTGATATAGACTGAATAATTGAGAAAGCCAAAGAATGCCAAACAGAAGTCAACATGTGCTTCATTGATTATAGAAAGCCTTTTATTGTATTAATCAAATCAAGCTGGGAATGTGCTTAATAAAATGGAAATCTCAGAACATCTCATTGTTCTCATGTGAATCCCACACGCAGGTCTGCCATGGTCTGAGAAGAACATAGGTCTTATTATATTTGTATTTTTATTGTTGTAATAAGCCACCCACAGTTGTGCTCTAAAATGAACAGTTATACTATCTTTTAAATAAATAAAACATGGCAAAACATGCTGGCTACAGGTTGGCAAAAGAGTAAGATAAGACTGTATATTTTCTCCTTATTTATTCAACCTCAGTCTATATGCTGGATGTATATTTAGGGAAGCTGGATTGAAAGAAGATTGCTGTGGCTTTAAAACAGGAGGAAGAAACATCAGTAGCATTCACTATTACTGATAATACTATTGTAATAACTGAAAATGCAACATTCAGAAATACAATTTTAAAAATGGAAGTGAGATTAAATATAAAGAAGATTAAGAAATATCACTAGGTACAAGTACAGGTAAATGTACAAATAACAGGTACAGGTACATACACAAATAATTCTAAAGCAATTAGCTTTAGAAATGATTGAAGATATTGACATGGTGGAGACCTGTTAGGATTAGCTATCAGCTATCCAGAGGAACATAAAGGCTATTTGGAAGTTGTGACAAAGGAGTTATTTATTTCAGAAGGGCACCTATCATTTATTCCTTGTCAAATTCTCGTTTCCAATAATATTTTCACATGCAACAGCTTTAATTAACTGAGCCAAAGAAGTATTAATTAAACTAGTTTTTGTGTTATTACTATAGGGATCTCAACTATTTTTTTACCCATCCCCCTGCCACCCATTGTCCAGGACATACAGTATGTCATGTTTATCCATTATTTGAGGACTACTTCTGCCCGGTTATATTTAGCTTCATCTGGCCCTACTGGGGAGGAGAGACTTTCTGCTGTTACATCACACTTTGTAATATAATCCTCCATGAGAACCCTACTTATCTTCCAAAAGTCCGTTAAAACCTTATTTGCCTTTGGGCCTAGGGATTTTATTGAAGTAGTATGGCCTCTGAAGTGGTTGCTATATTGTTCATATGTTTTGGGATCTATTTACAGGATCTATTTAAACTGTTTTTAATAATTGTTTTGGGTTTTTTTTTAAAAAAATGTTTTGATTGTTTGTTTTTCGTTATTTTAATGCTATGCACCACCCAGAGTCATGTGTGTAACGTAGGTGGCAATATAAATTTAATAAATAAATGACAAGTTCAGTGTCTCTGTCTTATTTCTGCAATCTGAGATAACACATTGGGTCCCCACGATCTGTAATATCAGTTTAGGGTATTCTGTCAAAGATAGAAAACAGGAGATGCTAAGAGTTTGATCAACAGTAACAGAGTTGGAAGGGACCTTGGAAGTCATTTAGTCCAACCCCCTGCTTATGTAGGAGACCTGTACTAGGGATTCAAACCGCCGAATTGCCGACCTTTCTGATCGACAAGCTCAGTGTCTTAGCCACTAAGCCACTTAGTCAGGCTATACTTCTTGGGAAATATTTTAATATGGTTATGGTAATGTAACAGAATTGTAAAAAAAAAAACCCTATAAAGTCATTTCTGCTTCATTTATACTAACCCAAGACAGATTTGATGTTTTTTTCTTTCCCCCACATTTTCAGCATTCCCAAAACTTAGCCTAAGAATTAATTTTGAAATGACTCCACCTTCTGTTAATACTCCATCTTGTCTTCTAATATGGTTAAATAACTTGTCTGATTACGCACTGGGTATCACAAACTGAGTCTACTCTTTTTATGAATAGTTTGTATTTTGGCACATATACAAAGCTAAATAAGTGGGTCTTATATACCCACCCGCCAGTTGAGAGTGGTTCCTGTTGTGCATTTTCATTAGTCCATAAAACAATCGTATCATTGACAAACATCCAGAAACTAAATGGTGTGTGACCAGAAGGGTACTTTGGTGTCCTGACTATGCAGACACTTGGTGGCACATCCATCCATCATATAATTTTTGCAGCCGAGCTGTCAAATTAAGAATTTTTATGCAAATGTTATTTTTCCAACCTCCCATAGCTATTTCAATTAACCCACATTAGAAAATAATGTGGTGCAATTTAAGGTGCTGGTTTTGACCTTTAAAGCCTTACATGATATGGGACCAGGTTATCTGAGGGATAACCTCTTCTACATCTACCAATTCCATCAGGACAAGCAGGAGAGGTATGCTATTGGTCTATCTGCAAAGGATTCCATCTGGCAGGATCCAGACAGCATGCCTTTTCTGCTCTGGTGCCCACTCTCTGAAACATCATTGCCCTTAGGTGAGATTAGCCCCATCTCTGTTGCTTTCCAGGAAGTTTTTTCAATCAACCCTGGGGACCCTTGAGGAACCAGGAAGGTGGTTATGTGATGCCAAGTAATTTTTCTTGCTCTCTTGGGTATGTATGTATGTATGTATGTATGTATGTATGTTTTGATGTGATGTGATGTGATGTGATGTGATTTGATTTGATTTGATTTGATTTGATTTGATTTGATTTGATTTTTAAAGCTGTCCATCTCAAGAAGTGACAAATACAAACAAGTTTTCTGTTTTACTGTTCTTTTATTTAGGGTTTTTCCATTTTAGAGTTTTATTGTTTTTATATATTGTTCCTTGCCCATGTTTTGTAAACTGGGTAACTATATAAATTTGCTAAATAAATAAATAACACATTTCTTATTTGCCAAATAATACAGGGGTGCCAGGCACAAGGGACCAGAATGACACCATGAACTGATCAAAGTTACTTCTTTATTGCTGCATGTCTATTTACAAGAAACTCGCCAGGTTGAGTGCATTCTCTGGGAACTGCCAAATAAGAGTTCCAGAGATTCAAAGGCAGGTAAGTTCTGCATCTTTAAAAGAGTTAGTAATTTATTTCAATTCTGTTCTTAATATCTTATCATTGTATTCACTCTCTTTGGTGTTAAGTTTTCCTCAGTTCTTTCTTCAATTCTCACAATAATTTTCCATCTCATTTTGCCATACCTCCTCTTGCTTTCCCAAAATTTTATCACAGCTTCCTTTTTTTGTAATAGGATTCCCAACTTATTTTTGTCACTTCTACCTTAACCTCTTTCCACCATTAGATCCCTGCAATTGTGTCTTTGGTTGTCCCAAATATTTCTTGTTCCTGAATTAGCCATTTTTTTTGTTGTTGTTGTTGTTTAATTTCATCCCTCAGCTAAATTGAGATATTACTGAATTTCTTGAATTATTTCAAATAAGGCTGGACAGGAGATGGACAGGAAAATAGGATGGAGTAGACTCATAGTCAAACATTCCTTTCACATGATTTGCCAATCTATTTCAATGGAATCCCTAAATAAAGATGGCTTGGAATGCCCATGTGGTGTGGGAGTGAAATATCCCTACAAATATCTATGAACATAACACGTTTTTGCTGTTATCACAAATTACTTGATAACTATTGGGACTTTTTGATTTCAGTAATCCTCCAAGATAGATCCTGTCTGTTTAATAATATTTTAAAAGTCCCTGATTTGAGGGCTTACTGAAATCACCCTCAACTCGTTTAAAACACAAATAATACTGTATGGCAGAGGTCTCTAAACTTGGCAAGTTTAAGACTTGTGGATTTCAACTCCCAGAATTCTTCAGCTAACTGTGCTAGCTGGGGAATTCTGGAAATTGAAGTCCACAAGTCTTGCCAAGTTTGGAGACTCCTGCTGCATGGCAACCTTTAAAAGACCCCAAGTCAACTCTAAAAATCTTTCTTCTGTGGTCAGAGATTTTCTAATGATTTTATGCAATTCAGCTCCAGTAATGGACATTGCAGCATGTATTATCCAGTAATCATTTTTCAATCCTTCTCTCAGACATTATATTGAGTGGAACATGTTTTAACAGTAATAAGTTACTAGTGGCTGCTGACCTAATAGAGTTGCAACAATTATCATTCCAACATTCATCCTCACAACAAAACCCACACATGGTTCATCATTTAGCCTTGTGGCTAGAAATGCAATCTGCATTTCTTTTTGTACTAAAGGTTTTTTCCCACTTTATTCAAGTTATTGGTTTTAATGTGAACTGAGCCTTTTACAATGTCTCTTAAGGTGACTTTAAGAGCATTAATTTGGGTTGTTGAATTTTGTACAGTGTTTCTCAATTCATCCTGTATTTCTAAGTCTTGTTCCATGCATATTAAGGTATTTCAAGAGGCTGACAAAGTTTGGATTTGTTCTGACAATTGTTGCTGCAGAAGCTTTTTCTCAATTAATAGAGCATCGATTTTCTTGCAGGCATTTTCTACTTGCTTTTAGCAGCTACACATGAAACAAACAAAATTGGCCCCTTCTCAGTTCTAAGCTGCTTGTTTTTTAATACTCAGCAATTCTTTCTTTGGAGGAGATTCTATTTCCTCCATCCGTTTGCAAATAAAAATGCAGAGTGCCAAGAAAGTCCAGGTACTTCCACCAATTCTGTAATCAAGGTCAGCATTGGCACCCAGGTCGGATGTGGCAAACAGATCAAAAAGCATCAAAGGACATGTTTGAATATCATGTCTTCTTTATTTTATTTATTTATTAAATTTCTATGATGCCCATCTCCCTGATACAGTGAGTCAGGTCAACTTCTCCTTCTCCTTCTCTTTTGGCCTGTGGATGTCTCCATTTCTCATAGGCCACCTCCAGATTTTTTTTAAAAAAGTCTACTGCAATTGCCAATAATGTGATCACTACCTGCCAGATTCTCCATCCTGAGGTCTTATACTACACTTAGAGTCAACCATTCTTCCTTGAATTACTCATTATGGCAGACATCACCAGCTTTCCCCTCTTGCAAAGCCTAATGGCTCAAGAACAGTTGAAATGGGCATCTTGAGATTTCTGGAGATGCTGCCTTGGTCAATGGTTGGGAATTTATGTGGGGAATGCACTCACACATCTCCCAATGAGTTATCAATGTTTATGGGATACTATATAAGTGAATAATACATTCTAAATTAAACACAATACACAAAGAATTATTTCTCAAATGACGGCAAATATGCCTGTCCAAGGATAATGTTGCAAGACCTAATCTGAGTCAGTCACCGGGACCAGAGGTTTATTCTTCCTCTGGACTTTTGGACTCATGCTGGAGCCCATCCTCAGGAAACTTCTGTCTCACCAGCATGGCTCCAGCTCCAGCATGGGTCCAAAAGCTTGGAAGAAGCTACATTTCTGCAAAAATTTTATAATATGCAATCCCAAAAACCGCAAAATTTTACTGGAGTTAAAAAAGGCAGAGGGATCAAAGTTAAGAAGAAAGTTCGTAAAAAGGAAAAGAAGAAAGACTGGAGAAATGGAAAATAACCCTGCTTGATGAGATGATGGTCCTTAAAAAGTATTGTTTAACTGTTTAAAGATTTTGAATTTTTGGAAAAAAAAAAAGCAGACAGCATTTTAATGCCAGTTAACTAAGTGATGAGCGACGATGAGGAGGCAATCTACAGCTGTATTGGAATATTTTGAGAAGAATAAACAGATCACAGCAATGCTGGTGTGTTGGGCTGTGAAATATGCCCTGACTTGAATGATTTGGAATATTTTATTAAGGATTGTAATAAATCTGGATCTAACTGTAATCACAGAAGTTTTATTGAATATAGTAAATTGGAGTTTCCTGTTTGATGGTAATAAATATAAGGCAAAAGGACTATGGACCTAGAGCAATTGCAGGTGATCTGGTGGTTTCCCTAATATGTCTGATGAATTTACTAATCTAATTTTTGACTGGATTTGATAGATACTATTTCAAATATAATTATAAAGTCACTCGGGGGGGGGGGTTATAAAGAAGCATTTTTTTATTTAGGTGGGTAGACGCAATTGAAGATATTCTATATGCTGTTGGAAGATGTGAAGACAAGAAGATTAGCAACTGGTTTAATCTAGTATGAAGAATTTAAATGTTTGATATAGTTATTAAATGACGTTTTATCTGTATTGATAAATTAATAAGAGGTTTGATTGTTATATTTTTTTTAAATTAAACATTTATTATTATTTTTTTATTAAGTGTTTTAACTATAATTGGACCTTGATGGTTTAAAAGTGGAGGACGGAAGATTTTATATAGTATTTTATTTTAAATTTGGGTTTTTTTGAATGAGGGTTTCTTTTTGTTGTTGTTGTTGTTGTTGGGTTTTTTTTCTTTGTTTTAAATGAAAGAAGTTATAAAATATCTTGTTAAATTGTATAGACTTAATAATTTGTTAAGTATTAATTAGCTATATTGAGTAATGATAGGTTTGATTAGGTAATACTTAATTGTTTTATTAACTGCTGTAATTATAAATGGAGATTAATTCTGTTGAATTAGATGGAATAAGAAGAAAGAAGACTTGCTTTCCTTTTATCTACTTGTTTAATGACTATGATTATGATAAGTGTGAAATGGAGTTTAATTTAGAGAATTTGAGCTGTATTTTATCTTGTATTTGCTCTGGGAAGTCGGGGGGGTGGTTGGGGAGGGGGGAGAAAATGTATGTAAAACTTTTAAAACTTTTTCAATAAAAAAAAACAAAAAAAAACAAAAGCTTGGAAGAATAAACCTCTGATCCGATGACTGACTCATATTGTATCCTGCAAATAATTATTTGTTAAGATCCTAGTTTTGTTGATTGCAATATAGTAAGGCTTTCCTTTACTTTCATTTCCATACACCATACACGTATACAGAACTTTTCATTCTGTTCTGTCCCCCTTCCCCACACAGGCAAACACACAACCAGGCACGCCTGCCAAGATTTTATTAGGCAATCAGACTAGAAACCCTTGCAGATAAGAGTTTTGGCAGTAAACTGTGAAATGCCTGCCAAGTCAGTTTTCACTCACAGTAAGCAAGAGAGAGTTATCCTTAGTCCTGTTCGGTAGCAAAAAGTAATCCACGAAGCAAGAGTTAGCCAAGGTCCAATCCAAATATGCACAAGCCAGATTTCAGGTAACGCGATGTGACTCTCAGGTTTTTAACTTTGACCGTCACAAAGCCTGAAGAGCAATCACACCCACTTTTATTCCTTGTGGGGTGTGGCTCAGTGACTCAGCTCAATCTCTGGCCCTCCCACACCTCTTTCGTTGCTGCGCACGCTTCTCCCTCCGACGCTGCTTGGGATCAATCCAGGATTCATCATCCTCGCTCTCTATCTGTTGTTGTTCTGATATGCTTTCCTCCTGGTATATCCCAGGCTGTTCCTCTTGGCCTTCGGATAGAATCTGAGGCATTGCCAGAGAGGAGGGTCCTGGAGAGGGAGGCCTTATCAGTTCCTCCCCATCACCTTCTGAGTCCTCTTCCTCTGTTAGGACAGGCTCGGGAGTCGGGGTCACAATACATTCCCTCATACTTACTAGACTGCACCAGAGTAACCGATCAAGAAACCTGAAGTAAATGAAGAAGACATATTGCAATCCAGATGGCTGCAACAGGGTGTCTCCCAAACAAGTCCCTACAGTATCCGATTCTCCTTTTATAGCCATGGTTTTACTTTCTTTTTCATGTGTGTCCTCATTGCTGGACTACCTTAGTTTTACTCTATGATTTGAAGTTTTCACCTAGCGGTCATAATCCAGTTTGTTCTAATTTCAAACTAGGTCAGTTATTTGAAAGCAGCTTCCTTTAGATTATTTTGTTGCTTTGTATGCTGCCCAGTCTATTTGCTGTTTTTCCTTAGGCCATTGCCTATGTGAATTCATATGAAATCCATTTATTCAATAACAATCAACCCAATGCATACTTCTAAAAAAAAAGTGAAACACAGTTTTCTCTTTAGTGTCTTAAAATGTATAGCCACAGGAGTGATTACCAGAATGTAGATGTAGTTATCTGATTTGCATACATTTTATAGGCAACTGATTGGACCTAATGAATTTTCTGCTGAACTTCTTAAAGGATAAAGATAATGCTAGGATGCTGTGTTTTAGGATCTAGGGTTCTAAATATAGTCTTGGTACGGCTTTTTTTCTAAATGAAATATAACTTGATTTCCAGCTCTTCTGGATTTCCTCAGACTCCCATTTAAAAAAAAATACTTAATTGATTTGTATCTATTAACTGTATTTTACTTCTAAATCAAATAAAGTTTGCCAAGTTTTTATGATCCAGCCATTGTATTCAAACATCCTGTATCTGGCAGAAGTTGAGTAAATGTCTCTATTCTCATATGCTCTGATGGTTCTAACAATGAACTAAGCATTTGTTTTTTAAATTGTTGTTTTTGGATCTATCTCCCCCACCCCCTACAGTGCAACTGGTGATGCAAGCAATTAAAAATAAAGAGAAAAGAGAAAGAAGAAAAGGGAACAATGAACCATTGAAGAAGACTTCTTGCAAAAAATATCAATGTACTGACACTACTTTTGGTGGAGGAAACAAGACGCAAAATATACTGTATTACTTTTTAAAACCAATGTATTTATTAGGGCCTTTTCAAACATGGTGCCCTCTCAATGAGTCAGTCTCCATTTATATCAACTGAATTGTGAGGAAATATATTGGTGACCAGAAACAAGAGAGCTCTGTTTTATACATTATATGTCTATATCTTATTCCTAGAAAAGCAGTAAAAGTAGGTAAATGGGAATCCTAATTGTGACAATTGAGGAGCTTTATTTAGTAAAACCTTTAAACGAGCGCTCTGAGCTTATGTACAAAGTTTCTCCCTTCTGCCAAGATTGGTCTTATCTTTTCTGCAGGATCCATTTTGAGTCAGTCACCAGAACCAGAGGTTTAGTCTTTCAAGCTTTCATGCTGGAGCCCCATACAAAATCTTCACCAGACCAATTCTCGAATACAGCTCGTCTGCCTGGAATCCACACTGTATATCAGACATTAATACAAGTGAGTGAGTCCAGAGGAATTTCACGAGAAGACTACTCCACTCCTCTGCTCACAATAGAATACCTTATGCCACCAGGCTTGAAATTTTGGGCTTGGACAACCTAGAACTACGCCGCCTATGGTCTGACCTAAGCGTAGTACACAAAATTGTCTGCTATAACATCCTACCTGTCAATGACTATTTCAGCTTCAACCGAAATAATACACGGGCAAATAATAGATACAAACTCAAGGTAAACCACTCCAAATTCAATTGCAGAAATACAACTTCAGCAACAGAGTGGTCAATGCCTGGAATGTACTACCTGTCTCTCTTGTTACATCCTCAAACCCCCACAGCTTCAACCTTAAACTGTCTACCACGGACCTCCCCCCATTCTTAAGAGGTCTGTAAGGGGGCATGCATAAGCGCACCAACGTGCCTATCTTTTCTGTCTTCTAGCAACAGCTATCAGTAAGGATATGGGACCTCTTCTTCCTCTCTTTCCTCCTCTTCTTCCTCCTCTTCCTCCTCTGCTAAGCATTTATTGTTTACCTAAGCTTTCCTAATGTATTACTATTGTTCTGTGTTGATGAAAACTCTCAATCATCCAGGCAAAGGTGTCTAAAGATTGAATCATGGCAACTGGACTATACATTGCTAGTTTCAGACATTTTGCTGCCTATCCAAGGAACTTCATCAGTCAGAGCAAGTTAGTTAGGCAAAGAGTCATTGGAATGTACCAACTCTTGCGTCACCAACTTCAGGGGTTTTCCCTCCAAAAATGCATTGCAATATGTCAATGAAAACTCTCATTCTAACAGAACTTTTTTTGTTTGTGTGTTTGTTTCGTTCTGTGCATTTGTTTTCAATATTTTTATAATACATTTTTATTTATATGAGATAATAAGATGGGATTTATATTATGTTTAAAAGACGTTTATAGTAGAACAAAACTTATAGATCAGCTTTTTTCCATGTTACTGGTTAAAATTTTATTTATGTGTTTCCTAAGCTTTCCCCGTATCTTTCCTCTTCCTTTTAAAAATTATATATGAATCCTCCCTACTCCCAAATATGCAGGTATTTCTTATCATTTATATAGTAGTATACAGTATTACATTGTTATCATTGCTGGAAAATTGGGATTGAGAAAGCACAGACAATTGCTCAAGGCCAAGCAGTGAGTTCAACCTAATCTTAGTCATACCTGAAGGAGACCCAGTAAAATTAAAGCTTCTTCTCTAACTAGATCTAAATCTGAATCTGAGCTGACATCAGAGACGCCCTTAATGAATCCTCGTTCCTATGATCCAACTCCAGTTTTTTATGCACTTTTCTATTCTTCAGTGAATCCAATGTTTCTCCAAAATGAATTTCACACATGGCTAAATAAGAGTTATGATAATTTGGCCAAAAGCAAAATTTTGTCATCATGAGTGAGGGTGGCCCAATGGGCCATTAGAGCATAGAATGAGTTTTGTAAGCCTATATTGGAGGAATTTGTGGGTAGAAAGTTAATGAGATTTAATGAGAGTACGGTAGTAAATCTCAATGCTGGAAATAAAGCTCACAACTACAGTATTAAAGTGGGAAACCAGTAAGTGACAAAACCCAAGGAATAGTCATGTAAGAGATAGAAGATCTATTAAAGAAAATAGCAGAGGCCAAAATGTAAGACTAGTCGAAGGAGCAGCATTATATCATAAACACTAATATAGATCTTATTAAATCCATTATGGAATAATGTTTATAAGGTCAGTGCCGGTCTGAGGGGGAAAGGAATAGTGATGGTACAGAAGAGGCCAGAGTGAACAGAACAGTATATTTGGGGTTGGGGGGGATATTAAATATTGAGAGTGACAAATGATAGACCTATGCATGCTGCAGTCTCCTGATGCAGACCTTGGATCCCCCAAGGTTGGGAGGAGGGCCCTCCTGTGCCACAGTTAATAATTACTGAAAATTAGTTGGTCAATATGGTGTGCCATGGAATAAGTTAATTAAACCTGCCTTAATATGATGCACTTAACATGAAACTGGTCCATAAATGTATAGGAATGATAAGGAAGTAAAAAAGAGTTCCTTGCCACCAAGGAATGTGGAATCAAAGGCAGGTAAAGGCAGCCTTAGGGAATTTAATCCCAGTGCTTCTATAAGTCTCTTTGTTGGGGAAGATGGATTTTGAGGCACAATGCTGCAAAGATGTTTTTGTCATACTAATAAAGCAGCAAGATCCTGCAGACACCTTTATATGTCAGATTAGTGTTTTTGGTTGTGTTACTTCTTCTGTTCAGAATTGGAGACTTGAGCACATGCCATATAAAATAAATTAAACTTTCCCTTTTCATATGTGATAGATATTGTACTTTGTGGTCTATTTTTCATAATGCTTAATGGTACCCACTTTAGGATGCTTTTTTCCCCCTAGCATTATATAAATCTCAGACAGAGCAATTTTATAGCTACATTACACATGAAGCAGTGTTCTGCTGGTATCCAATCCTTACTTTGAAGGGAAGAGGAAGATAAGATTGTGTGGAAAATGAGTATGCAAAGTATTTTATGATTTTGACACTGTTCCTCTATCTACCAAAAGAGTTAATCTTAGTCAGCAGATAACTTTTTTGATAAGAAGGAATTCTCTCCCCCAAATACCTCTTATTCAATTAGAATTCTATCGATCTGGCAGCCTTCTGATCAAGAATTTAAACAGATCTTTGCTTGGGCTAGATGTTCAATTAATACACATAAATGGAGAGCAGAAATGCAATTTTCAGAGCAAGTCAAGCACAAGATCAATTCCATTTTGTACATAACAAAATTCTTGGAAAGGGGTTTGTTGCTTTTTTTCTATCTTTGAAGGAACATCATTCAAAAGTAGTGAACATTTCAGAAACATCCGGCCTCAGGACTTTGCCGTGCCAGGTTTATGCCACTTGCTCTGCAAGGACATTCTTTGCAAGCAAAGACCCTAGTTTCAGAAAGTTCCTGGAAAGTATTGAATTGGAGATGGGAAGTAAATGAACCACAGAACTAATCTAGAATAAAACTATTCCCAGTGTTTCTGAATATATGTAAAATACTTTTCCTTCAAAAATAATTCACTGTTCAGCTCTACAATCTCACTTTTTATGAAAATTTTCATGTTGGAAGGCATAGTGTCCAGGTGGTGTTCAGTGGTGAACTATATAACCCTGAAGGAGTAGGGACAGAATTGTGGTGGAGATTGCTGTTTAGCATAGAATTTTGGATGCCAGAGTCTCACCAATCAAGGAGACATTCTAGACAACTGTTCCTCATGAGATGATTGCAAGAATTGTGGGTTATGTGGTTGACTTCTGAGTTGAACAGCTGGGAAGCAAAGGATTTCAATCGTGTTTAGAACCACAATGCAACTTGTAATGAAAATCACAAACACCTCACTTTCTTAATCACTATCAGATACAATCAATTTAAAGTTAAAGAGAGATGTCCCAAAGGTGCTTTTCCAAAAAGCAACTGGACTTTCTTGGAGTTTTTTTCTTTGAAAGTGTTTTGCTTCTCATCCAAGAAGCTTCTTCATTTCTAACTTAGAACTGAAGCCACAGTATCTTATACCTTTTGCCTACCTTCCAGTACTGTTTAGAACAGTGGGTTCTCAACCTGTGGGTCAGGACCCCTTTGGGGGTTGAACGACCCTTTCACAGGGGTCACCTAAGACCATCCGAAAACACATATTTTCAATGGTCTTAGGAATAATTTTATGGTTGGGGGTCATCACAACATGAAGAACTGTATTAAAGGGTCGCGGTATTAGGAAGGTTGAGACCCACTGGTTTAGAATATATTTCTTCTTCTCTTCCCCTCTAGCCACTATTTCTGCATGATGATGAGGTTATCCATTCAGTTATGTTTGACTCTTGACTCTTGGCAATTCTATGGGCCAGATCTTTCCACATTTTCTGATCTTGCACTGCTTTTTGAGTTGAGTTGTTCTAAGCTCTGGCTGGTCTCAGCTTTGATGTTGTCCACATGTTTGGTTTTAAAACTGCTAGCAAGTTATCCATGCATAATAACGAGTTTTCCAGTGCAGCAACACATCAGCGGTTGGGTATATTCACAGTTATTATTTTATAGGAAATGATTAGTTTTACTGAAAGCAATCAAAGAAATGCACACAAAATATTCTAAAAATGTTCATGTGGAGAAGAATTCTGCAATTTATCTTGTCTGCAGATGGGAAAGCGATTTTTTTGTTGTTGTTGCTCCAGGAACTGTAGCAGCTCAAACTGGTCATTGAACAAATTACATTTTTTGTACTGTTCCACAGGTTAGCTGAAAGGGACACAGATTGGTTTACTGTTTGGTTCACCTGCTCCCTATATTTCAAAGCTGAAAGAAATCACAATGATTGCAGAGTGCTTTGTGATGGAGTAAGGAATGGAAGTGAGACTGGATAGAAAGCCCTTGTCTAGCAGCCAAGGACATTTTTTTTAGTAGGATTTGATATCACACTTCTGTTTATTTTTGGCTGTAACTCTTAGTGAAGTTAGTACCAGAAGCTTTTAGACATTGCCTATTTCATGGTTGACCATCTAGTTACTCTCATTCCCATGTGTGAAATCAGAATAGAAATCCAGATCACATATACAGCACTCACATGCAATTTCTCCAAATTCCAGTGTCACGGTATGAAAAAGTCTGATTAATACCATCTATAGCCTTTAGAAAAGGTATTAAAAAAATCAGGATTCATTGAAGGACTTACAAAAGATGTTGTCTCAGAATCTCTTTGTAAGGCTTAATTCCGTAGGCTCAAACTATTGTGATTTTATTTATCTTGGTATGAAGCTCCGTATAGCTGTAGAAGTTTAAATAAGATTATTGTTGATTTACATTGAACTCAAGCAGTGCATAGAGGTTTGGCAGAACATGCAGAGTTTTCTGAATTTCAGTATAGGTGGAGATTCTACCTTATGTCAGTTCAAGAGATGTGTTTGCACAATATGCTTAACCTCATTATGAGGGAGATTAAGTGTTGTGCGAATATCATAACACAGTCTGCATCAGGCCTGGAGCTGGCTTTAATCCAAAAGAGTTGTTCAGGTCTAAATTAACCTTCAGACAACTGTGACATTTGATCACAGATGCGAGGATTAAACCCTCCTCTTCTCTAGAAAAAAATCCCTCCTTAAAAACAAGGCTTGCTCTAGGAATTCCATTTATTTTTGCCTTCCTCCAGCTGCTTGGAAAGGAAAAAATGATAGAGGAACATAAGGAGGTGGGAGTTGGTAAACATGGTGGCTCTGACCTGCATTAACTACCACATGTTTTGATCTTTCTGGCGATGCTGTTGTTTGTTATACTTCTTATCAAAAGATTTTTATAAAGAAGCAACATAACCCATGAACTCAACCAGCAGCTTGGGTCAAATGTTCTATAAGACAGCCAGTAATTAATTAATTTCTCCTGGTTCCATACTGTGATTCAAACCAACATCTAAAGATTGTATTGAACTGAGAAGGTTATCAGGTGCACCACTTTGATTTATAAGTCCAAATATAAATAATTAATTGTGGTTTTTGTAGGTATACCATATCTGAGATGCAAACATCTAGTGACCACTAGATGGCAGCAATTAGTTGTGGTTGCTGCCATCTAATGGGAATATGATTTTCTGCAGCCCAGATATGGTATACCGGTATCTAGGTAGTTTGGGGAATGCATGGGAGTAATTTATTTGTTAGATATATATCAGCATATTTCAAGGAAACCTTTTTTTTCAAGAAACTACAGTATTAAAGCTAGAACTAACACACCGTATTTAAGTAATTTCCAAGCATTTTTACAATATCATACATTATCACTTTTTATTTTGTTAAACTAATTTGTTTGGACTTTGCTTATTGATATATTTTTTTTATATATTCTTACTTTTGTTTCAATCTGTTAAGATTTTTTTTCCCCACTTTCTAAATGTTGCATCTGTTTCCAAAATTTCACCATTTATTCCACTGCTCTAATTCTCGGGTATTCAGTTGATTCATATATAGCCCTTATTCTTTCATATTGCATAAGGTATTGTTCACATCTCTTTTATACGTAATCGTAATTTTGATGGATATACTGTAAATTTTGTCATTTACAGTCCCCTAAAGAAAAGAGTTTCCCTCCAAATGTATTGTGACATAGTTTTTGGAACAAAATCAGTCTACCTTATTTCTTTCTTTTCCACCTGCCTGGTTTGATGCATATCCTACTGTTTGCCAAGATTTATATCCCACCTTTGGGGCAAGAGCTCAAGGCAGTGTACATATTCCGTCCTCCAATTTCTACTCATAACAACTCCATGGGATAATTTTGGCTGCAAGACTACGGCTGGCCCAAAATCAACCTAGCTGTTAGTACACTTGGCATCTCAGTCTTGCTGGTCCTAATCCAACGTCTTAGCGGGTACATTTATAGTATATGTGTGTTTGTTTTAATCACATATATTTTTAAATTAAAGTTGATGCCATGAACTCTCTGTAGTAATCTACCAGTTATTTTGTGAAATATTGAAGAAGAGATGTAAATATTTAGAAGGGCATCAAGTGCCCTATAGAAATATAACTTCTTATGTGCTAGGAAATCATGGCAAAGCTGCATTCCTTCAAAGATAATCTGTTGGAGGCTGCACTACTTGTCTGTAAAACAAGTAGTTAGACTCAGTAAAAATAAGTGTGGGGCCCAGATCTCTATTCTACTCAAATGCTGCTTTGTTCCCTGGCACTCCCTTTCCACTTCCCATAATTGCACCAGGCAGCAAGGGATAGATAACGCTGAGCCCTGATTTCTTGTATGAGAGTTTTGAAATTAAGCCAGTAATCACATGAAATGAGCTCATTTTTGGAATTTCCCACCCCTGCATGACACAATAGTATTTAAGATTGCCCATAATATCACTTTGTTTTGTTTTTAAGGAGACACGATAAGGGATTGCTACAAATAGTTTCATACAGTATAATCTCTGTTGGGTGTAACAGTGATTTTCTGAAATTTCAGGGGGGCGGGTGAAAGCCTGAACTGGAACAATGATGTTGCATTGGATCTAGCTGCAGTTCAGGAAGGCACCGGAACGGGGCAAGACATTTTTCTAGTCTGTGTCAGCTTCTGTACGTTATTAAAATGTATTGCATCAAATTCCGTATGTTGTTTTCTACATGGATCATATATAATATCTAAATGTCGTTTTCCATAACAGCCAATCAAAGATTTGTAGGAATTTCTTTAACAAAACCTACAGGATGAGGGTCAAAAAAACAAACAAACCAAGATCACAGCCCTCTGTCTAATTGAAGCTTCAGCTTTTGCTACCTGTGACACATGCATAAGATACGTAAAAAGCTACAGGATGTAAATCATGCAATATATTGTCTTGACTTTTTTTGTTTCTCCCCTCCCTCCACCCCCCACTCCTCCTTATTTTATAACAGTTTTACATACCAAACTCAGAGGTTTGGGGGGAGGGGTTTGTCTCTGAGTCAGTCAGTCTTTCTATCTATCTGTCTCTTCTCCACTTCCCTGATTTTTATTTCCTGGAATTTGCAGTGTTGTCTTACTTCTGGTGGGCCCAGAAGGCCTGAAAATCAGCTGGCCGGCATGCGCATGCGCCCCAGAGCTGAGCTGGCATGCCCACTGATATGACTATGTGTGCCACCTGTGGCACGCGTGCCATAGGTTCGCCATCACAGCCTTATACAGTTGACTTAGACTTAGAATACTTTATTGTCACTTTGAATGTACACTAATCAGCATACATTAAAATGAAATTATGTTGCATACAGCTCTCAAAGGGTCTCCACCCCAAACATAAACATAAACATGACTAAATAAATAAATAAATAAATAAATAAATATGCATGTACCCACATATATTATATGACACGGAGAAACAACACAATCTAGTTCGGATGTATACATGCACATAGTGAGAGAAATAATTCTTGCAAGTTTACCAGATGGATGGCATAGGGAACAAAGCTGTTACAGAATCTGGAAGTCTTGCTAGAAATACTTCAAAACCTCCTCCCAGAGGGGAGCCATAGAAACAGACCATGAAGTGGGTGTGTGGGGTCTCTAACAATGCTATGTTGACCCATGAATAGCATTTATGGAAAAGTCATCCTTGGTGTGAGGGAGATTAGCTTCAAACAGAGACTTCTGCTGGGAATCATGGAAAACAAGGAAATCGAGCCAATGCCCCAGCTGAATCAGGGCAGCAGATGGATCTTTTAGTTCTTTACTGCCCTGGCATTTCTGCTCCTACCACAAAGGCCTCTCTGAGCCAAACGTGGGTGGAGACATGTTTTTAAAGATGAAGCTGTAATTAGTGCTGGATCATTGAAAACATGGCAACTGAGGGGTTTTTCCCTGTTTGTGTTATGTTTTCAAATGCTCTCATTATACACGTTTTAAACCAGTTAATCCCTGTTCTCTTACTTGAAGCACATTGTGGGATTGAGATTTCTTTTTCAGCAAAATCCAGTCTTCTGAAAAAATGCAGACAGGAAAGCTAAGGAGCACAGGGGGGGGGGGGGTGTGATTTAGTAGCTACCTAGGCCGAACAAGACATGATAGTTAAATCCATCTACCCATTTAATACAGAGGTCTCCTTAATGGAAAATTATATCTACTGGAGCGGTTTATAATTAAGGGATTCAGAGCAGATTTGGAATGGAATTTAACTCTTACAGAACAGCTTGTTTTGCCCCGAAATAGAGCTTGTGCTTCTATTGGGAAAGAATGATGGCATGCCAGTGGGGGAACATCACATATTCTCCTTGGAATTGATTCTTCTTGCTTTGGAAATAGAATCCCCTTGTTTTGAATGAAAATTTCTAAAATAGGTGTAGAAAAACTATCTCAGCCAAGAACTTGTGAGTAAGGATAAATCTGCCCTTCATGATGGCACATATGTAAGCAGGGTTCATGCTGCATAAATAAATAAAACACGGTTGCTATGTCTTCAAATAAATAAATCGCATTATGGCTCAGTGTGTGAGGAGCAATGGTCATATTTCTACAAGCTGAGCGACAAATGAGCAACCATTTTATCCTGATCTAATGTGGTGTGAACCATCCATAGATTACCCACCATATATAGATGCAGTATGTGTCACACCTACATACATCAGCACTCCTGAAATTGAATCCAAGTTTCTTCTCAAGGAAAAGAAACTGTGGTTAAAATCATTAGCTACGAAGATGGTAATTGTAGAAAAACATGTATTTTTTTCCCTCAGTTGCTGCTTTTAGTTATGACTCCAAAGTTCTCTTTCTCTTACTCAGCCTGTTGGCTCCACTGAAATTTTGATTGACTATAAGATATTTTCTTTAAATAAAATTCCTTTCCTTTCCTTTCCTTTCCTTTCCTTTCCTTTCCTTTCCTTT
>WNWU01000004.1:13420359-13493498 GCA_012654045.1 Ptyas mucosa
TTCCTTTCCTTTCCTTTCCTTTCCTTTCCTTTCCTTTCCTTTCCTTTCCTTTCCTTTCCTTTCCTTTCCTTTCCTCTCCTCTCCTGTCCTCTCCTCTCCTCTCCTTTCCTTTTGTTCTCCTTTCTGACAGTGAGAACAATCAACCAATGAAACAGCTTGCCTTCAGAAGTTGTGGGAGCTTCATCTGGAAGCTTTCAAGAAGAGACTGGACTGCCATCTGTGTTTGGGCAGGGGGTTGGACTAGATGACCTATAAGATCCCTTCCAACTCTGTTAATCTCTCCTCTCTCTTCTCTCCTTTTTTGTCACTGTCTTGACCATCAGTTAGAATTTTAACCAGATTTGAAAAGAAAAATATGGGGCATATTGTAGATTCGGTACTTCTGTTTACAGGACTAATGATTAAACATATTACTGTCCGATTGTAACATATGCAAATCTTTAAAGGAGGAGGTTGAGGAGGCCAAGCTGAGGGGCAAGCAGACCAAACAGAAGGTATTGTAAGGATGAGAACTAGAAGCAGCTAAGTGCCATGCTTGTAATAAAAGAGAGGCGAGTAGAGCTTAGCTTGCCAAATGTCAGTCCCTGCCTCCCATGAAGGAGTTCAGAGAGAGAGCAAACCAAAAGGGGCTCAGAGTTGCACTACTAATCACTGATATGTTCCATGCTTTTGTTCTAGAATAGTGCTAGAGCAAATACCCAATCATGATGCCATGCATAGATGTTTAAAGACTCTTGTTGCTGAAACACCTATTCAACTCCTAAAAGTTAATTGATTAGAAATACCAATTTACAGGATGGTAAAGTTTATTTCAATCTGAGCAGCCTATGTTTTTCTTAAGCATGTCTGTGATAAAGCTAGTGGGTGAATCAGCTGCTCAAAGATTGATCCCAGATCCACCTGTGATAAGCTGGGAATAGCAAACACTGCCATTCTTAGTATGCATGCATGCTGATAAATTGTGCTTTAGGCAAACCACTTTGGACTGGTTCAAACAACCATTTTGTATATCCACTGAATGTCGATGCCTTGAAAGAAGTCTGTATTCAATGAAAAGTGTGCAGCAGTTAGATAACTATAGCTGTACGGTGTGGTTGGGCTCATTCCATAGAAAACATGATTCTTCCCATAAAAGATTTATTTTCAAAATGGGAATGACTGTACAGACCATCCACAGAATTGTGACCTTTCTCTCCCCCCACCCTCCCTATGTTCAAGTTCCTTTCTATTAAAAAAAAAATTATCTGCCAGCGGGAAGCTTAGTTGGCCAATAGCAGATACATAGATGCGTACATTTACCATCTTCTTCCTCATCTCTACTGTATAATAACATGAAAGATAAAATATTGAGTGGATGAAATATTCCACATCCCTCTATAGCTTGTCATAAGAAAAGCAGCTTTAATTAAAATGAAAAGAGAAAGGGGAAGACATGTTCATAAAAACGTGTATGAAAGAGCAAAGGTTGTTTTTCCCCTAACGATACTTCTTTGTCATCTGCCAATTCTCCCTTGGGAAATGGCAGCACAGTCCAAACCCTTTGCAGTCTGCACCAATAAACTCAGATGTGACTGAGATTAACACTCCTATTTTAAACCAAAAACTGGTCAATGCTGAGGGGGTTTTAATAATTGTCTTCATCATAACAGGGACTGTCAAGCTGGGGGAAAAATGTGTATTGTTAAACCAATGGTCTATAGCAGTTGGGGTTTCTTGCCTCTGGTAGTACAATTTGTACTTTAATGTGATTCTGTGCTAATAACATAAATGTACTTTTTTTTTTAATCAAGTGGGCACAGTGTGTTATTAAAGACCTGTTAGAAAAGTCCCTGCGTACTATGGAGAAGCCAGTTTCCGATATCAGGATTTAGTGGTTGGCTTTGGTACCTATTTTCTGGTAGGCATCTTCAGATTCTTTCAACTGAGAATGTATGTAGAAAGTGATGTCAATACACACCCATGCAAATACAGATAGAAAATGTTGCCCATCTGGATAAAATGACTTTCCTGTAATAAGGACGACTGTCTTATTCATGAAGCAAGACACACTTGTAATCAAATTCCTATATCAATACATCAGTGCTTCTAAACCCTTTATCTTTTACCCACTCTTTCTTTCCATAGTTCCCAAATGACACTTCCTTTTCTGTCACTTAACTTTCCCTTCCACTTGAAAGTACAACCAGATTTGTAGGTCATTTTTTCACCAATTTCTGTCTCTCTATAATGTTGACAGAGAATCAGAGCCAATCAGGGCTCACCCTTCCTGGCCAGTAATTGATGCCTCTTTGCTCTCCTTCAATTTAATTTCTAAACAGCTTCACACCTAACAATTCCCACTAATGAAATAAAATAAAACAAAACAGAGTTGATTACTAGCATGTATGTTTCAGCCACATCAGGATCCAAGCATTTGGATGTTGAGAAGTAGGAAGTTGGAATCAAGAGCAGCAAAATGCTATCAAATCTGCATCCAAATGAAATTTCAACATGAAATAATAGATCCTGATCACTGCAGGATATGCTGGGAAATAATCATAATTGTGAGCATCCAGTTACTGCACCATGGAAGAGCCCATGGTGGTGCAGTAGTTAGAGTGCAGTACTGCAGGCTACTTCTGCTGATCACTGGCTGCCAGCAGTTTGGCAGTTCAAATCTCACCAGGCTCAAGGTTGGCTCAGCGTTCCATCCTTCCGAGGTTGGTAAAATAAGGACCCAGATTGTTGGTGGCAATATGCTGACTCTGTAAACCACTTAGAGAGGGCTGTAAAGCAATATGAAGTAGTATATAAGTATCTGCTATTGCTATATGTTTCCTTATTTGACATGTATCTCACTCTGAAAGAGCCTAAAGATGACCAGTGTAAGATTATTAATTTCACTTATATTTATGAAACACATCTCAATATATATCTGGTCCTTTAAGCAATGTTATTTTCATTTTCACATTTAGACATAGACTTTTTTCAAACCAACTCTAATGGCATTTGAGAATTTATTTGTTGAAAATATTTTTACACTGTACTTCAACTTAAGCAGGATTCTAATGCGACTGATTAAAAAAATTAATTTGACAGTTCCTATTCTCAACTTTGCAATCTATAAAATGAGATAGATATAAGAATGGAGGAGAAAGGAAGAATTTGCTATGACAGTGTGTTTAGTTTAAATGCCACGATGGATGGAAATATGTCTTGTGTCATTGCAGTCAAATCTGCACTACATCTACATTTGCTTCAGCTAACCTAATCCACTCTGCTTCAGCTCTTTGATTACTTACACTTTGTGACTAGAGTATCCAGAAATAAAATCTCTTAGCAGAAAAATAGCCAGAAAGAACAACAATGGAAGTTAAAACATCACAGAAATCATGAATGATGGGACAAAAGAGGAAATAAGAAATACAAAGAAGATTATACAGGGAATGAAGAGTCTTGAGATACCTTTATGGTTAATAAATGTAACTTAATTTTTTATGGCTATAGTCCATTTGATGAGATGCATTCTTCAGCAAAAAGAGTATGATTACCTTCATAACTAAGAGAGGAATATTGAAAGGATAAATCAAAGGGAACTGAAATGTAGGAAATCAGATAGCTAATTACTGGTCGTTCATAGAAGACTTATTGAATGTAGCACAAACTTTCTTGCATTAACGAACTGCTTAGCATCTGTAGTATGAGTAAAAATCACTGGTCCCAATTTAATCCATGAGAAATACTGTTAAATGTTCTAAGTCAAGGTTAGCTATTTTACAATTCAATCTGTTTTCGTAATTCCTTTGTTCAAAGATAGCAACTGAGCTCTGCAACAACACTTGTACAATATTAACAGGAGGAAGCGTTCACTGTTTTGTTTTTTTCATGGAAGATGTTTATTAGATTTGCAAGTTGGCTTAAGAGCTAAGCTAATCAGAAAAGAATGAATGAATGAATGAATGAATGAATGAAGAAATAAAGCCATTTATCTTCATTCATTGAGAAGATACTTTATAATGAAATCATTGGGTATTTAGTGGAAAGAGATAGTGAACGTGTACTTCCGAGAGATAAGAACATCATCATATTAGTCATTCTGCATAGTCAGAAACATGCCCTCCACCGGGTCTTGGAGATGCACTGGATGTTTTTTTTAAAAAAATTGATTTATATGCCACCCTTCTCCGGAGACTCAGGGCGGCTTACAAGGCGTTAAGCAATAGCCTTCATACTTTTGTATATTTATACAAAGTCAGCTTATTGCCTCCACAATCTGGGTCCTCATTTTACCTACCTTAGAAAGAATGGAAGGCTCAGTCAACCTTGAGCCTTGTGAGATTTGAACTTGCAATAATTGCAGGCAGCTGAATGTTAATCACACTGCTTTAGTCTACTGCGCCACCAGGCTCCTTATGTCACCTTATGTCAGATTCATAAGCCTTTGAAAAAGCATGGCAGTGCAATTCCACACTCAGCTTATACCAAGCCATCTGGGAAAACAAATAAAAGCCAGTGAGTGGGAAAAAGCATTAGCCTTTTCCCTCTCCTTTTCTTTGGTCTAGAAACAACCAACGTGATGTTACTACATTTAGAACCCTTCCAGTCTTTAAAGCCATGCTTTAAATTTTATCATACATGACGTCTTCTGTTTTGATGACTCAAGCCAAAAGGTAAGTCACCAGTCTTTAGCACAGATTTCCACCTCGGCTTCAGTTTTCCTTTTGGATCCAGAAAATTAAGCTTTACTTTTGAGGCTGGAGGGCCACCCTTAGTGCAGCATCACTCCAAAGCCACAGATAGTTTCACAAAAAAAACCATCCTCAATGTCTCAAAAGCTTCATTTATAAATGTAGCTGAGATTCCATTACCACCTGTAATGCCTTATGGAGTTAGATAGATCGGAATTCCTATATGGGGACTGATTTGTCAGAATCTTTCTGTTGTTCTCATCCACTTCTAGAATTTCCAAATGACATTTTTAAAAAGCCTGGCTCAAACAATTTGACCTGTAGAAATCAGTATGTGTGTGTGTGAGAGAGAGAGAGAGAGAGAGAAAGAAAGAAAGAAAGAGAGAAGGGGGGAGGGAGGGAGGGAAGAGAAAGAGAGAATGCACACGGGTGTGCATGTGCATACACACACATACACACAAACATACACACTGTCCTTTTTTGACAGTAAATTTTAGGAGGGCGAGTGATTTATATGTCTAATTGGGTTTTTATTTGCATTTTAAATCACACTCTTCTGCTAAACTAATGGACCCCCTATTTATAGATGACTCCAACATAAAGTGACTGCTAATTACTACAATTAATATAGCGTTAAAGGCTTGCCAGCCAACTCCACTGCAACTTGTATCGCCTACTCATTTTCAATTAAGGCACATTGACAAGTAAAATACGTGGTTATTAAGAGTAGAACTCTGTTGTGTAATTACATTTTGCTAAGGTCATTAATCTGCTGCAATACCAAATTTCTCACCAAATGTAGTAGGGGGATTTGGGGGCAAGGCAACTGACCATAACGGTGCTAGCAATGATTGGATGAGGGTGGGGGGGGGGAGTTGAGCCAGAACTACCACAAAAGCAGAACATTATATCCTGCGCCCCCCCCCCCCACACACACACAAGTAGGGCTATGCATCATCCACTTTTTTCCTGCACCCTTGAAATGCTACCTGGCGAGCTATTGTTAGACACATAGCATGCAGCCACTGAATTGTTAGTAAAGCTGCTGACATAGAATGTGGGAGGCTGAGACAGAAACGCTAATGCTTTATTCCTCCCCTCCATGTCATTTTCACCCAGCCACAGCTTTCTCCCAGCTGCTTTTCTCTATAGTACTATAAATAGGTCTGGCTGAGAATATTTTGTCTCTTGAGGCAGAACAACAGGCACTATCCCACTATCACGTATCCAAGCTAGGATGCATCATACCAACAGCCACCCAAGTTATTTTGGAACACAAGACAGAGAAATGCCACCATGTCTCCTGCCTGGCTGTAAAACAACAATGGTTTATTGGTGGCTATTTCATGGTAGCAAGCTGTGACTGTAAACCCGTAGGACTGAAGAAGTTTCAACTGAAGGACAGTTGACTAAGTGTAACTCACTGCCAATTATAAGCAATGCACTGAGTCAGGTAACTGGTACGTTGAGCTTAATATTGTCTACACTTATTATAATCCTGGAATTTCTGGCAAGCAATTTTCTTTTCTTTTGCTGTAGAGATATTCAGGATTGAATTTGGGCCCTTTTGTGTGCCAAACATAACTAATCTCTTGAACTGCATTCTTCCCTAGCCGATCAACAGTCTTTCTTTCAAATGACATTTTTGTGTGATTGTTTGAGACCCATGTTCCCAGATGTAATGCTACCTCAAAATGCAAGCCTAGAACTGATTTTCAGCATTTTTGGATAGAGGGAGGATAATATTAAAGAGCAGTATTTCTCTATTTCATACAGGTACCAAAATACAGCAGGCCACTTGAAGACGGAGATCATCTTACTGCCAAGATAAATATTTCAGTTCACAAACATGACATTTTAGAATCCATCTACGTATTCCACAGATTTCTTGGAAATATATATATATGTTTTTCTTTCTTTTTCGTAGCTTTTATGTGTGTTTCTCTTTAACCAGGTTCTACCTATGTAAGCCAAGATTTTATGCAGCCTTTACAGGGAGCCTTTACCTTTAGAGGGAGGATACATGTGATGAGGGTGTGTATAACTGAAGAGGCCTTATAAGGCCGAAATAGATCTATCTTAGTCTCCCAATGGGCAGCAAAGAGTCTGCTGGCTGCTAGAAGAAAAAAAGGGAAAAAAGCCCAGAAACTAGTGAATGAGATTTCACTGAACCAGGGCTGCATAAAATCTTGGCTTACATAGGTAGAACCTGGTTAAAGATGTGTGTGTGTGTGTGTGTGTGTGTGTGTGTGTGTGTGTGTGTAGGTCTTTGGTTATTCGGGTTTTCTCCCACGTAAAATTGGAATTGTCTTGGCGACGTTTCGACAAATTCTCATTCGTCATCTTCAGGCTGGTTTTTTCGGCTTCGTGCTTCTAGGAGCAATGTGTGATCGCAGCTGTTTCTTCCTTTTAACTGCCAGTGGGGGTGTGAACTGATTGGGTGGGAGCTTGGCTGTGTTCTGATTGGGTGGAGGTGTGTTCTGATTGGTTGGGGGCTTGGCTGTGCTCTGATTGGAGGGGGGTTGGCTGTGCTCTGATTGGATGGGGGTGTGCTCTGTTTGGGTGAGGGCTTGGCTGTGCTTGGGTTAGTCTGAGTTGCAGGGGGATTTGAGCTGGTGTGTGTGCATACACACACACACACACACACACACACACACACACATCCAGAACAGAATGCTGGTCATGTGATGAATGCTGCCTTACTACATTTACAAGAGAAACAGATGAAGCTGCAAGTCATGCAGAATGAAAATTAGCTTTCATACTTTTAATTTATAGTTGAAGAATTTAGTTTCCCAGATGCCTAAACTCCCAGGATTATGGATATGGATGTTGCATACACAACTGCCATCTGCTTCTTACTATTGTGCATTATCAGCTGATACTTTCCAGAAAAAGAAGTATCCAGATGCAAGGAAATAGTTTAGACAGGAGCAGCAAGACTTCCCGCAAGAAAGAGAAACTCAAAGAAAAGGTGCTTGCAAATGTAGCCTCACCACACATTTCCCCCCCCCAAAAAAACCCTCCCCCTAAGATTTGAATAGCTGAAAAGCAATGAATCTAAATTGCCTTGAGCTGCTGCTAGTGAAATGGTGTGTGAAATATCACAACATTATGGCACAAGTGGTGACAAGGTGTAGTGCTGTGTCTGTAATGAAGACAGACATGAGTCTTTAACATGTTCCAATTGACACTTTGACTCTTTTAGATTTAACAGGTGGGGTGGTATTAGGAATCAAGGATTCACCATGGTCAACTCTCAAGCTCAGATCGGCATTCTGCCTTCTAGCTGAGAGATGCGTATCATTTAAACCAATAGAAAATTTTTACACCGCAAGCATCTGTTAAATAGCATATCCAGAGGAGAAAAGCTTAGAAATATTCTATTTTTTTAGTCATATATGACTATGCACTGTTTTTCTAAATCTTTTCCCACTATAAAATAAAATTATTTTTCTCATGTTTGCTAATGTTACTTATCAAGGTATTGGATAAGGAAAGATTACAAAAAAATTAAGATCTCTGATGGTCAGGGCTTTAATGGTTGAACCAGAGCTGAAATTTAGTTATGACATTGGTGGGAAACAGCAGACTTGTTTGGACTATGGAGTGACCCAAACTTTCTCATTTTTTGGCAGTAAATTTGGGAGAAGACAATTTATCTGAATGTATTTAGCAAAAAGGAGAAATTATAGTATCTCCCCCCCACACACACACACACACAGAGGTAGAAGTCCACTTTAAATGGGGACAATAGCAGTGCTAGTACACAAATCCAATGGGACAAGGTCTTCTGTGAGGTCTTACTTTGACATCTAATGAATGCATAGAAAGTCAGTGAGGCTGCACACTGCTGAAGAGATGAGTGCAGAAAGAAAGTCAGGACTTTCTCTCACACAGCTTGGCTAGTCCATAAATAAATAAGTGCAAGGACTTCACCCGTGAAAATGTAACTGACATTTTCCTATTCTTTAATTTGTTAAGCAAATTTTCTTTCAGCAACAGGAAACTGACAATTCCTATATATATATATTTAAACAGAAGAGATATTGTGCAAAAGTTCAACAATTGGTGATTTTAGAGACACATATGTGCAGTTTTCTTTCCAATACTATGCAAGAGATACAAGCAGCGCTTTAGTGATATTCCTTGCTATGTCTGGACCATTGTGCACTTCCTATGGTCCTAACTCTTCCTATGCAATGATGTGATAAATGATATTGTGGTGCTTTCCCTTCACATCTTTATATCATTTTAATTACTGTTATAGCTTTTCCACCACTTCCTATTATATGGCATCACTTATCATTAACTTTTCAATTATTTTATGATATTATTCAATTCAATTATTTCAATTATTTTAACTGGCCAGTAATTCCTGTAGTTCTTTAAACAGGAAAAAAAAAACGATATCCAAAAATAAATTCAATATTGTCAAAAGCAGTTGTGCACTGAGCATGTAAATAGGGAAAACTTACCATTTGGCAACAAAGTCCATCAGGAAGAAGAGAGAAGAGAGGAAAGTGAGTGCACATCTAGGTGTGATTAGTTCTAGGGGCTGAAAAAGTCACTCAAATAGTTGCTGATTATCCATTCTGGGTGATTGAGCAAATATTTTCTCTTCAACAAACAAAGTCAGTTGCCCATGGTCTTGGAAGATAGTTTCTAGGAAGAAATTGTCTGAGAAAGAAAACAGAAAACTTAAATTGCCTTAGGTAGAGGGCTTCTTAGGAAGAAGGGAATAATCATTGATTGGGTGTTTGGAAGGTCTGTGTTCTTACTGATATAGAGTGAGGAAAATCACTTCCTGATTACAAGGAACATGCTCTGAGAGCGGCGGATTATCTATTGTGTATGATAAAATGAGAGAACCAGTTTGGTGCAGTAATTAAGATACTAGGCTAAAAACCAGGAGACCAAGAATTTCAGTTCCGCCTTAGGCATGAAAGCATTTGGGTGACTTGGACCAGTCATTTTCTTTCAGCCCTAAGAAGAAGGCTGTGACAAACTACTTTTAAAAAATCTTGCAAAGAAAATTGCAGGGACTAGTAGAGGCAGCCATGCGGAGTCAACAATTTCTCAAAGGCACACATGCACGCACAAAATGATGAATTGACTTTTTTTCTTGCTGATCAAGGAGAGGCTGCTACAGACTACAGGAAGACTATAAGCTTGCCGTTTCCCAAGGAGTCAGCAAAAAGGAAGAACTAACAGGAATTTGGCAGCAGAGTTCCAACAAGAGAGTTTAAGTGGGACAGTCCCTGCCATATTTTAGGTGAAAAGAAATAAATATTTAAGAAATAAAACTGAGGATGAAGAGATATGACTTGGGAATTATGGCCTGTACTCAGTTGGGCATGTGTGTATTCTTGCTGCAATACAACCTGACATATCTTTCCAACAAGTCCAAACTTGTTGAAGAAAACAAGTTTCTTCATTTAGTGAAGAAAAAGTCAAAAAACTGGAGCAATGAATGATCACCCCCACAAGTGGTAAGACAGATCAAACAAAGGAGGTCAAATTACTTCAACAAGAGTCAACAGATGAAGCAATTTTGTATAAGGAAAGAAGTGCAAGTTCAAGTCCAATGGGTGACAATGCTGCCTTGAAGAAATATAGGTGATGTCCTGTACTCCTGGAATTCATAAGCAGCTTTGAGGACATTTTAGAAGAAACAGGTTCTGAGGTTCCTGGAGCAGGAAAAAGAATAGAAGTCATGAGAAATTGCAGAGGGAATACAGCAAGAAAAAGAAAAAAGAGTCACAATAATTAATGACAAAAATTAATTTATACCAATCAAATCCAATGGCTCAAAAATGAATTGTCTACAAGGAACACAGATTAGGCACTTCCAAATTTTAGAAGTTCTCTAACAATTATTTCTTCTTTCTGATCATTTTGGGTAGAGGGCAGAGATCAAGTTGAACCCCTAGAACCATTGTGGGTTCTGAAGATCCAGCAAGGAAGCTTAAAAACCAGAGAGCTCAGATATTTTGTATGCATTTTTGCAACTCATAGCATAGGACTGAAGAATACTTAAATAACTGACTTCAGAAATAATGCTGATGGAAGTATTTGGTATCTGGGAGCACTGTTTGAATTATCTGAACTCCTACCATGTGACAAGTTATATTTCACAAGGACTGGTAAGAATTTATTTCACTAAAACATGCCAAACTTCATTAGGAGGGGGTTTAAATTGGCATTTGGAGATTAAAATCATAATGTAAGTACTTCGGATAAAGATTTATGCATTATACAAGAAGTAGGAGTGTTGGTGTAGCCTATTAAACCACTCACTGAAAAATCAGAAAGAACATTGGCTCATAAAGTTCATAGTTTTTGTTGTATACACCCTAATATTCAGGGTACAGAAAATAAAATGAACTGAAACTCTTAACATCGGAGGCATATATAATTTAATAGGGAAATCCTATGATTGGGTTACAGCAACTGAAATACAAAAAGACAGAAGCAAGACAAAATCAGGAAGATTTGTACTAGATGTTTAAGTATCCGCTCTTGTTTAGAAATTCAGGCGAATGGCTTGGTCATTCTGAATAGTGCATCTGGGTAAAATAAGTAGAAAACTGAATAGATGCAACACTGTTATTGATGTCTACCATTTCTGATCCAACCAAGCAGAAAATGTAGTTGATCCTTTCCAGAATCAAATTGCAAATCTTTCAGAGACATGTAGTAGCAAGAGGTAATTTTAATTTTCTCATATCTGTTGAGACACAAATGAGACTAAACATGGTCATTAAGGAAAATTCCTGGCTTGTATTGCAGTCTTTTTCTTTGCAGGATGAACACTGAATAGCTGATTGTCGTTCACAGGTTTAGAGCAGCAGCCCCCAACTTTTTAGGCACCAGGGACCAGTTCCATGAAAAGAGGTTTTTTCTGCGAACCAGAGGAGGGCATGGTTTCATGTGCTGCCTGCATCACGTGGATAGGGCTTCACTTGTTTGCAAGGACCAGTGCCTGGCATGCTGCAGACCTGTGCCAGTCCATGGACTAGGGAAGACTTTGTCAATGAAGTGGAAGTAAAAGGAATGGAGATGTAATGCTGATGTTCTTGATAATAAGGAATAAGGAAAACTAAAAATGAGTGCAGATGAAATGTATACTGTTGTCTTTAAGAAAGTAAATTTTAATAACATATAAACAAGGTAAACAGAATTTCCTGGTTGGACAAATCCTGATAGGTGGAAAAAAGGAAATACTGTAGTTCTTTATTGTGAACTACATGTGAAGTGGTATATAAGTCTAAGTGATATTGCTATTGCTATTTGGTAACCAGCATTATGACAATTGGGTCACTCTAATTTGTAGCCTTCTGAGACAACTTCTGGCAAGCAAAGTCAATCAGCTGGAGCTACTGATGCTAAAAGCTGAATTCCATCTCATTTTGGAAGATAAAAGATCCCTATTTTAACAATATTTTCTTCAGCCTACAAAATATTGTCTGTCTTTCTGGACAACTGTATCACTATATTTTAAAATTAAGAAAGATTAATGTTCTGAATATATTACTTGAGTTTTTTTGTCAATTCAATTTGCATATTTTTGTTCTTCCAAAGAGGAAGAAACATAATATTAATTACCAAAGTGAGAGATGCCTGAATTCAATCTTCATGCATGTCACATCCTCTAACACAGTAATTCATCCCCTAATGCCACTTATTTTGGTAATCTATTTATAAAGCTAATTTGTAGCAAGGGAAAGAAATTGCACATGTCCAGGAGAGCTTCCTTTGCCCATTTTGCCATCTTGGCACCAAAACCAGGGTTATCCAAGCTATCTAAAAGGCATCCAGGTACATTCTAAGAGTGCTTTAAATTCATATTCTAAAAAAGAATTAATTAATTATAGTTTCATAATTCTGAAAGCAGTTATTCTCAAATGACCTGAGTTTATGTATAGTAGCCTGGAGTAAGGACATGAAGGTCAATACAAATTTGTTCATTTTACTGTCTGTGTTAATAGGGTAGTATTGCACGACAGCAAGGTTTTTAAATTGATTTTCATTAAAAGCATCTATTAAAAATCATAACCATTTATGTTCACAGCATCTCCTAGCATAGTTTTTGCACGCTTCTTCCCCTAATTTATAAGCTATTAATGTAAATTGCCTAAGAACCTTTTTTTTTAAAAAAATGCAAATTACCCTAATTTCATTCTTTGAAATGTAAATTTCTCTGATGTTCCACTGTTTTACTTTCAGGTTCATTTTTATATGTTTTTTAAAAAATGGAATAGAATCTGTTGGTTCTGACGCTAACGTGTTCTCCAACTTTCACATTCCCTGAGAAACCAACATGATTTATAAAAAGAGGATGGTCCTTTACAGACAGTGGCAACACTTGAAAGGTGAGAGTTTTTAAGCAAGAACTGTCTGGGCTGTCCTGTCATTGCTTCATTCTAGTGCTGTACAAATTGGTTTGTTGTAGAAATATGCACAGAATGGGAAATGCATTTTGTTTCCAGCTCAGAATAAAGTACACCACCTGGAATATTCCATCAGACCATTTTGAGTCTGGGGAAACAGCTTGAGTGTTATGCATTCCATCAAAACAAAACTCCGTGCATGTTGAGTATTTTGGATGTAAGAAACAATTGGAACTTGGTTTATGAGACCCTTGCTCTCATATTGTTTTGTACTCCAGGACCACAATAATATGTGGTCGCAATTCTCATTCATTCTTGGATCCCCAGGTGGGCCAATCACTTTTTTTTTTGTACCCTCTCTTCTTTATTCTGTCTTTCCATTCCTGTCACCAAGCAGATTCTTATTTCTGTTGGAACAAATCTATTCAGAGAAGTGCATGATTTCTCCCCTAACACCTCTCCAGTACTTTCATTATCACTATTCACTAGATATAATATGCAACTAACCTATGATTTTCTATTTTAATACACATTCACAACACTTTAGGTGGCACCAATTCATGCTTCCTGACATACATTTTACCCCTTTCATTCATAATTAAACTTTCATCTTCGCCTCCATACATATATTCATCATATCCACAAGTCAGATCACCTCATTCAGAGATCTATTATATCCTTCACCTCTCTCTTGGATTCAAAAACACACACCATATTTTCTTTTTTTCTTTTCGTTAGTTAATTCATAGCTTTAATCATCCTCTTATTTTTGAAATGGCAATTTTCCATATCCCATGGTTATTCCCAAAGAGCCCAGTGATGACCTGCGTCACTTGTCCTGTCTTTAATCAATTAAGGCTTTAGAATAATACATTTTAGTAAGAAAAAGAAAGAGCAAACTACACATCTTAGTCATGACTAGTTGTGCTCACACAGCATTGCCTGCAACAGTGAGAACAATACTTGCCAATTTGGGCATGTTTTAGTCAATATAAGGTCTAAGCAAATCCCAGTTTTACCCCATGCATGTTCCTATTATGGGTAGCCCTTGCTTCATGACTGCCTCATTTAGTAGCCATTCCCAGTTACAACACTGAACTTAATGACCGATCCTCACATTCACAATTTTTGGAGGCCTGAAAAGCAAAGGAAAATCATAAACCCAGTCATGGTTTTACTTAGTCACCGCTTCACTTAATGACTGAGTGGCCAGTCCCAATTGTGGTTGCTAAATAAAGACTACCTGTATTTTATGCTAGTTAGGCTCTCTAATGCAGATTACCTACCAACATATACTTAATATATTACATTTCAGTACTTTTAAAAGCAAACCCTTCAAAGTCAGAGGGGAAAAAAATCACAGTCCCAGCCACATCTAGGTATGTTTCATATCCCACTCACACTATATAAGTGCCTCACCTGCTGTTACCCTTGCTTTCCCCAATAATGCTAAGAGCAGTCCATGGGCTCTCCTTTTCTAGAGAGTGCCAATCAGATACTCAACAGTTCTGTTGAGTTCAACCTTGCAACAGTTCTGCCTTTTTATAGAATGGTCTGGTACTGAAATGAAAAAGTAGCCTTGTGAAACCCCAAAACTCAATGATGATGATGATATTATCCATTCAGTCATGTCTCATTCTTGGCGATTCTATGGGCCAGGTCTCTCCACATTTTCCAGTCTTGCACAACTTCTTTGAATTTTCCCATACTCTGGCTGGTGACAGCTTTGATGGTATCCAGCCATTGTATTCTTCAGCGGCCTGGTTTCTTTTTACTGCTAACTCTCTCCATAATTGCTTTCTCCAGTGAATTCTCCTGCATGACATGGCCAAAATAATCAAGACACAGTTTTGTGATTTTTCCTTTCAATGACATGTCTGGTGTCATGTGCTCCAGTACTTGCCTGTTGATCACCTTAGCTGTCCAAGGAATGCATAGTAGCCTTCCCTAGCACCACAGTGCAAATGAGTTGATTTTCTTCGTCTTGCTTTTTTTTCACAACCATAGGTAGCTATGGGGAATACAATAGAGCAAACTAACTTATATTTGGTTGCAAGGCTTGCTTTTCCTTATTGCTTTTCCATATTCTGTTCATGTTCATCATTGCTGTGTGATCCATTGCAATCTGATGTTTTATTTCTGTGCTGCATTCACCTCTTTCAGTGATTTGCGAGCTTACAAAATTGAATATTTCAATTTTGGTATCTCTTCACCATCAATTTCTGTTTTGATGTTTCCATTCCTTGCAATGGTCATGAGATCAGTCTTTTTGATATTCAGAAAGCGACAAAAATTCTCACTTTCTTCTTTGATCAGATGTTCCAGATCTTCTTTCAGGGGTGGCAGTGGTGGGTTGGCCCCGGTTCGCACCGGTTCTATAGAACCGGTAGTAAAACCAGCAGGAGGCTCTGTCCACGGACCCCAATGTCATCAAAACACTTTTGCACATGTGCAGAAGCATTTTGATGACATCGGGTCAGTGGGCGGAGTCTCCTGCTGGTTTTACTACCGGTTCTATAGAACCGGTGCGAACTGGGGACAACCCACCACTGCCTTCTTTGGTTTCTGAGAGGAGAGTAATATCATCAGCATATTGAAGATTGTTGATGTTTCTTTCTCCAAACTTTACCCCAATTTTTTTTATTCTTCAAGGTCTAGCTTCTTCGTGATCATTTCAGCATGCAGGTTGTATAAGAATTGGAGACAGAATGCAACCTTGCCACACTACTTTCTCTATCTTAAACCAATTGGTGTCTCCATATGGTGTTTGCAAAGTGGCTTTCTGATTTGTGTGCAGTGATTTCACCACCTTGACCTTGATGTGCTGGTACTCCCCAAATCTTGTAGGTTTCTCTGTAGCTTCTCATGATCAACACCTCATCTCAAAAGCTTTCTTGTAGTTGATGAAGCACATGTAAATGATCTTTTGATATTCACAAAATTTTTCCTTGATCCACTGCAGATTTGCAATATGGTCAAGGGTGCCACAATCCCTTCAGAACTCAATAGAAAGTCCCTTCTTTGCAGTCTCAGCATCCTTAAGCACAGGGGAAAGTGGGACATTTTTGCTAAGAGTTTCTTTCACAACCCCAACATTATAGCACTCAAAATTTATGAAGATGTTAACAGAGCTCCTGCTTCAAAAGCATTCCTTATGCCCGTCCATTCTAAATATGGTGAGCGCGAATTGGAGCCTATGGAGAGAAAGATGCTCCTTCTTCTTGGAGGTCTGTATATGACATGTCAAGGGTCACAACGAATGAGCTATGGAGGACTGACATAACTCATGCCTGGGAAGATTCCTCTAATTTAGAACATAGAAAATAGAATATAAAATAATATGGTTGGAAAGGACATTGAAGGTCTTCTAGCCCAACTCTAGCTTTTTTACTGCTTCAATTGTTTTCCCACCATGCCCTTTTTATAGTATGTTCCATAGCTACCCACTCAATGACTGATAAAAGCAGGCATTTCTGTGCAGGCTGAGATAACATGGCATCATTGCTAAGGAAGTCCAGCTCCTCATTAAGACAGGAAGCTGAATGGAAAGCAAATAGTTTCTTTTGCTGCTTCCAATGGAGGCCAGGTCAGAAGGGGGAAATAAGCGAGCAGTAACCTGTAACATCCAATTTGAAAAATATAACTAGAGGCCTACTAAATTGATTGAGAAAGGTCAAAAGCCAAATAAACATTCCAGCAGTGTTTCTGATCTCTAAGGTTTGTGTTCAGTCTTGTTTTCCACTGATCACAGGCAGCTGTATCTTTTCTACCTTGGTCCAGTTAGAATATTTCTAATGGGAGATACTGAAAAAAAACCCAGCTGATTACTCAGGAGATACTATAACCTTTCTTGTGTCTGGCACCCTCTAAATGTAGCTAACTTAAATTTTTCATTTCTGGCTGGGGTAAATGAAAGTTGCAGTCCAACATATTTGGAGGATCTTAAGTTTCACTGCTTTGAAACATTTCTAGGTTTTAAGACTACTGAAAATGGAAGATGTTGGTAAAATAACTCTCTTTATTCATGTTTTGTTTTGAATGAGATTGAGCAGTTGTTAGCCCATCTTTCTCTTTGGATCTTCAGGGCTTCCACAATTAGTGCATTGGCCTGTTGTGGGAAAGTGGGAGATGGGTTGCTTGGAGTGGGTAGAGATAGGTAGCCACAACAACATTCTTTTCTCTGGGAGTCAAGGACGTTCAGCCTGCACCTGGAGAGGCATGACTGGGAAACATCTCCAGTTGGGATGGTGGAGTGATTGGACCATGTGATGGACATGTGGGTGCAGGGGACGGGACTTTGACCTTCCTTTGAGTGGGGAAAACCCAGGAGCTTTCAGATTTGGGTTTTCCCAGATGTGCCAATATGATATCTCTATTAAAATGAAACTTTGAGGAATTGCCTGCCTTGGAGTCTTACTTGGTTGGGGATGCTACTTGGAACCCTGACAGCAGTTTTTATGTAACTCCAGAAGTAAGAAAAACTTTTCTTAGATATTGAAATGGTCTTACAAATAGTAGTGCTCTGTTAAATAATAATAAAATAATAATAAAGTAGTGGGAGCCAGACTTTTAGTTGCATTTATATCCACTATAATCACAAAAACCTAAGAATAATTTAATGTATGTCAGGATTAGCTGAGTAGGGGGTTGAGAAATAAGAGGGCTGATCTTTACCTGTAATGGTTGGAGGGAAAGACCTTGGAAGAGAAGAGAAAGAACAGCAGCCAGTGCAACAGTCAGATAAGTGGCAACTTAGCCCACAGAAGGAATGTGGGAATAGCAAATGACTCAGAAGAGACCCTCCATAATTTCTTAGGCTGTAAAGGTGATGGGGGAGAAACATACTTTCAGATTTAAAAGATTCTGTTAATGTAACCTTACAATGAAGTAATGCTAGTACTTCTGGCATGCTTCTTTTCTAAACAACCTTGCAAGGATGACATCTCAGAGAGGTCTCCAGTGTACACATTTCCAGCATAAAATTAAAAAAAACACTGTACATTTTAGAGAATTTTTCTGGTGACATCTACAAAGCTACATCATTTTATAAAAAGTCTCTTATATAGGCTACAACACACTGTAAATTTCAACCACATATTCTCTCATTGTAGAAAAGTAATCTGTGGTAACTTTTTTAAAATAGTCACCTGTTTTCTCAACAGGAATATCACGTCCCTGATAAACAAATTGGAATAATACAGATGAAAGGCTTTTTGCATTGCCACATTGTCCATTAACACGGTATCTCCCTCTTGAAGTTTCAGTATTGTTTTTGTTTTTTTGTTTAATTTATACACCAAGCATTTCTCTGGTTTATTTGCAAATTCAAAATCATTTTGCTTGACATAGTTTATTTTTATTTCTATTTCTTTTACCGTTAACATTAACAGTTGTTGCTGTAAATGTTTAATTTGGTGAGAAATATTTATGTTCCCTGGAGATTTTTTTAAAATTCTACTTTTCTTTTTATCTCATCCAAATAACCTATATTTTCTCTTGGCTCTTTTGTTTAAGTAGTGCAGTATATTGTATGAAATATACTAACAGAAAAGTTTTATTGGAATACCAAACAATTAAGTAGATAGAATTATTTTATTAAGAGGACATTGTTTTTAAATAGACACATTCATCAAAGATTGATAGGTCTTCTCCTTTCTTCTCTTACTCTCTTTGCCAATTTTTTTTTTTTTTTTGGCATGTTATAAGCTTGAAGCCAGATTTTCCCTTTTCACAATGCTTCTCATTATCAGAAGAAATTAATTTGATCCAAAGGCAATATAAGTAAGACTTTATTTTTAGGGCAGCTATTCAGAAGAGGAAACTACTGGTATTTATGTGGAAATGACTGAATACTTTGTTCAACACCAATTTTTTGTATGACCTGAATTGTCTTTACATTCCCCATAACAGGACTACACTGCCCACAGACTAGAATCCACACTTTTCAATTGCTGTGATGCAGTAAGAAGAACTGTTTTAAATATTTCAATTAAGACACTGGGCTTGTCGACCAGAAGGTCGGCAGTTTGAGACCCAAGTACCATGCAATGGGGTGAGCACCCACCCTTGTCCCAGCTCCTGCCCACCTAGCAGTTCGAAAGCATGCGAACGCAAGTAGATAAATAGGTACCACTTCAGTGGGAAGGTAGCAGCATTCTGTGTGCTTTTGACATGTTGTCATGCTGGCCACATGACCACAGAAATGTTTTCAGACAATGCTGGCTCCCTTGGCTAGGAAATGGAGGTGAGCACCGTCCCCTAGACCAGATAGGAGAAACCTTCATCTTTATTATATATACAAGCACTTCAAGTTATTCATCTGTTCCAAAAATATATGCACCAATATATTAGAGAGAAATGAAAAACATTAATATTAAGAAAGTATGCCAAAAAAGTTCACATAAGGCAACTATAACTCACAAAAATTACAACTTATTTTTTCCCAGCTGTTATCCAATGCAGTAATTAATAATGCTACAGTGTAGCCTTCTGTTTTATGCATAAATTTTAATATGCTACTGCTCCTCCTTGATAAGTTCTAAGTCTTACTACCTTCCAGTTTCTAAATGCCCTTTCGCCATGGCTTTGGATGGTACTCTGAGAGTGGGTGCATTTTTTGCCCAGCACTGGCTTCAATCTCGTATGGATAACCAGAGGTGCAATAGTTCTTGGCCACTTAGATGGAGATGATGCAATGTGGATCATGAGGGATCACGTGCTGTGGTGAAAAGCAGATCTTTTAGGGCTTTTGTGTATTTAATCTCCCATATTTAGAACTGTAAAGTCATTGAATCATATGACTAGACAAGATCTTTAAGCCATCGAGCCAACCACCTGTTCTCTTGAGGAATTATCCCTAATAGATGGCTGTCTACATCTATCAAAGAACAGTACATCACTTTTCTGGCTAATTGGTTTCATTGTCCAATTATTCTTATTGTTATGAAGGGTTTTTTCCCCCCTAATAATTCTGCCACAAGTTCCCTCTGTATTGCTTGAATCCTTAATTTGGGTTCTGTACTCTGCATGACATCCTTTCATATCACTATCATATCTGCACTGAATCTTCTTATTTTAAGGCTAACTTTTCCCAGTTCTTCTACTTTCTTTTCATAGGATTTAATTTCCAGTCCTCTGATCATCCTCATTCTCGGAACGTGTTACAGTTAGTGTAAATCCTTTTTAAGGTTCCCAGAGCAGAATCACAATTTTGCATGGTTTGCATGGTTTGACAACTATACCTCTATTACTGCAGCTTAAAATGCTATTTGCCTTTTTTTTTTTTGCAACCTCATCATATTGCTGATTTAAATTTGTGTTGTAACTGAATGCAGTTCCAAAATCTTTTTCACAAGCCAGATAGCCCCCTCCATCTCATTTGATTCCTGTCTCCTACAGGAAGAGCAATACATTTCCTTTTGTTAAATTTGATTCTATTATTTTCATTCATGTATTTTGACACATGCAGAGCTCAGGATTGTATCCCATTCAATACTTTGTTTCAGTTTGATAAGGATGAACAGTCCGTGTATGAATTTCAAATCAGCTATGTATCCATGTGATTCTTATTCCATCTAGCCCATACTTGATTCTCCTGCTCATCAGAATGTCACAGGGACCCTCTTCAAAAATCAAGATATACTACATCTGTCACATTCCACATTTTACTGAGGAAGCTCTCCAATTAAAAAAGGAGAGAATGTTAGACTGGCAAGACTTGTTCTTGACAGATCCATATAGCCACCCTATGCTTTCCAGTGTACACATATAAACATACACACAGAGAGAAGCAACATATGTGCACTATGCCTGATCAGATTCTGATTAGTCTCAGGCAAGAAGTACAGACACATGCACATTTACATTGAATCAACTTTCCTAATGTCTTCTTTTCAGTTATGTGACAACCTTCTATACTCCCCTTTAGGGACCAGTCTGCCTTCCCACTTGCTACATATGTCCTTCATATTTTGAAATGTAGGGGATGTTTCCAATTGCTTCTTGATGTTCTCCATTCTTCTGCCCTTTTTTGGGTGGATGGGTGGGAATGGCTCAGCCAGAGCACTGATGCATTGCCTGAGGTGTTTTAAGGAAGGATATGAGACTGATGAACAAGGATAACTAACCATAGCTAAAGGCTATAAATCTAGCTGTAGCTTTTCCTTCATTTCATATGGCATCAGACTGGTCATTTCATGTAAGATATTTACAGTATATCCACCCATGTTATTTCATCTGGATTAGACTTTAAATAATAGAAAATAGCTTTCTGATGAAAATGTCAGAATGCAAGCTTTGCAGGTCAAGTAGAACCATACATAATTGGCCAAGTTTCATATTTTTCCTAGTGCTGAGTAGAAACAGTAGGAGGCTTGAACTAAAAATCAGGCCTCTAATTATGCTTTAATTTAAGCCACCCAAACTGGGAAAGCTATCTTTGCACAGTACTAAAAAACCCCAAAACCCTAGAATAATATGTATCTTGTTTGTCCCTTCAGTCTGGCTTTATAAAAGAATAATTGCATTTTCCTTGATCAACTGCAATGTGCAGCAGCCCTACTGAGATGATTGAAAATGGCAAAGCTCTGGGTAGTTTTTGTTTTTGTTTTTGTTTTTTTGTTTTTGTCAGTGAAACATGTATTTATGGAGCAATTTGATGTTGGTCAGATCCAAATGGGAAGTGAGAGTCCAATACATTATTCCCCATTAAATGCCTAAAGACCCCATCTGCACATGATATTTGTCCTGATCTAGGATTGGCACAATGGTTCTGTGTTCCCACAACATTCTGGAGCTTCTGCAGTCCTTCAGCAAAGCCAATTAAATTCCAGCTGAGTATTTACACAGTAAGAGCTCTAACCTTTAAATTTTCTCTTTTAAAAAGAAGGAAATTGCCAATAATTTCTGTGTGGCTTGGCAGAATTAAATGAAAATTATACTCCCCAAAATTGACTCTTCTGAGGAGTCTTATAGAGGGCTAATATTTCATTTATCCAGATATTTTAAAATGTGAAATAGAGCAGGGCATGCACAGGGAAGGTAAAATTGCATGCATGAGATGTGATTATGGAATCTTTGGTCCTAGTCCTGCTTGCATTCTCATCCATACAGAGGCTTCAGTTAGCATCACTTTGGGATGCTAACTTAAATAAATCCCTTCAAACGTTTTCTCTTCCATGCAGAAGCATTCTGGAGAAGCCCACCTGTCATCCCCTCCTTCTCAGTGAATCTAGAACAACTAGAAAAAGACTATTTGGATCAGTAGTGGGTTCCACTTATCTTCGCTACCGGTTTTAATTTATATGCCGCCCTTCTCCGGAGACTCAGGGCGGCTTACAATGCGTTAAGCAAAAGCCTTCATACTTTTGTATATTTATACAAAGTCAGCTTATTGCCCCCACAATCTGGGTCCTCATTTTGCCTACCTTAGAAAGGATGGAAGGCTGAGTCAACCTTGAGCCTGGTGAGATTTGAACTTGCAGTAATTGCAGGCAGCTGGCAACTTAAGTGCTACTTTAACAGCACTTAGTCCACTGCGCCACCAGGCTCTTGCCACCAGGTTTGGAATCGGGATCACATCTCATAACTCCAATCATCTTTTCTCAAGGCTAAACCTAGCCTGTTCTTTAATCTTTTTTTTCAAAGGATTTAGTTTCTTTCTTCTGGTTTATCTTTGTTGCGCTTTGCTGAATTTGTTTTAATTCTGAACCCAGAACTGGGTTGGAAAGAGAATTCAAGATGGAATCTTGCCAATGCAAAAGGGAGAAAAAGAATTATTTCCTCTTCTTACACATAATCTATTGATGAAGCCTAAACTGCATTTGCCTCTTTTCTATCTTCTTTCTGCTGCTTCATTTTTCCAGTCTTTTAGTAGTCTAGGACCGCTTTCCAGCTATACTTAAGGAGAGATTTATGGCCTTCTATTGAGACATTTCTCTTTCCTTAGCAGAGTACAGCTCTCTCTCTCTCTTTCTTTGGTCTCAGATTCATGCCTTGTTTGACCCTAACACTCTGTAAACTTCCAGACAATGAGGAAGATGAAGTAGCAGTTCTTCTGGAAATTAGTATCAGAAACTAAATCTCTCCTTGCTCCATTTTGTAGAAGAAGTAAAAAATGTGGAGTGTTTTTTTAAAGAAGAAACTTTCAGGTTCAACTTTATTCTTTTTATCTTACATTGATCCCAAGCCAGTTAAACTGAAGTAGTTTAATTAAATCCTATTTTAATTTAGTATCAAATAGATTTACATTTTAAGCATTTCAACTTAACTAGGCAGTGGACTGAGATCGTCACCCTCTTTCACTTATTGTTTTTCAATACTTATGCTGTCATCTATTTAACTTCCCCATCCCTTTTCTCCTGCCCTTTGAACATTTTCCAAACTGAACTTAAAAATAATGACAAAACATAAACCTGAATGATCCCCTAGATCCTCAACAGATTTTTCAGGTGATACATTTTAGAAGGTCTCAGCAATGATAGATTTTGAATGAGGTTCACTTCCCTTATATTTGTAATGCTGGCAAAATAGGTAGAAGTTAGTTGCAGTATCGATATTCTATGCATTGGTTTTATGAACTCAATTTTTTATTTCGTAGAAAATATGTTATAGCTATCTTATATTGCTTGGAATTTAATTTGCTCTAACAAAAAGAGATTAGTGACATCTTAAAGATTAATACATTTATTAAGGTATAAGCCAGTAATGGCAAACCTATGACACGTGTGTCAAGGGTGACATGTCTTGACATTTTGGGTGACATGTCAGAATTCTCCAGTGCCCAACAACTATTCACCCTGCTTGAGTTGCCAAACAATGAATACAAACTCAAGAAAATATGAGATCCTGCACAGGGTGTGTGTGTGTATTTCTACTTACCTTTACTACCAGTTCACATCGTGCCTGAATGCGCAGATCACTTCTGATAACGGCCGGGTCAGTGGGTGGAGCCTCCTGCTAGTTTTACTACCAGGGCAACCCACCACTGATCCTGCACCACCTAATGCTTAAAATGGGTTCTCGCCAGCCATATCACCATCCATATCTTCAGACTCATGATTTGTAGTGACATGAAAGAGAGAGGAACTTGCAAAATGCAATAGGTACATGGCAGTCATAAAGATCAGTTGCCCTCCAATTGTTGAACAGGGTGATAGTTTGTGCCGCAAAGCTCATTTTCAGGGCACAAGCACAGAGGATATCTGCAACCAGTCTCCAAAATGAGTGCACAATCGGCGATTATATGAAAATAGCTTTTATGTACATGTGAACAAGAAGTGCACTGAATTACAAATGAATATGTAAAGATCCGTTTCTCTTTTGTTTGGGGTGGGATGAGGTGTGTGTGATGTGCCAGTAGGGTCCAGAGACACATTTTCCAGGTTTTTGACATCCCAAGCCCAAAAGGTATACTGTCACTGAAATAAGTTCATATGGGCTGCATCCATTTCATCCAATGCAAAGAATATTATCCTAGCCCAAGGAGAAATAATAAGGCATGATATCTCTACCATTGCAGGGGGGTGCAGAAAAATATGGAAAGTGACAATTACATTATTAATAGTGGCCATTCACATAAGCTATTGGATGGGAGACAGATATTGTGCTTCTGGTGAACCGAAATACATTTGTAAAGTGATAAAAAAAAAACCTTTTCAAGTCAAATGAGATATTGCTGAGCCTCTTGATGAACTGTACCTTATTTGTTTACAGTGAAGTTCACTTGTTTTAAAATAACCACTTTAAAGTCTGTGATAGTATCCTGGGAGGGAGAAATGTCTTCCTATTTCTTCTACCAGATTTATATCTGTTTGGGTCAGTGGTGAAATCCAAATTTTTTTACTACCGGTTCTGTGGGCGTGGCTTGGTGGGCATGGTGTGGCTTGGTGGACATGGCTTGGTGCGCATGGCAGGGGAAGGATACTGCAAAATCTCCATCCCCACCCCACTTCAGGGGAAGGATACTGCAAAATCCCCATTCCCTCCCCATTCCTGGGGGAAGGATATTGCAAAATCTCCATTCCCACACCACTCTGGGGCCAGCTAGAAGTGGCATTTGCCGGTTCTCTGAACTATTTAAAATTTCCGCTACTGGTTCTCCAGAACGCGTCAGAACCTGCTGGATTTCACCCCTGGTTTGGATCTTTGTTTCTTTTTTTTGTTCAGGGTCAAGTCAGTCTTTGAATCAGCTTCAACCTGTTCCTCTTCATCAAAAATTTTACTGGTTGTAGAAACTGGGCCAGAACTTTCACCGAACCTCCGAATATGTCTCAGGTAAAAATTATAAGTGGGTTCATATCTGCATTGATACCATGCCTCAAATGTTAAACAACTTATCCCCCATGGCTTTAAATAGATGTTTAAGTTGAGCCTTGTAGCATCCCTTGCTGGGAGAACTCAACCTCTTCAGAGCAGGAATTGCGGGGGGCGGGGGGGAAACCATGTACTTGCCCTTATTGGATGGTTGAGCTTTGCTTTGCTGCCTTTGATCATTGGATTTTCTGGAATGACAGGAATGTTGGCATAGCTGGTTAGCAAACATACTCCCCTCTTAGGAAGGACCCACCCATACTCAATTCTGTCTGGTTTGTGGCTTGCTGGCAAAGAAAAATGGCAAAAGCAACAGCAGAAGGCTGCTATGATAGAACACAATAATCAGAGATAGGCAGGGCACAGAGAAGGTGGCTGTCATACCTAATTCTTAAAAAAAAGAAAGTGTTCAAGCAAGCACATTTCATGCATTTATTTATTTTTAATTAGGTGATGTTCACTTACTGTTTGCGGCTTAAACCTGACCAAATAATCAGAGATGGAAATAAGGTTTGATCCAAAAGCAAACATTATTTTCAGCCCATATTCCAAATACTGAGTTGAACTCGCAGTAGTGTTGGCAGAACTACTTCAGAAATGTATGATTATATGAACACAATACGTAGTCCTCGATTTACAACCCTGACTGAAAACCAAATTTTTGTTCCTAAACGAGGCAGTTGTTAAGTGAATTTTGCCCCATTTTATGACCTCTCTTGCTATAGTTGTTAAGTTAATCACTGCAGTCATTAGTAACATGGTTGCTAAATGGAATTGGCTTCCTCATTGACTTTGCTCGTCAGAAGGTCACCAAAAATGATCACATGACATTGGGACACTGCAAAAGTCATAAATATGAATCAGTTGCCAAGCATCTGAATTTTGATCACAAAATCATGGGGATGCTGGTCATAACTGTGAAAAACAGTCATAAGTCTCTTTTTTTGAGTGATGTAACTTTAAACAGTCACTAAATGAACTGTTGTAAGTCTAGGATTATTTGTATAACTTCTTTAGAGTTTAGCATAGCCAAAATTGTCTGGAATTATCAACTAGCAAACAAACTCAAACATATTCTGAAAGCATGTGAAAAAGAATTGTCATTGTCCAGAATGATCCAAACTTACATCCAAACATTTTTAGATGGAAATTGTTGCTGGCAACGTATGTTGTATTTTCTAACGATGACCTAAAAATAAATTATTCTAGGTTGTTAATGTGATTTATGTTTGTCTAGGTCTCCCCTCCACTGCATTACTACATTTCATGGTGTAACTATTAGAATTTTAGAAAGCCTTAATTTAAATTACAAAACCTGTGACTAACTTATAACTGTTTCAGATAAACAACTCTGAGGCAGTTTAAAACCATTCCAGGCATCTAGGATCCCATATTGACTGTATTCAAAACAGAATCAATTTACCTCTGGCTCAGCTATGGTTTATTTGAGTAAACACAGTCTTTTTTTAAAAAAAAATGTTGTGGCTTTGTGGAGTTTATGTTCAGTCCTTCTTCCCACTTACACAATTTCTGCAAGTCCTATTTTTGCAACATTGGCAACCAACAATAAGGTGGGAGCAATTTTTTAGGATCAGAAAGTTTCCTGAACTACCAGAAATTGCTCCCATGTGGCACCAAATGTGGTTGGACAGCTTCTCTAATTAACACATCACTGAAATGAGTAGAAGGTAATTAAAAATGGCAGCTAAAGTCCAAATTCTGTTTGCAGTAAATACATAAACCAGTTAAAATAAATTGATTAGCAAAGGATATCCTCTTAACACTCTTTAAACGTGAACATCTGTTCTCAATAAATAATGCATGCAGCAGATATTAATTAGGATGCTTAGAGATCTGTGGGAGGGAAGGTGGCTCCGAAATTCCACTGAGGGCTTCTCTCTGCCAAGAAATCAATTCTGGAGGATCAAGTACAGATGACGGAATGAACATATGCTCTCTCACTTGCTCTATATGTACATGCGCCGAAGGGAACGAGTCCAAGTCAGGCAAAAATTATCCTCATACATGTGTTTAATGCTAGCTGCCCTCTCAAAACAGGCCTTCCCATAAACAGAAGCATGAACTAGTAAAGGCTCAGCTCTTCATTTAACAATAACAGCAGCAACAACAATAACAACAGTGTTGGAAAGGATCTTGGAGGTTTATAATCCAACCCACTGTTCAGGCAGGAAGCCCTATATCATTTCAGACAAATGGTTGTCCAATCTCTTCTTTAAAACCTCCAGTATTGGAACACCCACAACTTCTGGAGGCAAGTTATTGCATTGATTAATTGTTCTGTCAGGAAATTTCTCCTTAGTTCTAGGTTGCTTCTCTCCTTGATTAGTCTCCAACCATTGCTTCTTGCCCTGCCTTCAGGTGCTTTGGAGAATAGGCTGACACCCTTTTCCATTTGTGTCAGATGAATCAGAGAGCATTACTGCCCATTATTTTGCTTATTTGTATAACTGCATTCATTTCTGTGTTTCACACAAGAAGAAAGTGCCTTCAGTTTTATTTTCCCTTATCTGTGTTAGGGACAGTGATCTAGGTAGGATATGTCTCTGTCCCAGGGAAAATTAAGAATGCTATTTTTATTGCATGTGGCCCAGATAAATAGCTTTTCTCACCATATAAAGAATATATGGTGGCTCTGCACCAACATTTAGAGTCTGAACGTTCCAGTTGGAAGTTGTGCTTTTGTGAATGGTCACCAGAAGGATTTTTCCTTCTTTTTTTTAATTGTAATCAGACTCTAATCCCTTGCTTCAAGCAACAGTATGGCAATCTAGCAAACTGACCAGAGCCAGAATGAGCCTAGAAATCATGGTACAAAATAGTACTGAATTGCTCATGGATATTTCTTGAAAAAAATGCTACTCCAATGGCCACATTGCATAGAATCATCCTAGCTCTCAGATTCAGAACTTTAATCAAACATCATAAGGTGTCTTCAAAGATTGAGGCAATTGAATTATGCATTATATCTGAAATACAGAATAATTGAATTGTTCATTAGTTGCAACTGCTTTTCTAACCTGCAGGAATAATCTACACGCATGATGTTGTACTACTGGAACATAACCAGTTCAGCCATGGCAACTGCTGTGGTTAATTATCAGAACTCCCAGATGTAACATTTCAGACACTGAAATGTCAGTTCCTCTCAGATCTAATTCTATAGATGAACAAGCAGATCTTAGTACTAAAACAGTGTTGCTTCCCTCCCTAATATATACAGTCTCTTGAGAGAGCACATAGTAGCTTCAGACCAATCAGCCTTTAATAAAGTGAATGCCATGAAATAGGCAAAAAGTTGCATTTTCTGAGACCGCTACTGCGAAAGGTTAGCGGAGGTACTGGTGCTCAGTTAAACATGGAAATGTCATAGGCATTGCTCAGAGCGCTGACAGGTGAATTAAACTGGGATCAGAGGAGTGTCTTTCTTGTGTTCAAGGTGAATTCTCTATATTAGGGTCAGCAAAAGCATCAGGAATAGGAAAAAAGAAAAAGCAAGGGAAATTGTACAATGGTAGTTCTAGGCCGTAGATCTATGATCCATGCCCAAACATTTCCGCTTGGATTATGTAAGGTTTGAATACATTAGCAAAGGACTGATATGTATCATGGGCCTCTATGGCCTCCTGCTGTTTACATCAAAGGATGAAAGCCATAAGATATACTTATTTCTTTGGGATATGATATCATGACCCACATACAAAAGAGGTACTTGCATCAAATGGTGCAGCACTGTTTTTAACAAGACTGACCCATTTGATCTGACTTTGCCTCATTGTGAGCTGTGACCTCCTCCAGCTCTTCCATGGGATGGAGGATCCATTGAAGCAAGGAAAAAACAGCTCAATGAGGGAAACCTCAGTGAGGTGCATATCATCATCTCCATTGTAGGAAAAAAAAACCATGTCAAGCAGGACTATGATTTCTTCTACCTTTTAATAGTAAACATGCAAGCCATTTCACAGTTTCACAGCTTGGGGTAGACTTGCCTCCTGCAAGTAATGTAAAGCTGTCAAGAAAACTCATCAATTATAGTGTCATAAAGTAGAAAGCAGACACAGCTATTAGAGTTGCAGACTGGACTGTCAATAGTCTAGGATTAAAAAAAACTATTAAAGAAAATACAGGTTCCCAAAATTAAATGAATTTATTGAACAGTCCAACTGATTTAATCAAAGTTAACAACTGAATGTGCAATACAGTTGAGCATTTTCTAATACCATAGAGCAAGGTGTTGAAATCTGTAAATGCCTGGGGGACTTCCAAGTCTGCGAATTTTTCATCATTGATTTTAGATAGGGTTGCATTGCACCAAACAGGCCCAATGTATAATTTGAGAAAACTAGATTCACAGGTGCTGCTTTAACCTGCCACAAAAAACATCTTCAAGCTATTCTCCAAAGCACCTGAAGGCAGGACAAGAAGCAATGGATGGAGAATAATCAAACAGAGAAGCAACCTAGAACTAAGGAGAAATTTCCTGACAGAACAATTAATCAGTGGAACAACTTGCCTCCAGAAATTGTGAATACTCCAACACTGGAAGTTTTTAAGAGGAGATTGGACAACCATTTGTCTGAAATGGCATGGGGTTTCTTGAACAGCAGGATCCTAAGCAGGGAAATGAGCTACAAGACCTCCAAGGTCCCCTCCATTCTGTTATTCTGAACAATGGGTGACAACTGTGGCTCAGACACCCTTTGCACAACTCTATCCTGTGCTCTTGGATTGGGAGATCCCATTCTGGTCACTCACACCTCAATCACCTTACAATTAGATAGTATACAATTGGTTTCACCTTGATATTAAATACAGATTATGGCCCTTTGGTGCAAATTCTGTATGCAAAATTATATCTGAAATTGCCAGTTAACAGTGTCATGCTCTGCAGCATGAAAAAACCTCTCTGAGTAGCAAGTGACATTCAATAGCAGCACCTTTCTTCTGCAACATTCTGATACCTTGGCAAATTAAGCACCGTTCATTTTGACATAGCCAATCTTGGCTTTGCAGCACATCCCAGAAGAATGTTCTTGAATAGAGAACAAGAACAGCTTATTAATTAGGTCTTTTTTTTTTTGCCAAAAAAGCTCTTGTACAGGTGTTCCAATAGAATACAATGCCTACTTCCTAACTACCAACCTACACGGAGTCACTGGGTCACTGAAAAAAACAGGAGAGGTGATAAAGGGAGAAAGAGCAAAGCAAGAGGGGGCAGAAAAAGAACAGGCCTCTTGGTGCAACAATAGGGATAATTTGCTTGGCTGTTGACTTGCTCCAGCATATTTATTTTTTATTAGCAGCCATGGTGTTTGCAGGAGCATCCTAAGATTATCTCTCTCTCCCAAAAGAAAGGGTTGCCATGTATGTTCCTATCATGGGTGGGTTCTACTTACCTTTACTACTGGTTCACAACGGGAGCGTGCACACTTCTGCGCATGGGCAGAAGCTTCTGCGTATGCACAGATCATTCATGATGATGTCCGGGAGGAGACTCCCGCCACTTTTACTACTGGTTTGCAAGAACCGGACAGAACCAGGAGAACCCACCACTGGTTCCTATCCAATAGAAGGTTTAAATGTACAGGGTCCAACCACTCTGCTCAAGCAAAACAATCCACTCTTTACTCCCCTCCAGGCTTGGTTGTTTTTTCCTCATTTCAGACTGACACACCACAACCTGTAGTTGTTACATACAGTCGTTTCACATTTGTTTGTTCTTATGGAGAAGGGAGCGGGGAAAACTGTATGTCTAAGCTAACAAAGCCCCACCCCACAAAATTTTATTTTGTGCCTTGCAAATGCTAAATTTCCCCCAAATGTACAGGCTTTTGTTTCTTTTTCCTCCATGGTGTCCACATTTCAATATTTTAAAAAAGATAGACAAAAAAGACTCAGATATGCACCATGGTCCAACCAGTAGGTGCTCTTCAATGGTGGATTGCTACCGGTTCACCCCAGTTAGGGCAAATCAGTAGCGGCGACGGCGGGAGGCTCCACCCACCCACCCGGATGTCATCAAAAATGACCTGCGCATGCACAGAAGCACCGTGCACCCGCGCGATCCCAATAGCAAACTAGTAGCGAAGAAAATTGAAACCCCCTACTGGTGCAGCTGACATCTGCAGGCAACTTCATCATACTGGGATATGGCTGTATGGATTTTGTCGAGGAAATGAACTTCCACTTTGATCTTGAAAGTCTACGAATCCTTTTATTTCTCTTGTTGGTTATTTGTTCATATTGGAACAGCGCACAATCATGGGAGTTATAGGCTAGAGGGTAACACAAAATCCAAGGAAGGTCAATTTTGAAATCTCTGTACTATAAAACATCAGTGTCACAGTAGACAATTCTGATTTTTAAAAAAATAAAAACTGCTTTTTATTTTATAGATTTTCATAAGAAACCTGCAATATACACATGAATATAATATATTCCATGTGAAATATGTGTAATGAAGCATCTTTTTTTTTCAGAGAAACAGTTTCAAGGCATTATAGTTTTGAACAGAGCTGCCTAGTTAATTGTTGCATTTTAATTATTTTAATGTTATCTTATATTGGATCTTAGAGACTTGCATTTCATAAAGTGACTAAAAAGAACAACTAATTATAGACTAGTACTCGGATGAATTTTCATGAGAAATGATTTTCAAAGACAAAAAGTAGGTTTTGAATGCATTTAAAAAGCTTTTTGAATTTCTCTCTACCATGTATCCATTCATGATGAGGATTGTGACTTCTTTATTTCTTGCTCCTCATGACTAATATTCTCTTTTTTGGTTCCTGGTTGCACCATAATCATCCAGAGATAATATAGCAATGATATATGGTGCCATATACACATTTCTATAACTGCTGATTTCTGTATAAGCAGATTCATACAGCAAAAAACAATTACAAACAAGTGATAAAAAAGGGAGCTAGCACTCATTATTAGGATTGTAAGTTCTATAATAAATATTGTTGAACCTCAAAAATGTCTATGTAGACCATTGCTTCCAACCTGATACTCACCTGTTGTATTGGGATTATAGTTCCCAAAACAGTGGCTGTGTTTGGGGAACTCTGGGACCTGGAATCCCAACACATCTGGAAAGGTCTAACACAGGGCTGTCAAACTCCTGGCCTGCAGGCCAGATGTATCACACCCACACCCAGTTTAGTGAAGGGGAAAAAGTCCCGATTTATCATGTGACGCCGCTGTGACAACGTAAAGTTTGACACCCCTGGTCTAACAGATTCTAATTCTTCCTATTAGCCCAATTAATCATGGGATTCCAAAGCACATATTTAAGGAAGCTCACCAGAAAAGTAGTTGAGCCAAACTTCAGAACTGAAACAAACAGCCAGAGTAATGAACAATAAGCTTGCACCATATGTAGAGATTTGGCCATGTGGCATATATAGCTTTGACCAATCCTTGCCACCACGCCTTAGCATCCGCCTTCTAAACCATCAGTATGTCTAATGATAAGAGCTATATTGCAAAAAAACTAGAATGAAAATGGAAAGAAATGAAAGAAGGTCCTCCATTAGATTTTTGCTAATCTTTTAATACCTTTAAACTTACAGTAAAATGGCATGATAAGAAAACCACTATGGAGTAATAAGGCAATAGTATTGAATTTAATCTAGGTAGCAAATCTAGATAGCAAGTAAAAAGCAACTAGAAGTGAAATAATTGGTTTCTAAGAGGGAAGAAACACCCGGTACTATACTGAATCACAGTATTTTGAAACATTTGTTTCAATATTTTCTATTAGCGTATAAAGCTAAAACTAAAACATTCTCCTTAAAAAAGTCATTTATAAAATGTTAAGCATTAAATGCTTCACATGAGAATGTAGTTCATTTTCAGGTGCTAAATGGCATTAGATGATTGAATCTTGAATGTATCAGCTGATGAGTCTTGGGTTAACAATGAGTTGGATGTAACAGTCATTTTAAATGTTTCATTCTAAGAAAATCTCTGCCTTTTGTTTCACTAACCACTTACTAGGCCAACTAAACTACAAGTGAAATACAAGGGTATAATTTACTCAAAGACCAATGTCAATCATCACTGCAGGGAATGATCAATTTGGGTTGATCTACATTCAGTCTGAAATGTGACTTTCTAGCTCCCTTCAATAATTCTTTGCTTATAAAATGGAAAAGAATATGAGAGAGCAATGGATTGACTATGTGCCCTGCTTTAAAGATGACCTCTATTCAAAAGACTGCCTATTCCAACCACTGTCTATCCATCAGCAAAAAGAAAAAGGAAATGCTATCTTCAATGTCACCTTGGCTGATTTTAGGTCTTACCTAATTATATGCACATTTGCATATAATTTGCAAACAACTTCCTTTAAAATACACATTTATATACACTCTATACATATTTTCTTTTTTTGCAAAAGAAGAATCATGTAGCAAAATTTGAAATGTGTGAAAAGGAAAAGATAATTGCATAGTGACACAGAAATCTCTTTGAATAGAATTTAGTTGAATCATATTAATAGGAAGCAAATTTTTCACAAAAAGGGCTTAAACTGTACAGCTTTATTTCTTCATTTTACCTTCAATGCAATCTCGGCCCCATTTATATTCTCATTGTTTCACAGTCTTTCAAGAAACCACCTTAATATTTGTTCAAATATTTGTGTTGCCGAGATTTGTCTTGCTTCTCAGTAAAAAAAAATATTAGACAAAGGTACTTTTGCTGCCAAATACCTGAACAACACTAGAGATCAAAGCAAAGAGGATAACATTTTTACTGCTGGGGTCTCCAAAACAGAGGCCCGATGATATCCTTTTTTCTGATGGGCCAGACTTTGCAACTCTTTTCTTCCTGAGTTAGATGGCTCCCCTAACCTTCCAGCCTTAAAAAAGACACAAGACCATTCAATTCTGTAGGCAGAACTCTTTGCTGGAGAAGCTGGAGTGTTGTCTTTCCTTATCCCTATCTCTGCCTTAAAAGAGGTGGAAAAGAATATTTTAAGAAGTAATGTGATGAAAACCTTGCAAATCTCCCACTGAAAGTTGACAGACTTAAACTTGTCTGAAATTTTTATTCTGTTATCCCTGCTATTTAAACTCTAGTCTGTCAAAATAAAACAAAATCAAGATAAGATAAAGTAAGATAAAGTAATAAAATAAGGTAGGGTAAGATAAGGGAAGGCAAGATACAGTAAGGTAAGGCATGATAAAATGAAGTGAAATAGGAGAGGGGAGGGGAGAGGAGAGGAGAGGGGAGGGGAGAGGGGAGGGGTGGGATGGGGTGTGGAGGGGAGAGTAGAGTTTTTTTTACTTTCCAATTAAGACCAATAGACACCTGTCTTGTAAAAATGTATTTCAAAGGAGCTCAGATCAAAACAGTTTACCTTCATATCGTGAAGTACAAACCCAAATCAAATTGAATTGTTCTGTTTTTGAATTTATAATCTCCCAATTTGAAGCAGATAGCTACACATCAGTCACCCTTATACAGGGGTGTCAAACTTGCGATGACACGTTGCTAAGCTAAGTTAATATGGCAGCTTGGAAGAAAATGCAACGGCATTTAAAGCAGACACTTGGTTTCCTGAACCCTAGAACTGTCAAACACAAAATATCTCCACCTTTTGTAGATTCAGTCCAAATTATGAGGCGTTTACTTTCATCCATCATTATCCATTTAGACATTGGTTCCAAAAATTCATAACCTCTCCTGCTTCAGGAATTAAGAAAAAGTAGACTCTCTGCCCAAAGTCTCCATGACATGTTTTTTTTTTTAATTTGATTTATATGCTGCCCTTCTCCGGAGACTCAGGGCGGCTTACAATGCGCTAAGCAATAGCCTTCATACTTTGTATATTTATACAAAGTCAGCTTATTGCCCCCACAAACTAGGTCCTCAATTTACCTACCTTAGAAAGGATGGAAGGCTGAGTCAACCTTGAGCCTTGGTGAGATTCGAACCTGCAATAATTGCAGGCAGCTGATGTTAATTACAGGGCTTTAGACCACTGTACTATCCAAGGCTCTTGTTGTTAGCGTAAATCCACTTGTAAAATTTTGTAACCCATGAGGAGCCTGCTAATTGTACGGAAAGATGGAATACAGGTACATAAACACATAAAAACAATAGCATTGTTAAGAATTGAGGTTGCTGTGTGTATTGCTACAATTTCACAAACCATCCCTGACCTAATGTTTTGTATCTTTTGCAGTATTCCAAACAATTAAGCTGATTCTCTAGTCCTCCCAACAGAACGTTGTAATGATTGAATACAAATATTATTTTGAAAAATACTTAAACATAGATATCTCTTTTAAAGCATTACAATAGAGTGTCTAGCAAATGGAGTCTGATGACTGGAAATGAGAGGTAGCACAATGCAATTTTGGGCTTGTTGAGTCCTGTTATGTTTTTTAATTCATTGGCATGTAACCAAATTGCTTATATGTGGTATCTTAGACATGGTCCTCATCAAACCAGTAAAGCACTTCTGCAAATCAGGACAGATTCTGGCAGAAGAGACATCTGTGAATGTTTAGAAGATTGGGAAAGGTCCTGAAATAAATAATGCTGACCTTTCAGGAGATGCTTTTGCCTCAATATTCAAAGCAATGAGTCCAGAGGGGCTCCTTGAATGATTTGGCGAATCTTGGTGGGTAGATTTCTCATTATATAGGTATCAATCTCCTTCTGCAAAAAGGGAATTCAATCTTGGAATAAAGAGCACATTCATCATAATAATTGTCACTATATACACATGAACTTCAAGACATCGTGAAAAGCATAATCTTCTTCTCATTCATTCTATGCAACTACTATTTTATAAAATGGTGCAAAACCAATAAATTATTTTTTTTTTGCCTTACCTGACCATTATGTGGTTACATTTACAATCTCATTGTTATGCACTGGAGCTTTTACCCTTAAACTTTATTTTCAGGTTATATCCATTTCTGCTCAGTGTTATTTTAGAAATACTGTTCTCTCTTTTCCTACACATGGACATAATTGATTAAAAAGATAATTGCAGAATGAATTACTACAATAAATGAAAATCAGGTTACAGTCTACAACAGTCTGTGTATTAAAAATAATTTTCTTAGATATGTGGACAGGAATGTTAACTTTGTCTATGGAATGTTGGTAGGTATGTCATTGTTTTTTAAACAATTGCTTTGCAGGTATCCTATCTTCCGGTAGATTTTAGGAGAAACCCTCCTATACTATCACCTCTTACAATACTAGACAACACAGAATCAACAGTAGAGACCTTCAAGTTTCTAGGTTCTATCATATCTCAAGACTTAAAATGGACACCTAACATCAAAAACATCATCAAAAAGCACAACAAAGAATGTTCTTTCTGCACCAACTCAGAAAACTCAAACTGCCCAAAGAGCTGCTGATTCAGTTCTATAGAGGAATTATTGAGTCTGTCATCTGTACCTCCATAACTGTCTGGTTTGGCTCTGCAACCAAACAAGACAGACAGATACTTCAATGGATAATTAGAACTGCAGAAAAAACTATTGCTACCAACCTGCCTTCCATTGAGGACCTGTATACCGCACGAGTCAAAAAGAGGGCTGAGAAAATATCTACAGACCCCTCACATCCTGGACATAAATTGTTTCAATTCTACCCTCAAAATGATGCTATAGGGCACTGCACACCAGAACAACTAGACACAAGAACAGTTTTTTTTTCCAAATGCCATCACTCTAATAAACAACTGATTCCCACAACACTGTCAAACTATTTACTAAGACTGTATTACTATTATTCCTCTCATCCTTCCTATTACCTATCTCCTCCCACCTATGACTATAACCATGTTGCTTGTATTTTTATGATTTATATTGTTCTGGTTTTTTCCTAGTATGATTTGATTGCTTATTAGTAACCTATGACTATCACTAAGTGTTGTATCTTATGATTACCTATCTCCTCCCACTCATGACTATAACCATGTTGCTTGTATTTTTACAATTTATATTGTTCTGTTTTGATTGCTTATTAGTAACCTATGACTATCACTAAGTGTTGATTAATATTTTTTTTCTTTTTTCCCCTTTTATGTACACTGAGAGCATATGCAGCAAAGACAAATTCCTTATGTGTCCAATCACATTTGGCCAATAAAGAATTCTATTCTATTCTATTCTATTCTATTCTATTCTATTCTATTCTATTCTATTCTATTCTATTCTATTCTATTCTATTCTATTCTATTCTATTCATATCTCCATTCAGTGGTGTGAATATAATCAAAGGACAAATCTCCACTTCTCATCTTGCAAGTTCCTAAGAGGCTATGTGTACTAGTGATCCTGCTGTGAGACTCTGAACTGGGGAAAGATGAGAGCCATCATCATGCTTATCAATTCCAGCATTTTTGTACTGTACCTCTTTAAAATTTCCACAAAGTTATTCTCTGTTTTATTTTTTCACAAAGCCAGGGGAGTACTGAGCAGATCCTCAGCAAAGAATCTCTTCAAAACACAACTGCACAAGAAGTCAAAAACTGTATGAGACTTCAGGTTATGACAGTATGGAGGACCTAAGAGTGAGATAAATCCTCATTTGTTTAAGGGACTGCTCATCTTTATAAGGGACTCCTCATCTTTATAAGGGACTGCTGGCATATGCGACTGTACAAATGGTTGAATATATTATTTGGCCTCAGAGTCAGATTCAAGAAAGAACTCTTTTCCAGTGCTGCTGCAAATAGTAATGTGATCGTTACTTCCATAGATATCTAGAAGTCTGGGCTGTGTCCTGATTTCTAAAATATTGCCATTTTTTTACCACCCTTCTCAATTAAACTAACTGGGTGGATTTAGATGGAAAGCAGAGCAACAGACACAGTATTGCCTCACCTAGTTTCACAGTGTTTGTCAGTGTCATTTCACTGGTTTTGGGCCATTAATTTCTCCATTGTCTGTATTCTTTTCAGTGTGTCCTTGGTGGGTCATCATGAATTTTGCTGATTGCTTAGTAATAGCTGCATTTCCCCATTGTTCCTTGCAGCATGCATTGAGTTTTGGGGGCCAAGAATAAAGAGCTGTTCTCAACAGGGTTCCCAACAACATCATTATTGTGCCAAGCCCCCACTCTCTTCCTGATTCCCAGATCCTTCTCCAGAAGAAATGACACAGATAAAATAGTACAACTGGGCCTTGATGCTTCATTCTCCCCCAAAGCCTGATGGGAATCACCAGGAGAAATAATGTAACTGTAACACTGTCATGTAAAAAGAATTAGATGTCATGGTGTTTTTAAGAATGTTCTGGAAAGGGGCTCTTTTATCCAGGCAAACAATAACCCCAAATAAACTGTGAGTATTTTTTTAAAAAATGGTCCAGGCCTTAATTTTTTGTCCTCTGCTGTTTTGTTTTGGTTTTTTTTTTTTTTTTGGTTTTTTTTTTGAGCTACCACTATTTGTGAGTAATTGGAATAGAAGTTCCTACATTATAAAACTTTTAGAAATATTTGAGCATAAGGACTCCTGGAAAACCTAGACATAGCAGACAGAGTTAGGCCTCTAAATATTTCGGACATGGTCTTTTCTAACTTTCTCCAACTTCTCCAAGTGTATTGATGCTATAACTATCAAACTACCAAACTATAACTATTTAGCTATGATAATTGGGGCTTTACAATCTTACAACATCTAATGGATGCTAGGTTGGGAGAGTTGGACAACTCAATTGTTTCTTCACTTGAAAGTCTCTTTGCCCCAAGCAATAACATTTATTTTAACATATAGCATTTCACAAATGTAGCTGTGCTACCTCCAGTGTAATAGTTAAAAATAGAAACTTTACCTGTAATACAAGGATATATTACTGAAACATACATTTCAATCCCAATGATATCCAATTTGGCCCTAACAGGGAAAAATGTAAATATGACTCAGTAGGAAAGAATTTATGGTGATTACTTAACTGTCTAACAGTATGCAGAATGATGCTACACTTCTAGAGAAAATGCATATTCTGATTTGAAAAATGCAAACCAAGAACCCAAAAATTACCATAACTTGTTATTGTTAGAATAAATAAATAAATGATGCGATCTGTTTTTTCAAGTACTCGATTCACAGATTTTTTTTTAGTTGACTGCTGAAGATTTATATCAAGCATTTATAATGTTTTAAGGAAAATGTACATCCTGTTACATTAAAAAAAATCTTCCTTCAAAAAAAAAATCAGTTGTAGCTCTAACTGTACTCTTGCACATATACAGTATACTTTAAATATTCCTTGAAATAAAACCAGGTTAGTGTACTTTTTCCCCCCAAAGAAAATGAGTTCCCTATTTTTCTTCTGCCTGGTTCACTTGATAGGTGAGCAGCTTCATTAATTAATGCCTTTAAGGTACTTGAGTTCTTCGATGAAAGGTGCTAATGAAGTGCAAATATTAATTACTGCTGCTAATAGTTAGCCAAAGTCTGAAGCTATTCATTAGTTCATCTGTAAGCTAAAAACCCACTGTCTTGAATAAGTCAAGAAGATTGATGTTTCCAAGCCCACAAACTCAACTTTCACTGGTATTGCCAGGCTGGAAACAGGAAAGCAGTTACTTCAGTGTATCACAGCATTTACACTGTTTCCCTTGATCTCTGCCAAGAACCTTCTTTTGTTATATCAGTCTGATCTGGTGGAATTCTCAGCAGGCAGATTGTAGCTGGTGTGTGTGTGAGAGAGAGAGGGGGGGGGAGAGAGAGAAAATCAGAAAATGTTCATACTATAAGGAAGCTTCCATCAGAATTCATAGAATTGTCATGGGATTGTTTCAGTCATAATTTGGGAAAAGCCAATCTCTCCAATAACACACTGTCCCTCCAATCACAATACAATGGAGGAATCCTCATTTAGTATGAATCATCCTCATTCCAATGATAAATGTTATTTTCAGAATATTTTTTAACATGGGACTTGTTTTACCAATGTTTAACTAACAGAAACAGAGGTTAGAAACTAAAAGGATTAAAAAGATAATTAAAAAATTTGTAGTGAACATTTTTCAAGATGAATAAACTAATTTTATTATTACTTTGTGATTAATATTGATATATTTATTTTGATGATTATGATGATTAATGTTCTATTTCTATCTGAAACCAACCATGCCCAGACAACACATGGTTCAAATGGATATGGCATTTTTTATGCTTATCAAAAAAAATATATCAATAAAACGTATATTCAAAAGAGAAATCTGTTATTTTACTCATCTCCATAAATAGTTCATAACCTACTTTCCCCCAACTTATGGGTAGTTAACTTGCATTCCATAAATCGCATAAATTTCTTCTTACACAAAGACCAAGGTTTGGTACTGTCTCTTGTATTCCCTTCATTTGCCACTGAAAATACGTATTGATGCCATTTGCCAAATTGAGTTGTCTGAAGAAGGGGACCTTCAATTGTTTCAACAAATATTATCTTTTTGAGGCTTAAGTGGAAGGTTTCAAGTACTCTTGAATAAATAAAGGTGATTATATTTCAGATATGCATTAGGCAATTGACTTCAATGGTGTTGCCCTTTGAATGGCAGATATTCAAGGAATGGCTGAAGGGTGACTCTCAATTTTTTTTTTTGAGCCTTTAATACTAATAATTATAGTATCCTTTTAAAAAGATTTTTACCTGAATATCACTTTGTGAAATTCAGTGAATATAAATCAGCTGAAGACAGTTTGTGTGTTGGAATGCAAAGGTATATATTTAGATATTCCAAGATGGTTACAGTCACTATGGTACAATTTTTAAATATCTGTAAAAACTCTGTGTGTTTGTGTGTGTGTGTGTGTGTGTGTGTGTGTGTGTGTTCTATATGATGATTCATTTTAATGCATCAAACTCCTCAGTATTCGAGGTTACAAGACTAGGAAGAAGGAATCAGGCATTGTTGTGTGTAGAAAATGAAACAAATCTATCAGCCATGGGAGAACAAACAATAAGTGAGTGAAGTAGGCTGGAATATTGATGTTTGCTTGAAAGCAGATCAAATAAAATGTCTCTTCCTGTGTAGGAAGTTTTTCCTTACAAATGATTTATTCAGTGTCTTGAAACATCAAAATAACCATCAAATAATAAATCCTTAACAACTAAGTGGTCTTATAAACCTGCAGATAGGGAGTGATTACATTCCTTGATGAGCACCTCTCAATAGATTTCTTTCTGCTGTAGTATAGTCCTATCAATGCCTATCTACAAGTAACCTCCACTGAATTCAATCATGGAGGTTCACAACACCGGGCAATATTAATTGGATCTTTTTTTTTAACAAGGGCACTTGTGCCGTTGAAATCTGGTTCATTATTTGATCATTTGTATTTAGCGCAGCCAGCACAGAAGTAAAACATCAAATTGCACTGGGTCGCAGAACAATGATGAACATGAGCCAAATATGGAAAAGCAAGAACATCAGCCTGACAACCAAATGTAGATTAATTCACTCTATTGTGTTCCCCATAGCTACCTATGATTGCTAAAGTTGGACTTTAGAAAAGCAAAAAAAGGAAGGAAATCAAACTGTTTGAGCTGTGATGCTGGAGAAGGCTCCTGCATATTCCTTGGACAGCAAAGGTGACTAACAAGCAAGTACTGGAGCACATAACACCAAACATGTCACTAGAAGGCAAAATCACAGAATTGCATCTCACTTACTTTGGCCATGTCATGCAGATGAATTCCCTGGAGAAAGCAATTGTGTTTGGAAGAGTTAGCAGTAAAAGGAAAGCAGCCATCAAAGAACATGGTGGCTGGACATGGTGGCTGGACCATCAAATCTGACACCAGCCAGAGGATAGAAAAACTCAAAGAAATAGTGCAAGATCAGAAGATGTAGAGAGACATGGCCCATGGAATCTCCAAGAGTCAGACTCAACTGAATTGATATCATCAACACCATCATCACATCATTATCATCATCATCCAAAATAACAAAAATAATCAGTGAATTAATATAATACAAAGAGTATTTTAATGTACAACATTTTTGCTTTCCCTTAAATTGTTCACCAGCTTTTGTCTTCACTGGACCAAAACCAGAAAGTAGAGGCTTGACATAGAATTCAGCCACAAGAAAATTGAAGATGGCCTTAAATGAACAGTCTGCCCCCTGATCTTTTAGGGTTTTATATGGTTCTACTGTAGTTATAGTCCAATACATGTGAAAGGCTTTAAATTGAGGAGGCTTATATATAGGATTATAATTCCATTGATTTTTCAGTTCTATAGCATTGAACATCAATAATTGATTAATACTCAACTATTGCCTATGAAAACTAGAGTATGTTTCTATTTCACCATATTGGATAAGGTATGAATGCTCCAGGCCTTTCCCTTATACAATTACCACCTTGCAGGTCCTCAGAAGCGTACCTCTTCTGTTGCCACCTCTGCTCTGTTGAATACCTCCCGCTTATCCCCAAAATAAAAAAAAACCATTTTGTTCTTTATTTGACAAAATGGCACTCACACTGCTCTGTCTCCACTCTGTGCCTCTGCCTTCCAGCAACCGCTGTTTAACCAGCTGCTGTACTCTGTCTAATTTTAGAAGTTGTACCAATTAGAATGGATGAATTCCTGCAGGCTAGATAGGCATCCTTTTGGAATTCTTTAATCTGGATTCCTGATTAAAGGAGTAGGAGGTTGAATTTGACAGCCTGGATGGTTTCTTCTGAGTCTATGTTTATTTGATTGATCCTAGATAGAAACTCTGAATTATGCGTAAAGGTCATTCGTAGCAAAAATATAAATTATGAAAAGTTTTCCAAATGTTTTATCACAGAGGTTTTTATTAGAGTAATGATGTTAATTATACCAGTGAGCATGTTTCAATTTTTCAGTCCAATAGAAGAGAATATCTGTAATTCAGGGTTGAACTGTGGAGTCCTTGATGTTCTCTGAGCTTGGTTATTTGCTTGCAGATGTTTCATTATCCAACTAGATAACATCATCAGCAAGCAACCAAGGTCAGAGAGTACCAAGGACTTCATTTTCCAATCCTTCAAGGCACTAGTTTCAACTAATGAAAAAGTACATTTTATCCAGGTTTTTGAAAAAATACCTATAATCATGAAATCATAACTCAATTGCAGCAGTTAGCACATACAATCCTGCTGTAAAGATGCTCATTTGTGGTCAGATACTTGGAAGAAAATTATGACATACATGCAACATCACAATTGGATGTGGTATTGTCCCTCCTCTTCCATGTGCCTGAACAAAACCATACTTGATCCTACATGAGAAACACAGTTTGCCAACAATTTTGAATAGCAAATGAAGTTTATTATGCTATTTTGCTTAAATTTTTTAAACAAAATATTATAGCCAAACTTTCCTTCAATAAATTTTGAATTTGACTCACTTAAATCTAATTATTAGAAGTTATCCTCATGGTGATACTTCAACCTGAGTAGATATGTATGAAATGGTATTTTATGGCTGCTTTCAAAACACCCCATTGCATTTCATAGTTAAATAAGAAACCACATATGATTTGGGGCGGGGGGGGTCAGTTTTGTGAAGGAAAGCTGTTTTTCTGAAATAATCTGCTTGAGCTTTGCATGCAATATTGGAGACTTGGATTCAGGGGTTCTCCTGATAGGTTGCATAAAATCAGGCAACTAAAACAGGTTTGACTTCTCTCTTGAGTTTTTTTAATGGCAGCTGTGTTTTTCTCACTTTTAATTTCCTACTGTGGTGATGTATTTTTAAACAGACCCATTTGTTTTATGACCTTGCTATGTTACTGTTCTGATTATTTGATTGATGTATTTTTATTCATTTTTATTTGATTTATAAACTGGCTTGGGAGACTTTTTGGGAGGAGGACAAAATGCCACATAGATTTTCTTTTTTAAAAATAACCACATAAATACAGTGTCACCTATTGACTTTGGTTTCTCGGTTGGCATTGTTTTAGTTTTCAGAGGTGGAAAATTAATGTGAGGGGAATATTTCTTAACCTTTTTTGTTCTGATAAAAATGTTTCTTTCCAATATTACTGCATGTAAACTTCCTCTCTTGTGGAAGGAAAGTAAAGGACGTTTAAGGATAATATGTAATAGAAAAATTGCTGGAAGAGTTCAGAAGATACTTTGATTTGAGCATGTGGACATTTGGATATAGAAAAGAAAATTACAATTGGGTCTGGCACAAAGATAATGGCTTTGAAGCAGTTGGATAATAGTTCAACAACAGTGGAGATTGCATGGTTCTTTTTCAGTGGATTGTAATACGGGAAACATCCATCTGATTTGAAAGACAATTTTAGTAAATCAAATAAAGATGCTTGCCAGGAAATAACAAATGATTATATGGGACAAATTAAGTACAGGAATATATCCCCAGGCTTTGGCTTTTTCCACACATGCTTTCACAGAACATATACCGGTATGTAGAAAATTCTGCCATGTAATGGGAAAGTTTCTACCTATTGGGTTTGTTGTATTCTGTAAACATGTGAGAACCATTCTGGTAAGCCCACATTTCCATTATACAGGTGTAAGTTCATCATTTGTGCAAACTGAACATTTATACAGGATTTTAAACGATAAAACAGGAATGAGCCATGGTGGCGCAGTGGTTAGAATGCAGTACTGCAGGCTATTTCTGCTGATCACCGGCAGCCAGCAGTTTGGCAGATCGAATCTCACCAGGCTCAAGATTGACTCAGCCTTCCATCCTTCTGAGGTGGGTAAAATGAGGAGCCAGATTGTTGGGGGCAATATGCTGACAATATGTAAACTGCTTAGAGAGGGGTGTAAAAGCACTATGAAGTGGTATATAAGTCTAAGTGCTATTAATATCACTATGAAAAAGCAGAATTCTTTTGTTTCCTCATATCACTCTCATCATACATGGCACCTAATCTGTGCTTTTCCCAGGCCTTTCTTATCACTGTTCCTAATCTGTCTCTTTTTTCCTATTGGGCTGTATTCATCCTAAAAATAGTAAATTATTTTTTAGTCTCACTGACTGGAGCATTTGATAGGATATATTTGGCAGTTGTTTTCCTTTTAATCCTCTGTCATATGTAATATAATACATTAAACAATCTGTTGGAAGAAATATCCTTCTGGGTTCTGCTCCAAGTGGGGAAAAAGACACTGGAAACATGGAGACTGCTTGGGAAGATGGTTTAATGATGGACAGGATCACATGGCTTGAGTTCCTGAACAGAAAAAGGGCAGATACAGGAAATCCTCGGGCTTTTATGCTCTCTCTGGCTTTGCATTTCCTAGGGCCCCGAAAGAGTATCCTGATTGGTTGTCAGACTTCCAGGGGGTGGGGGTCTTAGCTAGCCTTGCTGGCTGATGGTCACATGTACTTCCCAGGTCACATGCTTCCCAGGTGGTTGCTAGATGGGGCCCTTCGTGTTAGTTTCTGTTGCTATTGTGTTGCAAATGTCCTTTGACAAAGAATTGAGTTTCTGCCTCTGGCCCATTAACAAAGGGTGGGGGGCAGGAAGGTGGGAGCTGCTTTGTCTGTAAAATATTTCTCCATTTCTCATCCAGGGAAATATAATCTTCTGCCTTTTTAAAATTTCCCAAAATATTTCACTCTTCCCGGAAAGAGGTGGGTGCTAACTTCCTACAAATCAAAATGTCTCAGGATCTTATAATTTAAATATTTTGGGCAGGAGAAGTAGCAGTGGTCTCATAATACCTCATACCTTGTCTTTTTCTCATTGCAAGGATCAGTGCAAATGGAACCACCAGGAATTAAAATCAGAAATCAGATTCTTGTAGATGCCCTGTGGGGTTTAGTCCTTCACCAAAAATTCATGTTATAGAGAGAATAATGACATCAATAAGAGTTTATAGTTCACAACAAAACACTGCAAGGGTCATGAGCTGCCTAGAATATCTACTGTAAAGATGCCTCTAGGATGCTATCAATGGAGAAAAGGTGGATGTGTCCATGAAAGAGATTCATGGGAGACTATTATGTGTTTGTGTCTATGGAGATTCTCAGTCATGGTTGTCCCAAAGGTGCTTTTTTTTTCAAAAGACAAGTGGACTTCCTGGTTTTTTCTTTGAATAAATTTCACTTCTCATCCAAGAAGCTTCAGTTCTGACTGGATGGTGGGGAATGGAAGGATGTATACTCTTTGCAGACACCTGGTCATTTGTCACATAGGAGAACAAACCCATCAGGACTTGATTCAGCAGTCCATCTGCATTTAAAAGACAAAGGCCATTCTATTGAATACAGCAAAGTCCACATTTTGGACAGAGAAGACCACTGGTTTGGAAGAGAGGTCAAAGAGGCCATCTATGTCAAAATGAACAGCCTTCTCTCAACAGAGGGGGAGGGATACAACATCATCTATCTGCAGTCTACAACACAGTCCTTTCAACAGTTCCAAGAAGGCTCTACATCCATTTGTACTACTCAGGTGACCCTGACAACACAGATAAACCTCCAGATGGTCTCAACAACTGTCTTAAAGAATGTAAATGAGCAGCTGTCTGCAAGGAGTATAAATCCTTCGATTCCCCACTATCCAGTCAGAGCTGAAGAAGCTTCTTGGATGAGAAACAAAACATATTCAAAGAAAAAACCAGAAAGTCCAGTTTTCATCTTCTATAATCCTACAGTGTTTCTCAGCTTTGTACCAGTTTCATCATAAAGCTGGCATAAAAATCTCAGAAGAGAGGTTTGTAGGTAAACAAAATTCCACAGATATAAAGTGAAATGCTGGCCCCACTGAGCCAAAATAATAAGTCTGTTGAAATGTTATTTTAATAGAAATACTAAAAGCTCGGTGTCTATTGAACAAGGACAGTATGAAATATCAAAACAATTGCAAACTTAATATTGACAGCAGATCAATAGTTGGTTGATTTGTTTGGTGTGACATTTTAGAACATTTATCAATGCCAGTCATGTTATGATGTTTAAAATTGTGGGGAGCGGGAGAGATAATTAATTTCATTGAGTTTTTAAATAATACCATTATGAAGTGTTATGCACACTGAAATCTAAGTGTGTTACTTGAGTAATACAAAATTTCTGAACAAATATATATTTTCGATACCCTGTATACTTAAAAAATTATAATGCCTATTAATCTCAATTCATCAAAGGAAGCATGTATAAAGTTATTCTGTTATAAAGGATTACCGCTGTGCAGAGTTGCACATTCAGTTGCACATTCATGTACATGAGAGTGGATGGAAGTCTGAAATGTCTTCAACACTTCAAAGAAGTCAGACAACCGCAGAAATAAACATAGCCATTTCACACAGGTAATATGTTCGCATTGCTGAACATTTTGAAGCACCTTTTTGGAATTAGATCAAAAGCTTTATAGCCCTATTAAGCACATTTCCCTGTCCAGCATCAGACCCATGTTGGCTTGAAATATGATAAGCTTTTCCTAAAGACAATCCCTGACAATTATTCAGTAAATTGCTCAGGGTATACTGCCTATCAATACCTGGCAAGTATTTTGTGACATGCCTGGATGAAAGCTCACAACATCATAACAAATCCTGAAGATTTGTAAGAAGCAAAGAACTGAAGAACTGGTAAGAAGCAAATTCAGAGTCTCTCTTCCTTAATTTAAATTGTGAAGTACACTTTGCTCTTTGATTTATGCTATTTTGTTTTGATTAGATCTTTCATGAGTTTCTGACTAAACACAATAAATTTTGATACAGATTTGTGAATGGAATTTTCATATAGTCATGTATCTATTCGGTGCTACCACTCTTCAGTTATGTGGAAGAAAGCTGCAATAAAGCATTTTATTCAGCAGTATATTTTACTGCTGAAAGATCTAACTCACCAGAAATGAATAAGATTGACGATGTGGGACTGGTGCAGGAGTATCACAAAACTTCAGCTGACAGTAAACTCTCCATCAGCAACAAGTTGTTCCATTCTGCCTACAAAGTGGACTTAGACAGATGTCCTATTGTATATTTATGATGCACGAAAAAGTTTGCCTTGATTGTTAAGAAAAAAGTTATGGGTAAGGTGAGCATATAAATCATTCATGAAAAGAGAGGGGCAAAATGGTTTCAGTGCAAAAAAAAAGAAAAAAGATTTGATATACATTTGGAGAGCAATGAACTTAAGACAGCAATCCTAGACCACAGATGAATTTGTGACATCCAGATCACCTTAGGAAAACTTAGCAAATTATGGCTAACCTGCTTGCAAATTCCAGGTGTTGCAAACCCATATCTCAAAAGGGCCACGTTGAGAAAAGCTGCTTTAGTGGGTACATGATTAAGTCTTTTCGATACTAGAAGCTGCTCAAATACATTCTAAACTTTTGTGCAGCACTAATTATTTATGCTTTTTCCAAAGCAAAGCACACAGATGGAACACAGTGTTACTGACACATTTCAGATGCAACTGCCTCAAATGTTATCTCAGACTTTCTGGTAACATGCCCTTAATTATCTGTCAAACCCAGCACCACGTTGGGTAGGTAGCACCTGCCAACTCTATCCCAGCAATATGAGGCATGTCAAGTTTTCAGAGTGCCTGATCACACCTCTTGACAGCAGCTGAAAGCATAAGGATCAAACCTGCAATTCAAGCAACATTGTAGTATCACAGCTGCATGGTTCATAGGGGTAATGTGAGATCTTGTTCTGGCAAGCCTGCTGCTCTCGGTGGTTCAGATTTTATCAAACATTATAAAGAGCTCCAAGATGGTAAAAATGTCAGTGTATCAACAATATATCTGGAATCGAAAGGCCAAGAAGAACACCTCTAGAAGTATTTTAAACAATATATTTTTAACAGCGTCCAATTTCCTGATACTGCAAACCTGACTGTCCTAAAGAATATATAATTTGTGTTGTTCTTCAGTAGGAAATTGAACTTCCATACTCATTATGGTTAAACATTGAATATATAGGATTACTGGTTTTACAGAATGGAAATTATCTTATAGAATTGAACTCTTGTATCTTCATTTTAAAAGAATCAAATGCTAGAAAATAAATTTCAGCTTGGAAACTCGGAGAGAGAGTAGCTAGTCAGTATAAACAGTATTGATTGGGCCTGATGAGCAAATGGTCTGATCTGATGTACAACACTGTCTATAAATAATTCAACATTTTAATCTTTGAAGTTGAAGACACTGCCGAAATACCAAATATGAAATATTAAACTATATTTTATAGTTTATCAGCAACGAAAGAACCAACCGGCAAGAAATATGCCATAGTCTAGCACTTGGTAGGGAAGCAATGAAGGCCTTGCAAAAGAAATTCAGATGCCATGATATGTCTATACCTTCACATATCAGAACTGCCCAGAAACAGTTTTCTCTGTGACACTCAATGGAATTGAAAGTTGACTTTGAAGGAACAGGGTAGAAAGTGTATTTATGCTTTTGAACTTTGATGCTGGAGAAGACCCTTGAGAGTAGATCACAGAACAAATCAATCCATTGTTCCCACTTGAGGTACAAATGATTAGGCTCACATTTTGGATACATTATTGAAAATCCATAATACTGAAAAGGAAAGAGAAAACAATCTGTGGCAAGATAGAGGGACCCAGTTACAGTGGAAATAGGTGCATCACTGGAAGATCTGAAGAGCTAGCTTGGGGACAGATCATCCTGGAAAATGTCTGTCTATATAACAGTTAGAAATCAACACTGCCTTGATGGAAGATATTGAATCAAGACATATTTTATATTTGGGCGGAAATATGGGAGTTGTCTCCAGTACTGATCCTGTAATCTGCTATGAGAAATCAGATCCCTGAGAGGTTTAGGATATGAGATATATCTCCTTATGAATCAGATAAACAGAACTGGTCCAGAAACTTTTTATTTATTTTATTTAATAAATTTTAATAAAGTGTTATGTAATAATTTTTAATTATACTGCCCAATCCAAAATTTTAGGCAGTGTTCAAACAATATAAAATTATTTCATACTTAAGTGGTCAGTAGAGGGGGCGGGCATAAGTGCACTGACCTGCCTATCATCCTTGTCATTGTATTTATTTATTTATTTATTTATTTATTTTATAAAATTTGTATGCCACCCTATCTCCAAGGGCTCAGGGCGGCTCACAACGACAATCAACCAAGCGACTGTTAAAAACAACAAATATACACAAAAATATCAAGAAAGTTTTTTAAAAAAATTTAAAATATACTATCCCATCAGTCCAGGCCAGGGGACATAAATAGCCAGGTTTTCAATTCACAGCAGAAGGTGCGAAGGTCAGGGGCCAACCAGAGCCCCAAGGGAAGTTGATTCCAAAGGGTGGGGGCACTCACAGAGAAGGCTCTACCCCTGGGGTCACCAGCCGACATTGTCTAGCCAACAGCACCCTGAGTAGGCCCTCTCTGTGAGAGCGCAGCAGGCGATGGGAAGTTGACGCTGGTTGCAGGTGATCCGACAAATAGCCTGGGCCTAAGCCATGAAGGGCTTTATAGGTTAACACCAGCACCTTGAATCTCGCCTGGAGGGCAACCGGCAACCAATGCAAGCTGTGCAGGAGTGGTGTAATATGGGAGTATCGTGTCCCTCCCGCAACAACCTGCGTGGCCGCATTCTGTACCAGCTGAAGCCTCCAGGTGTTCTTCACAGGCAGCCCCAGGTAGAGAGCATTGCAGTAGTCAATCCGGGAGGTGACTAGCGCATGAGTGACTGTGTGTAGGGCATCTCGGTCCAAGTATGGGCGCAACTGGCGCACCAGGCAAACCTGGGCAAACGCCTCACTGGTCATGGCCGTGATATGATATGATTTTTATTCTCTTATTCTTGTTTTTGTTTAACAAATTCAAATAAATAAATAAATATACAAACAAACAAATAACATATTGAACAATTGCCTCAATTAAAACTCAGTTAAATCTTACAATACAATAAAATAATTGCAACATATCTAGGTATCAAATGTCTGCTTAAAACTGAAACCTTTTAATATCTTACTGCCCTGAGTAAGAAGCAGGATCAGCGTAGACATTTTGTTATAAATAAAACATCTACAAAGGTAAACCTTTGCAGAATATGATGAAGTATTTTGGTTGCTTGGCAATAAAGGTATGAGTTATCATTATAACGTTTCCTGTCCAGGCAGGGGTGCAACAGGTACACTATTCAACACTGGACAGAGGCCTAATGGCCACAACCTCCATCTGCTGTTCCAAGAACAGGCCTGAGCCAAATGAAGTCCTGATCACCAACCAAGAAACAAGAGCAAGTACTAACCTTGTCAGGAATTAATTTGAGCTTATTCTTCCACATCCAGGTTTGTTTTTGTTTTTTACTATCTCTATCTCTTGCTCAGCCCAGGGTGGCAACACATAATTGAATATTACCAATCTGTTGATTTCTCATCTCAATCTGATGAAACTCCTAACAGTTTCATATAGAAGTTGAAGAGCATTGGGGAGAGGATCTACTTATGTGTTACCATGAGCTGAATCACTCTTCCTCGTTCCTCCATCAAATGGAGTGTCCCACTCAAATAAGATCAGAACCACCAAAGATTGATGCTTCCAATCCACTTCTTGCAAGCAATCCAGAAAGATACCATAATTGACAGTAAAGCATGCCACTCTGCAATCTAATAGGTACAAAAGGAGTATATTCCTCTTATCCAGCTTCTGATGAAGATAAAGTAAGGTTTATCTTAGGCAAGAAAAACCAAGTGTACAAGTTTAGAACAGGTGGCACCTGAATCAAGAGGGATCTTAAGAGTCCTAGTGAACAATCACTAAAATGTAAACCAGCAGTGTGCTGCAGCTGCCAAAAAAGCCAATGCAATCCTAGGCTGCATTAATAGATCACATGAAGTGTTAGAACCATTTATACGACCTTGGTAAGACCACACTTGGGATATTGCATCCAGTTTTAGTCACCAGAGTATAAAAAAGATGTTGAAACTATGGAAAGAGTGCAGAGAAGAGCAACAAAGATGATTAGGGGGTTGGGTGATAAAACATATGAAAAACAGTTACAGGAATTGGGTATGTCTAGTCTAGTGAAAAAAAATTGGGTATGTCTAGTCTAGTGAAAAGAAGGACTGGGCCGGGGTACCTTGGTAATAATATTCCAATATTTGAGGGCTGCCGCAAAGAAGAGAGGGATCAATCTATTTTCCAAAGCACACGAAGCAATGGATGAAAACTAATCAAGAAGAGAACCAACCTAGAACTAAGGAGAAATTTCCGGACAATGAGAAACAATCAGTGAAACAAGTTGAAGTTGTGGGTGCTCCATCACTGGAGGTTTTTAAGAAGAGTTTGGGCAGCCATTTGCTCAGTATGGAAGGGTATACTGCAGAGGGTTGGACTAGAAGACCTCCAAGGTCCCTTCAAACTCTGTTCTATTATTCATTCCCAATACTGTTTCCACCATAACGTTTCCACCCCATGTCTGAGCCTCGCTGGAAGCGAACCAAAACATTGCTATTTTATGATCTAATAAAAATTAAACTGAATCCAGTACCTTTTCAAAAACCTTCCTCAAAAAAGGAAGATTGGAGATTCAGAATCAGAGCCTGAGTGGCACAGCAGACTAATGCTATGGTTAAAAGTAGTATTTAGCTTCCAGCTGCCTGCAATTACTGTGAGTTTAATTCTCACCAGGCTCAAGGTTGACTCAGCCTTCCATCCTTTCAAGGTAGGTAAAATGAGGAGCCGGTTTGTGGGGGCAATAAGCTGACTTTGTAAAAAATATACAAAAGTATGAAGGCTATTGCTTAACGCATTGTAAGCCGCCCTGAGTCTCTGGAGAAGGGCAGCATATAAATCAAAATAAAATACATAAAAAATAAATAAAAGAAGTTGTCCCCTCTAAATCAAGAGATGGCCTTTATGCAAGAAGGGTCAAATAGGATCTCCTCTCTTTTACTATTATAGCAAATATATTTGGCTGTACTGTTATGATATTCCATAACACATTTGACTATTCTTTTGTTTGTATCATTATGATTAAAAGATTATTAAAGGGTAATCTGAACATATAAGAGATGACTAATGAAACAAATCCTTAATAGTGGTGGGCAGAAAGCAAGGAATATTCAGAAGGTCACTTAACCTTCTGAGCTGCTCTCATTTGGAAAAGAGGTTTTTCTCACTATTTCAGTCATTACTTGTGAGTGAAAAGTAGTTTCCTTTCGCTTTAGTGGTTTTGTACAGACAGCTGTAATTATTCCCAACTAGCACAAACTACAAGGGCATGATTTTGTGTAAATGATGAAAAGCTTGTAATTGTTCCAAATGAATAATGGACTTCATCCTGATTAGGCAGGATGAGAGAAAAAGGAGAGTGTTAGTAAAATATAGGCTTGTCAATGTTATTGTGCTGCATAATGCTAGTATTACACAATAGGTAAATCTCGCAGTCCACAAACAATGGACCTTATTATGACAATGTTTAAGCAACAAAGAAATAATAAGCTTTAATTCTGAATTTTGATCAGCTTACATTTTAAATTGTTAATGATAACAGGATGAAAATCAGGACAATACAACTTTGGTTGAATGGTTAGATTTCATTTGTCCAGTGGACATTTCTGATTGTATCTTTGTAGCCTCTAATGAAGATTAAAAGATCTAAGGATGAAACATTTATCTCCTGTTAAGCTACAGTTTTTCTAAATATTTTTCTATGGAGAAAATTGATACTCTGCCATTTGAGTTGTGATTGTTCGAATTAAATTACAATTCCAAATGGAATTCCAATTTGCCAGATGACTCTGCTGAAAGATAATCCTAGATACTCCCATCATCTAAAATATCAAGTATAACACTATTTCTCAACCTTAGCCATTCTAAGATGTGTGGACTTCAACTCCCACAATTCCCCAGCCAGCCATGGGAGTTGAAATCCACATATCTTAGAGTAGTCAAGGCTGAAAAACGGTGAAGTATAAATACAAGTTCCAAGAGGATGGCCAATGTGTAAACCTCAGTGATGAAGTGAGATTACATTGCCAGCCATTAAGTTTCTGAAGATGTAGAATAAAAGAAGACAGCACTTTTCTTTTGATTGGGCCAGTAAAATATCTTAAGGAGGCTCTACCTTTTTCTATATTACTTTACTGCACACGTAGATCTGTATTGGGGGGGAGGGAACTCCCTTGAGATGTAAACAGAATTTCATTTATGTTACACATGCTTTGTGAACTCAATGACTGCTTTCTGTGTCCACAGAAAAATGTTTGATCATATTTTTTCAGGAAAGTGTTTTGTGCTTTACATATGAATATGTAAAGTTGTTCACTTTCTCTTTTGTATGCGGATGATATCAGGTTGTTGTCAGAGAAACTGAATGATTTGCAAAGAATGTTAGATAGATTGCATGATGTAAGAAGGATCTGAAAATAAATATACTCGTGAACACAAAAGTTGTGTGTTTCAAAGGCAAAGTGGATTGAATGATTATAAGTTATACTGTACATCAAATGGGGGGGATGGAAGAAATAAGTGACTTCATACACTTTGGTAGAATGTTTACTAAAGATGGGGAAACGGATGAAGAAACTTTAAGATGTGCTAATGCTGATGGAAATTGAAAGGGTTTTATGTAGCCTATTGCAAAGAATAAATGTATGAGAAAAGTTACAATAATGGCTTGTATAAGAATGTGCTTCTGCTCACCTTTGTTATGTGGAAGGTGAAAGTTGGATCTATTAGGAGAATGATAAGCTCAATGCAGAATGTATGTAGATGGTAAAACAAAAGGAGATGGGTTCAAGAAAGTCTGGGTACTGAATGAATGTGGACCAAATGCAAAAGTGAACAAATACCAAAAAAAATATGTTGAGCTGGTTTGATCTGGCAGAGAGAATAAATGAGAATTAAATCGGAAAACAAACATATGAAGAAAGAGGGAATGGATTGAGAGGAAGGAAAAAACAAGAAAGATGTGGCTGGATGGAATTGATGTATTCTTATTCCAAAAGAAAGAGAAGAGAAATTTAAAGAATGAAATGAAATTATGAACCTGTGCATGGCATGGACATAGTGGAGCGAGGACATTTGCAAAGGTAGAAAGGTATGAAGAGGTATAGAAAATGGTGTTAATGTGAACTAGATTTAGTTCCCCTCCTCATGTCCTTAATTTTTTATTATTTATTATTTTATACTCCGGTTCTGTATTTGGCATGATATTGTTTATCCTGAAAAGAAATAGAGTAATAGGTATGCATGTGGTGAGTTATTTTATCTTTTGTGGTTTGTGTTTTCAAATTGCAATGTGCAGTTTATCATGAGACCTTATATTTTGAATGACAGCACAGCAATTATGGTATTATCTAAGTTCTACTTTTAAGTATTACTGTTTGGCTGAGAGCTGCATTTGCTAAAATAACAAAATAGTTTGTGTGTCTGGCTGTCCACATTCAGCTTGGCCCTCCTTGGAAATTCCACTAAGTTTCAGCAAAATTGTGCTTATGCTACCTAAATAAAATGTGTTTATTTTATTTAAACTGGCACAGTAGATACTAGAAATGTACAAGATCCTGACAAGCCTATTCCATTTAAAGGAGCAAGAGAGAGAATATGAAGTCCCTTTACATTTTCACCATCCTGTTTAAATTGTATTGAGTGTACATATCCTTTACATAAGGCAGGTGGTATTGCATATGATTTATGTTTCTAATAAAGAATTGGACAGAATGGAAAATAATCCAAATGTACATGCTCAGCTCCACGGCAGCCCCAGCATCTAGGTAAACAAGGCTTTTCAATAACTGGCTGGAATGGCTCCCTTTCATTTACGTTAAATTCAATTTTTCCTAGCATGTTTCCAAATCAGATTTGTAATGAATTTGTACAAGTAAATATGAATTCTGTGTTATGAAAGATTAGGCAATTGGAAAATGGTTTAATTTTTCATCATTCTGTATTATAGCAGTTGATATTTACAGCAACTAAATTCACGCTTTCTTGGTTAATTTCATGTGTTGGGTGTTTGTTTGTTTGTTTTTTAATTTATTCGTTCTACAGAATAGATGACGGGGAAGTTTAGTTGTAAATATAAAGAGCAGGCATTCTATTTTTCATGTACCAAAGACTTCATCTTTCATTAGTTATTCTATTACTAATTCAAGATTTAATTAATACTGGATATATTAAATAATGTCATATCAGGTTTTGCCCAGCAATCCATAATTCAGAAATAATTCTTCATTTTTTCAACTAATGGCATAATTGTTTATGCCAATGAATGAACAAAAGTTACAGCGTCAGAGTCTTAATGAAATTTAAAGAAAACTAGATAAAAATCCTCAATGATGATCTTGATGCTATCCCTTCCTTGACTGGTATTATAATTTAAAACATTGAGTTTCTTTGGCTGATATCTTTGTGGTGTTTACAATATTATAAATATATATAGTGTAACCTAGGCTAAAGCTAATGACTTTCACCCTATTATTTTATAGTCTTCTACTTTTTTCCCTTATTAAATTCTACTTTGAAATAAAATTAAAAATTTAGATAAGAAAGGAGAGGGAAAATCTTTTTCTTTGGATGACTGAATCATAAGAACTAGGAATTTATGAAGACATCTGTTAACTATTCCATTTTTATTTCTAGTCTTGAAGAAAAAGCTACTGCTTTGCTTTTGAATGAAGTACTTATTCTGTCTCTTTGTTTGGCTAACAATATTCGAAGAAATGCTTGAATTGACTTGGTATGCATCTTCCAAATTATTGAGCTGATTAAAGCAATCTTATTTTTTATTGAAAGTTCACTAGTGAGATTAGGATGGGCAGAATTTCTTATTTGTGATAGCAGGAGGCCCATTTGTGGGAAATTGAGATGTGGCCCTGGCTATGTGACATTAAAGCTTTCTATGATCTTATAATCTCTCTCTAAATCAAGCTCCTGAACTACATCCTCCTGGTATAGCAAACTCTCTCTGCATTCAGTGAGAGAGAAAAGATGCCTCTAGCCTTCTCAGCCTAACTCTATCCCACCTCCGCCAACTTACATTTTTGACTCCTTCATTTATCCATCTTCGATTTGTGGTTGTCATTTCACAGTCCATCATATTCTAATTATAAAATGCAAGCAATATATAGCTATTAGTATAATTGTGACGGTTCTTTTGACTGTGACCAGATACATGGCTAATTTAGTCCTCTTCCATTTCTTTTAACCTCTTCCTACAGGTTATTAATTTATTCATGTTATTTATATCCCACTTTTATTATTTTTACAAACAACTCATGGCATATCTAATACTCCTTCCTCTTCCTATTAAAATGACATGAAATCCTTGCCTCTTTCCTTAAATTTCCTGCCCAGATAATGAATTGTATGTAGCCTTAGACTGGTTGTCCCTTATTTCAAGCTGCATAGCAGACCTGCTAACAAGCTCCAAGCAGGTTGCTACAAAACATTAAGTTGCACCTGAAGCCAAGTTCCAGGCAAAAATCAAGCAGAGTCACAGCTGCTTATCATAGTTTGTGGCCCTGACAACTAGATGCCCGAGCTCTATTTGTCGCCTGTCACACCTGGAAGCTTCTAGACATTGATCCATACTTTCTCATTCCAGGCCATCTTTTCTTCTTCTTCTCTTATCCATATGATCATCTCTGAGTTAGCTTTCTCTTTTTTATATTGGTGGCATGAACAGGATGAAGTTCATTACCTAGCTGTTCACTTACCTATTGGTGCATCTTTGAAAAGGACGGGGTGTGGCTAAACCAGCACAGCTGGGGGTGTTCTTATGTCCATAAAGGAGTTGATGTGGCCTGCTTTAATACTGGCATGGATGTAGTTAAGATACATCTGTGCAAGTCCATCACTCTTTTCAGTTGGAAGAACTGAATTTTCATGTCGCATATAATTCTCATGGAAAGATAAACTGAGCTTGGCTTTGATAAGGGGAGGGTGGTTCTGTCTGGAAGCAGCCTCATCCCTGGGTACTTTTGGTGCTGGTCTTCCAAGTTTGAAGAACGTCTCAAAACACTCAATCTGTCCCTCACAAGCATTAGGTAGGATGTTTAAGAGCTTACCTGCCCTCAAATGGACTCTTTCCAAACTGATACAAGTGGTTTTGGAAGCAAACAAACAGATCTCATTTTTCAAGCTGTCTACCTAGTTATATTCCTACTGGAAAATCAGTCTCCAGTTGCACAACTTTCCATCATGAAAAACTAGATCAAACATTATTATTCTGACTTTACTGCAAACTATTTAATGTTAGGCTTCTTTAAAACTTAAAAAGATTTTTTTTAATTTCTGTAATAAAAGCTTAAAATAAGAAATAATACAAGCATTTATTATTTAGGTTTGTTTGGGTTGGTCTCAATCCTGCCATGGATATTTGAGAACAGGCTGGAACGAATGAAGCATCTGACCATCCTAATTTTTCAAAAAAATCTTATTTTCATTTTTTAAATATAATCATTTAGAAGTTTACCATCTAGAACTTTTTCATCCTTCCAGCAATAAAATCTATTTTACAGGGAAAACACTCCCCTTTGTTTGCCAGGAAATCAGTTGAACACAGAGTATCTATGTATTCCAAACTGGGTCTTTAAACAGATCCTATTAACAGGTGTTCTTTTTGAAAGGCCTCCTAAGCTTTCATAAACAAGGGAAGTGGGAGTGATTTACTTTAATCACATGCCGAAAGCTTATTCATTTTCACAGCAGGATGGCGGGCTGCCGAGTCCAAAATGCTACTGGGGATCCATGTGCTTTTATAGTCACAGTTTCAGCAGAGCTTGGTTAAAAATAAAAATTTATCCTTTTCCCTTGCTTTTAATTTCTTTATCTAGTTTGGATTACATTGCCCACTTTCATTTGCTTCACTCTTTTCATTTATCCTGCTCGCCAATTAAATTCTGCACCAAAATCCATTGTTTTATCAACAGTGCACTATGCTGTTGTCTCTGTGGTAGTTACAGTGGGTAAATTCAGGATCGCATTAGATGCTGCCAGGCCAGAACACTGGCATGGATGCCTCCTTGCAAGAAATGGTAATATAAAAACAAGAGTTTATTATGGAAATTGCAAATCTTCTCTTTCTGCTTATTTGAAGGCCCCTAGTTTCATTCTACAGAATAAAAGAATTGGAAGGGATCTTATCAGTGGTGGGCTTCAAATTTTTTTACTACTGGTTCTGTGGGCGTGGTTTGGTGGGTGTGGCATGGCATGGCATGGCATGGCTTCGTGGGCGTGGCAGGGGAAGGATACTGTAAAATCTCCATTCTCTCCCCACTCCAGGGGAAGATTACTGCAAAATTCCCATTTCCTCCCAATCAGCTGGAACTTGGGAGGCAGAGAATAGATGAGGACGGGGCCAGTTCGGATTTTTACTACCGGTTCTCCGGACTACTCAAAATTTCTGCTGCTGTTTCTCCAGAACTGGTCAGAACCTGCTGAAACCCACCTCTGGACCTTATAGGTCATCTAGTCCAACCCCCTTCTCAAGCAGGAGACCCCACACCATTTCTGACAGATGGCAGTCCAATCTCTTTTTGAAAGTCTCAAGTGATGAAGCTCCCACAACTTCTGAAGGCAAACTGTTCCATTGGTTGATCGTTCTCACTGTCAGAAAATTTCTCCTTATTTCTAGGTTGAATCTCTTCTTGATCAGTTTCCATCCATTGTTCCTTGTCTGGCCTTTGGGTGTTTTGGAAAATAGATTGTCCCACTCCTCTCTGTAACAGCCACTCAAATATTGGAACACTGCTTTCATGTCACCTCTGGTCCTTCTCTTCGGTAGAGTAGGCATGTCCAGTTCTTGCAACCATTCTTCATGTGTTTTAGCCTCCAGGCCCTTAATCATCTTTGTTGCTCTTCTCTGCACTCTTTCTAGAGTATCAACATCTTTTTATTGTGTGGTGACCAAAACTGGATGCACTATTCTAGGTGTGGTCTAAGGCTTTATAGAGTGGTATTACTCCCTCACGTGATCTTGATTCAATCCCTCTGTTGATGCAATTTAGAATTGCATTGGCTTTCTTGGCTGCTGCCTCACATTGCTGGCTCATATTTAATTGATAGTCCACCAGATCCTTCTCACACTTATTGCTATTAAGTTACTATTAAGGATGTTTATTTGAAGGACTGCTAGTTTTGAATCGTTTCTTCCCATTCTATTCATTTTCATTAAATGGGTGCGCTCCAGGTCTCCTCCCTGGGGTAATGTCATAAAATGGAAGATAGGAAACAGATCCTTTCCCTGGCAGTATCTGCCCTTTGGAATGATCTCCCCACCACCTATCATCCTACCCCCGCAAGTTGGTTGGTTTTCAGATGGTTTTCAAACCCATTGATCTACTTGGTGTTATATTTTTCTTATTTTGCCTCTTTGTTTTTAAGTTCTACTTGCTCCCCTTGAAGAGCACTCGGAGGCTCCAACTGGTCCAGAATGCGGCTGTGCGGGTGATTATGGGTGCAACTCATTGCACTCATGTAACACCTCTCCTGCACGAGCTGCACTGGCTCCCAGTGGTCTTCCGGATGTGATTCAAGGTGTAGGTTACCACCTTTAAAGCATTCCATGGCTCAGGACCTGGATACTTACGAGACCACCTTCTGCCACCGATAGCCTCCCACCGACCAGTTCGCTCCCACAGAGAGGGACTCCTCAGGGTGCCGTCGGCCAAACTATGTCGGCTGGCGACACCCAGGGGGAGACCCTTCTCTGTGGGAGCCCCTGCCCTTTCGAACGAACTGTCCCTGGAAATACACACAATCTCTGACCTCTGAGTTTTTCACTGTGCCTCAAGATCCTGCTCTTCTGACAAGCAGGGCTATCTTTGTAAATGAGTTTTAAATTAGGAATTTTAAATTTTTGGGTTTTAATGAATTTTGGCCATAAATGTAATGATTTTAATAAGTTTTTAAATTTAATTGGGATATTTGTATTGTGTTTTTACTTGGCTGTGCACCACCCCGAGTCCTTCAGGAGAGGGGTGGTATAGAAATAAAATTATTCTATTCTATTCTATTCTATTCTATTCTATTCTATTCTATTCTATTCTATTCTATTCTATTCTATTCTATTCTACTTTGGGTTTAGAGCAGGGGTCTCCAGCTTTAAGACTTGCCAACTTCAACTGCCAACATGCTGGCTGGGGAATTCTGGTAGTTGAAGTCTGCAAATCTTAAAGTTACCACGTTTGGAAACCCCTGGTTTAGAGCATTGTAAAACTGAGTTTGAAACAGAATTGTGTACAAATGATGAACATGTTATTGCTAAAATGCATAAATGTTAACTGAAATTTGAAATAGAGGAGGAATTAATGAAAAATATATATGATAAAATGGACAAAATAAATTGGCCACAATACACTAATGGAGACTATGTGTTGAAAACACTGAAATTTATATTATGTTATAATATCTATAAAATGATGTTGATATATATCACCAGAATGAATAAAAAATATTTCAAATTTGTGTTGGAAATGTGACCAACAGAAGGATACATTTTATATGCTTGGTGGATGTGCAGAAAAGCCCGAAAAGTTTGGACTCAACTAGTTCAGAAGATTTTGAAGATTAATGTACAACTGAAAGCAGAAGCTTTTCTTTTGGAACTGATCAATAAACAGTTATAAAAAGTAACAGAACTTTGTTTAAATACATAACTTCAGTAAGATTATAATGTACACAAAGGTAGAAAGAACCAACATTATCCATGATGGATAATATTGAAGATGATAGAATTTGCAGAAATCCCAAATTGGCATACAGATAGCCCTTGACTTACCACCATAATGGAGCCTGTATGTATATACTGTCATAAATTCTGATGGTTGGAAAGCGAGTCATCATGTGATCAATTTTACAATATTTTTGAAGTGGTTGTTAAGTGAATCACCATGGTTATTAAATGAATCTGTGGTTCTCAAATGAACCCCATTGTTCAGTACAGGGCATTTTTGCCAAAAACTGCAAACAAATTTTCTGGAAAAATGTCACATAAATGGCCATAAATGCAGACTGGTTGCCATGTACCTGAAATGTAGTCATATAACTGTGGGGGAGTGGGGAGAGGCAGCTGTTGGAACTTCAGAATTGAATCGTAACTATTTGGGTGGTCCATTTAATGGTCATATGTTGAGGACTACCTGTATTTAATTAGAGAAAAGGTATTGACTAAGTTTATTATTGACAGGAAATGTTTTACATGAAACAGAAAAAAAAATGAACTTATTATACACTGCTCAAAAAAATAAAGGGAACACAAGCAGAAGACATCCGAGATCTGAATGAATGAAATAGCCTTATTAAATACTTTGTTTGTTACATACAGTAGTTTTGTGTTCCCTTTAGTTGTTTGAGCTACTGTATGTACTGTACTACTGTATGTACTGTACTACTGTATGTAAAGAACAAAGTATTTAATAAGGCTATTTCATTCATTCAGATCTCAGATGTCTTCTGCTTGTGTTCCCTTTTTTTTGAGCAGTATATATGGTTTTGACAATTAGAAAAAGATAGTTTATAGAAAAAATGAAATTTATGTGGTAACCATGGGGTTAATTTATATCTCTACTTAAAGCTGCTTTAAAACAAAATTGTAAGCTACCTCTTTATATATATTTTTTCTTTTCTTTTTTTTGCACTTTTGGCTTTTTCTTTCTTTTCTTCTTTTTCTTCTTTATTCTAGTCTTAATTCTTGCTTGTTTAAAAATGTAATAAAACTGTTTCAAAAATATTATATATATTTTATAAATATAAAATATATAATATTTATTTAGATATATTTATAATATATCTTGCCCTCTTGCCAAGCTAGAGCACTGATATGAAGGTCTTATAGCAAAGAAGGTTAATACTTAATCAACAGACTAATATGGAATTTGCAAACCTCTTCTGAGGTTTTTTTTTATCTTTGTCACAATGAGGAAATTAGCAGAATGGCTATATTGCTGTACAAAAGGTGTTATTTTGCAGTGTGTGTCTTTACTGTGGGGCTACAGAACTCCTAATAATAACCATCCACCTCAATTAATGAAACAATCTGATAAACAAGACTTTGTTGTTATCAAAGGTTTATCAGTTAAGCATTTACAATCCCATGCTTGCCCGTGACAAAATTAAGCCAGCATATCAAAAGTTGATCAATACATCTTGTACATCAATATATCTCATCAGTAATGGATTGATGTCCTGACAAATATCTGATCAGATGTAAATTGGGAAAGATATAGAATCAAGCAATCAAAAATCAAATCTCACTTCTATAGCTTTGAAAGTACATGTCGATTTTTTTTTTAAAAAGACTATGTGGTATTCATGAATTGGTCTTTTAGTAAAGACTTTAATCCACCTTTTTTTATCTGTGAGCATTTATGTGTGAATTACACGTGAATAGACCAATTTGGAATCCTGTGTATCCACCAATGTCTCACCAGAGTTTAAAAGGAACATTGATGAGAGTACAAAGGAAGGTTACCAAGACGGTGAGTGAAAAAGCAACAAGACCCTAAAATACTTGTAAATGATTCTGCCCTTACTTGGAAAGAAGTGACAAGAGATTTCAGGTCACTCCCTGCAAGGCTTTTTCCTATCGCAATAGCACTTAGACTTATATACTGCTTTACAGTGCTTTATAGCCCTCTGTAAGTGGTTTACAGAGTCCATGTATTGCCCCCAACAATTTGAGTCCTCATTTTACCCACCTCAGAAGGATGGAAGACTGAGTCAACCTTGAGCCTGGTGAGAATTTAACTGCCAAAACTGCATGCAGCCAGCAGTCAGCAGAAGTAGCCTGCAGTACTGCACTCTAACCACTGCGCCACCGTGGCTCATAGATAGATAAATAGAACAAATTGCAAGTAATGTATTTAGATGCTAATAGCTTGTTGCATTGGATCATGCTCACTAATAGACTGGGCCATATCCTTCATTGAAAGAGTCTCATACCTTTCTGATACTCACCCATAATAAAAACAAGGGTACCATATCCAGCAAGGTGTTGGCATGGAACATAGCTGGATGAATGAACAAAATTTGTAACAGTCTCAGTGGATTTTCTATCCAGGTTTTATAATATAGCATTCCATGAGACATGGCTGAGAAGTGATTACACAAAAGTATACTTACCAGGTTTTAGATCTTAGTTTAGAACAACAAAAAAGACTCAATCAAAAGCAAAGGGAGCCCTGGGGGGTTCACTACACTCATTAATAAGGCACTGGGACTCAATTTTTTCAACTGGTTTGCAATCTTGACATTTTCTAGCACTCTCCTATCCAAATGCTAATCAAACAGAATCCTGCTTAGCTTTTTGAAATCAGGCAAGGTTGACTAGGTTCTGCCACCCTCTGTGACAATGTGTCCTAACAAATGTTTAACCTGCTTGAAATAAATGTACAATTTTCCAAGGATTTGACCAATGTTAATAGAGGAAAGGGCCGGTAGCAAAAACTCATGAAAGTTGTGCTTTCTTAATATACCAGATCTATCTTTAAGTCATGCCAGCTGTGAGAACTTCAAGTTTGATTCTGATTTAACAAAACGTTGCTAGGGGCTATTCTATCCTGTTATCTAAAGCTTCCTGTGATTTGGTTTATAACAAAGAATGCTAATTAATGAGCAATCAAAGCAGATCACTTCAACTATTTGGTTGATTAGTTTACATTCATTTTCCGGACAAGAGAGGCTTGTGCAATAGTTTTGACAACTGGCTGATAGACTGTTGATTTAGAGACCCATATTAGCATTTGCATTTTAATTTAACCAGTGAAAAAAGCTATTTTAGAAAAACAAAATTAACTGACTTCTAAACTTGAGGTTTGGGGGATGTTATTATTATTGCTTTGGAAACAAGTGCAATCTGTTAAACTTGCTAGCTCAACCTCTGTATTGTGTGTCAACATTTGCAGCATGTATTTCCAATTTCTGCACCCAAGAATATTCACGCCATAAAACTTGTAATAAATGTCAGGAGTATCATACAATCTACCAACTCTGTACATATTTGTTTAAAAATTGTTCTTTATAACCCATACTGTACCTGGTAAGTGCCTTTGCAAATTATTTTATGTTATCATGTATTATAGGCTACCAGGAAGACTTAAATTTTGGATATTTCAAAACATCAAAATTAGCTAAAGATCCAAGCATTTCCTTCCTGAAAATCAAGTAATCCTATGATGAAAGCTTGTGATTCAGTGATCGAAGAGACACTTTCCATGCAGAAAGTCAAACTATAGCTACTTCTAGGACCTTTAAGGAGTTAGATAATGCTCCTTGGCTTTATTTCTTTCTTTCTCATGTGCACATGCACACACACATGTGTATACATGCATACATACATTCATACATACACTTATACACACATTTACTCATTGTTGTGACCCAGGCCCATGTAGTTGATATTAAATGCAAAACAGTTCCAAAAAATAAACAGATTTTATTAAAACAGCTGAGAATTAACTCATTCTCAGCATATTCTAAATTAAATGAAAGCAAAGTCCTCAAAACACCAGTCTTTGGTTTATCTCTGACCTTGGAATAATTAGAGAAACTGCCAAAGGCTTTTCTTGGCTATTCAGGTACAGAAAAAATAACTACAGCCAAACAAGAAGCAATTTTCTCAACGGTTGTTTTCCGGCAAAGAGGCCAAGAGCTGTTGCTGGTTTTTTAAGCCTTATGGGAGGGGCCAATCATCTCTTGGCCCTACTCCCGAGTCGTCCTCTCTGCTTTAGGTGCTCTTGCCTTCTGGCAGCTCTTCTCATATGCGCACTAGGAACAGGCTCCTCCTCTTCCTCTGCCTCTCTACTGTCAGCCTCTGGAGGCTCCAAAGTCCGCACATCACTCCCTGATGGCCCTGGCCTCATCTCTGCCTCCAACGCAGAGCCCTCATCCAGGCCTTCCCCAGCCTCCAGGTCTGGTCCATGTTCTTCCCCAGCCTCATCATTGTCCGACTCCGCTGCCAGCTCTAATACCCAAACTACAAACACTTATTTGAAAATTATGCATAACCACCATGCCTGAGAAAAGCAGTTTCATACACTATAAACAAATGGCCAGATGCTCAGCACTAACAAAAAACTTGTAAACAACTTCTGTCTAGAGTGATCTAAGCAGTGTTGCTCAACCTCAGCAACTTTAAAATGTGTGGCCTTCAACTCCCAGGATTCTTCAGCCAGCTACACATCCTAAAGTTGCTAAACAATACAAACTAGTCCATACAAAGCTTTTTAGTCACACACTTCCTTGCTAATCCAGCTAAACAGATACTTAGTGTGTGCTTCAGGTAATCAAATATAGTCCAGATTTTCCCCAAAGGGAAGACTTCTCTAATCTGTATTGTCCAAGATCCCAATGGAAATTAGCCAACCAAACTGCTTAAATGTATTCCATGCCTCCAGAATTTTCTTCCTTCTTTTCTGTCTCGCTCTCTTCTGCAGGGCTTTGTTTATTTGTGTGTTGATGTATATATTGATTTATTGATTGCTGCCAGCTGAGCTTCGTACCTGCTTCAGCTCATTTTGTTTGACTTTGATGGCAAAGAGCATAGCAGATTCAACAGCCTAGACCTCCCTTGGTGTCTAAAGAGACTTGTTCAATACTACCCACTCTTCAGCAGCCCTTCATTGAACCATTGAAGAGGGATGGAAACTCAGGTTGATCTGGCAACAATGTGTAGAGAAGACTGTTTGGGATGCCAGACTCGTCAAACTGATCCTTCCCAGAAATAGCTTACATATTTTATGTTCAAGAAAAGAGCTATCCAGGGAGAGCTATGCATGCCTGGATCCTAGAGATAGCAAGCGAGTCTTAAGAGAACAATGTTAGAAATTAATTTGTAGAGACAGATGCTATAGTTTATTTTACTGAGTATTGCAAGTATTGACAAACTGAATTTCTATGGGTGAAGTTTTTCTGTCATTGTCTTTGCGTTCACTTGATGAATTTTTGCTTGTTGTGTTGTTCTTAAACACAGGAGCTCTGCCAGACCATAAAACATTGGGCTTAACAAGAAGAGCCTTTCTGTACAGTGGATAAAGAGAAATACTTCAATTTCATGCAAAAGACAAGACCAAAAATGTTTAGTAATCATTTCCATCTGAAAATTCTTCTTCCCTGTATTGAAATCAATGTGATTCTAAAAATGTCAATGGGAGTTGTGGGGGAATCCTTACCAATAATAAAGACTATTTCAGAAACTAACTGGCAGTTGGTGTTTTAGGTATGTAACGTATGATTTAGGAGGTAGTAAATAGGAATAAAGTTTAGTGGCCATTGACATACCCAAATACCATTAATTAAAACCCTTTCCATTAAAAATTATTTAGACTGGTTGCCATCACACCTGTTCAGTATTGCTTTGTATGAAAAAATCATTCCTTTTATCAAGTCTTGAATCCTTTCCCTCTTCATTAAAATGGATAGTCCTTAGTTTGAACACTGCCTGAGAATATTTATAGCTCAGGGTTGAAATGAAGGGTCCTTGGTGCTCTCTGAGTTTGTTTGTTTTCTTCCAGATGTTTCATTTCCCTAACTAGGTAACATCAATGCACTGATCAGTGCATTGATGTTACTTAGTTGGGGTAATAAAACATCTGCAAGAAAACAGAAATACTTTTTCCATCCACTTTTCATGCCATGCATTAGTTTATTATATCTTTCCACTCTTATATCTCTCCTTACCCACTTTTAGTCTAACATAAAAAGTCCTAATCATTGTTCTCTCTCCTTCTAAGGAAACTGTTCTCTTACTTCTGATTTTATTTGCTTTTTTTCTGTAGAAAAAACATTTTTGTGATAAACCCAGTGTTCCAATTTTCCATAGTGGAAAGAAATATCCTAATTTGGAACTCAGTAGAAGAATTCCATCTCCCAAAGTGTAATTTCTTTCAACTTTAAGCCTGTGCTATATTCAAGTATCTCCATGCCAGCGCAAAAGTCATTTAGCAAAAGCTAACTGTTTGACATGTGCTGTTTGACATGTACTCTTTGACAAAAGGTGATGCTGAGTAGCCTTATAGATATCAGTAAATAGAACATTAATATTCAAGATTGACAAAACAACCTCACTCCTTGTGGAGTGGGTCATACCACAGCCCTTTTGCACCTATGCCATTATGCTATCACTCTGTCCCCAATTCTGATGCCACTCTATACTGCTACCTGTGCCTCTCTATCAGGGGTGAAATCCAGCAGGTTCTGACAGGTTCTGGAGAACCGGTAGTGGAAATTTTGAGCAGTTCAGAGAACTGGAAAATACCACCTCTGGCTGGCCCCAGAGTGGGGTGAGAATGGAGATTTTACAGTATCCTTCCCCTAGAGTGGAGTGGGAATGGAGATTTTACAGTATCCTTCTACTGGAGTGGGGAGGGAATGGAGATTTTGCAGTATCCTTCCCTGCCATGCCAACCAAGCCATGCCCACCAAACCACACCACACCCACCAAGCCACGCCCTCAGAACTGGTAGTAAAAAACATTGGATTTCACCACTGCTCTCTATCCTCCAATACTACCTGCTCCCGCTAATGAGATTCTTTTGTCAAGATTTGCCAAGACTTCTTGTTTATGTTTCAGAGTCATAATCTATGTTCCCTGTTTTTCCTTTCTCCTTCTTCCTGCATTCTTCTCTCCAATATTCCAACATCTCTCCTGAAGCAACTGAGCTCCTCCTTAAAAGTCTGGCTCCTCATTTTCCACAGTGCATAACGAGATGCAGATGTGAAAACATTCATTTTTCCTCATCGGAATCTGTGCAAAGGATGACAGAGTCCAAAGGAATGACATAGATATAATACTTTGTCTTTCAGGCGAGACACCTGAGGTTCCATGAAGAATCCTATGAAAAATGATGCCCAACAAAATAGTAAAGCTGTCAACTGGAAATGGTTGCCTCAATTAATCAAAATAATTTGTGCTAAATTAATTGACTGCAAGAAATACAGTTCTTGAAAATCCAAGGAATCCCTACTGTTGCTAGATTGGAAGCCTGAATCATTTTCATTCCCAAATCAGGCACCCTGTCTTCTGCCTTCTCCTCAGAACCAACAAACAACAGAATAAGGCTGTCTACACTGTAGTTTCTTCCAAAGAAACAGTTAGCACAAGTATCAAAAGATGCCAAATTGTAACAACAAATATAAGCCCCAGCTCAGTGCGAGAAACAGACAACAAGCTAACGTACAGGATGGCTGCAATTACAACTGAATAACTTGGATGCAAGATCAACAAATAAGAAAAAAAAATGCACCACTACTGTTTATTATTGCATTGATACTAAACAAGTTAGGTCATGGCTGTCAAACGTCAAAAATATCTGCCAGGTTATTCTACCTCCTTTACATGAAACTGAGCTTCTTTAATTGTTTAAATAATATTGTGATTGGTATTAGAATTGTATATTTAAATATTGAACAATGAAATAATGACGGATAGTATTGTAATACAAAGGGAACATCTTTTAATACTGTGTTTCCCTGAAAATAAGACCCTGTCTTATATTTTTTTGAACCCAGAAATAAGCGCTTGGCCTTATTGCCCAATTAAAAACCTAATTGGGCTTATTATCAGGGGATGTCTTATTTTGAGGGAATAGGGTAAAATGGTGACATGAATAAAAGTTAGACTAAAGACAGAAATAAGAGAAGGGGAATATTAGTAGACACATTTTTATAAAATAAGACAAGTGCAAAGATAAGAAGGAGGTTTAGAAACTGAATGGCAGTAGTATTATGTACGTTTAAACAATATGAAATAAAAAAAGTTTATAATTTGATATAAATGTGTATTACTACTAGAAATATATAAGCTGGATGAATGTAATAACTATGATCAATAATACTATTTTATCTGTACTTTAATGTATGGCACCCAGGTGTCACACTGTTCATGCATTGATATGTATATGTAATATAAAATAAAAAACCTGATTAAAAAAAAGAAGCTAAATTGCTCTAGTACTTCAGAATTTAAATAGATAAGGACCTGTCACATAACATCCCAGACTTGTTGATAAAATGACAAAAAAAAAGTCTGGATAGTGAACATCGCAGTAACTGGAAACAGTAGAAGAGAAGAGAAAGAACTGGAGAAAATTACAAAATAGAAAGACCTGCAAAAAGAAGTTGAACAACTGTGGCAAAAGAAAGCAAAAGTGGTACCACAGTAATAATCCCAAAACATCTGGAGCACCAACTTGAACACCTTTGACAATTGCCAAAATAACCATCAGTCTATTTATGACGGCTTACAACCTGAAACAATATCTTTAATATTATGTAACATATGACTATCCCAGGTCATTGCGGAGGACTTGATAGGTAGACAAAATTGCCAAATCCAGTCTAAAAGCCTGGCTGACTGTGTGCTCATAATTTATTAAATTTATATAGTGCCTGATTCCCAGTGACTCTGAGTGGCATTCAATGCTGTTTCAAAATTTAGTTTGGCACATGGCTTTCTAAAGCTGTGTTCCTCATCTCTGCCTCACATTTATTGGTATGTCCTACTGACAATAAATTGTCTGTGGCCTCTGGCAGGGTGATTTAATAGAGATGAACTTGCATTTACATAAATGTTATTAAGGAGTTACCAGAGCCCATTTGTCTTTGTAAATCTCAGCCATCTGCATCATGTTTATCAACTGACAATCTCATAATTCTTGATGTCCACTTCTAATATCAGAAATAACTTTCAAGCACCTAATGAAATTTAAAGGTCCAGAATTATTTCACAAACCTAAAATATTTGTGTGGGGGGCGGGGGAGAACTGTTACAGTAGCTGGGAGAAAATATTTTTGGAATTACTTTGGACATGGAGGATTAATTTTCCATCCCTATCCCTTTCCTTTCTGGTATAAACTAAGATAGATATAAATATCTCAGACAAAGTATGAAGGCTATTGCTTAACGCATTGTAAGCCACCCTGAGTCTCCAGAGAAGGGCGGTATATAAATCAAATTAAAAAACAAAAACAAAGGTAGACTGCTCGTGGTTGTCTTTTTCAGGTAAAGGCTTAATAAGAAATAAAACATGGACTGTTGCTGTAAAATTTTGCTCATCAAATCTGGTTTGGTTTTTACTTTAACTAGTGTTCTTTGTGATTAGATCAGATTCTTTATCACCTAAAATATTTCTTACATGGGATCTGGGAAACAACTTATAGCCGCTATTAATCTGTGTTTACCTGCCATCCCATCAGATATGAAGCTAGGCTAGATGTTTGTAACATGTCTGTCATTAACATTGCAATTATAATGATGATGATCTTATAAAGTGTTGAAATGCTATATGTAAATATTGCTGCCCCATCTTTAAGATTACAATCTAATTGACAAAATGCAAAAGGAATATGCAGGTAGATCTTGCTTATTAACTGCCTCATTTAGCAACCATTTAAAATTATGACAGCACTGAAAAGATAACTTTACGATTGGTTCTTGCATTTATGATCATTATCGCATCCCAGCATTATGTGATCACCATTTGGGCACTTCTCAGTTTAATATTCCCACTACTATTACAGTTGTGTCGGGAGTGCTGAAGTGCTTCCAGGTTGAAAAGATTGAAAGGTAACATTACCATTGTCCAGAACACCCCCAGTTGGGGGCTCTTTTCATGTCCCTATTAAGATGCCCACTAATGCGGTACCCATTTATCTACTCACAGTTGCCCGCTTTCAACTGTTGGATCAGCAGTTTGAATGGGCAAACATCAATGGGCAAAACTGTTACTGAATCATTTAAATCCCATTGATTTTAATAAGATTAACAGCAAAGTCTATTCACAACCAAGCCTCACTGAGTTTAGTCCATGGGTCCTCCTTTCCAGTGTTTTTTTTAAAAAAAAAACACCTTTGCCTTTCTGAGGTCAGGCTGTCCAGATAACCCCATGGCAGCATATTCCACAGATTCTTGGACTCCATTTTCAATGGTGCTATGAAGTAATTGTAGTATTCAAAAATATATAGCATTTTTGCTTATTTTACCATAATGGAAGGAAGCCATTAAAAGTATATTATTTTCTAACTGAGTCAACTAAATAATACTAGCATCTCAGAAACAAAATCTTCTAACATAAGAGAAACAGGATAGCAATAGTATTTAGACTTATATACCACTTCACAGTGCTTTATAGCCCTCTGTAAGTGGTTTACAGAGTCAGCATATTGCCCCCAACTATCTGGGTCCTCATTTTACCAACCTTGGAAGGATGGAAGGCTGAGTCAACCTTGAGCCAGTGAGAATTGAATTGCCAAATTGTAGGCAGCCAGCAGTCAGCAGACATAGCCTGCACTACTGCATTCTAACCACTGTGCCACTGCGGCTCTGGGGTGGAGGGGTGACACCTTTCTTGGTTACCCTGTTATTCTGTATTATAACAGATTGATAACAATGACCCTGATTGCCTGGAAGAGTAACCCAACCAAAGACTGATGCTTTGATGTCTGCTTTGTTTCTTTTGGATTTGTTTGTTGTGACTTCATGGTGAAATCAGCAACAAAAATATCAGATCTGTTAAATTCCATTTTTTACAGTTTATATAATAATACAAATGAGCCGCTATTGGGGAGAACAGCTTATAGTTCTTGATTCCATTTGGTTTTTTTAAAATTTGTTGAGAATCCCTGAACACCTTGCGTGAAACATAATGAAATCTCAATGATTTTTAGTTGGGGTGCTTTGATATAGTGTTTTAATTTTAGTAAAAAGTAAATTATGAGGTAAAAACTGGGGAAATAAAGAACTTGGAAGGAATTTTATAATAAACGTGACACTGAATGTTAAGGCAGTCCTTCCTTCCTTCCTTCCTTCCTTCCTTCCTTCCTTCCTTCCTTCCTTCCTTCCTTCCTT
>WNWU01000004.1:13501920-13595561 GCA_012654045.1 Ptyas mucosa
GGCAGGACAAAACCACCCCGACGAGGTAGGACAACAACACCCCTACATGGCTGGACAAAACCTCCCCGTCGAGGTAGGGCAACACCACCCTGGCAGGGCAGGACAACACCACCCTTTTGAGGTAGCCCTGCAACACCCAGTCGAGGAAGGACCGTACCACCCCGACATGACCGGCCAGCCAGCAGACCAGCTACCGTACTGCAACTGCCGAGTAGACAGGGGACTCCACGGCAACAGAAACTCACGCCTCCCCGGCAAGGCAGCCCAACGCCACCCCGACGGCAAGGAACTCCAGGGAACGCCAGTAGACCGGGACATGCCCAACCGAGAGGGCCAACAACAACCCGGTGAGGGAGGCCTACGACACCCCTGCATGCAGGAACTAAAACGCCCGTTTGAAATCTCCCGTCCAGCTGACCCCCGTCCCAAGCAACAACGACCCGACCAGGTCGACCTGCACCACCCAGACAGGGTCGACCATCACAAGAATCAACGAAACGGACAATTTTCAATAAATAAAAATAAACCAAGGGACTTACCGGCCTACGACGATCGGCACCCAGGCCAGGGAAGAGACCAACCGGACCAGCAGATGTATTCCAACAGCGGGTCGGGAGGCGGCACACCGGAGCCGGTACCTGCAACGACCACTTCGCAGCCCAGCAGCAAGGCCGGAGGCGCACGGACAGGACCGGCACCTTCAACGACCCAGCGGCAGGCATCCCGGGGGCGAGGGTCGGAGGACACCGGAGCGGCCACCTTCCAGACGGACGACGGAGAACAGAATGAACTGCGCAGGTCGAGCAGGGCTTCCAGACGTCCCGCCTACCTGCGTGACTACGTTTGTTGATTGACGCAAGCTGAACCATGTTTCATCTAGGGGGGGAGGAGTGTTATGTCCTTATAAGGACATCCGGCCGGGGATTGGTTAATCCTCCGGGCGGGAAAGTTAAACCGCTGTCATTGGACGGCTGGTCTGCCGGAGCGCTATAAAAAGGGCTCCGGCAGCACAGCCGTTCGTCTGTTCTGACTTAGTTAAGAGCTGAATAAAACTTGTTGAACAGACCCCGCTGGTCTTGTCTTCTTTCCTGCGCCTGATCTAACAAATCAGTGTCTCAACATATATTGATTTTGCTTTCTATCTAGAGCTGTAAAATCTAGGACTTTAGTCAACAATGCACAGTCTACTTATCAATTTTGTAATTTATCCCTTTAGCCCAGGGGTCTCCAAACGTGGGAACTTTAATACTTGTGGATTTCAACTCCCAGAATTCCTCAGCCAACATGGCTTCTTGGCTGAAGCATGGCTGGCTGAGGAATTCTGGGAGTTGAAGTCCACAAGTCTTAAAGGTCCCACGTTTGGAGACCCCTGCTTTAGCCAAACCAACTCTTGAGACTCCAAGCGTATGCTGGAATGCATTGCTTTGCAAATATACTGCCAATTAGAGGTGAACAAGAAAACCTCCCAATAAAGGAGAATATTTGTAGTTCAGGGTTGAAATGAGGGGTCCTTGGTGCTCTCTGAACTTGATTGTTTTCTTGCAGATGTTTCATTACCCAAACTAGGTAACATCATCAGTGCAAATCCAATATTTCTGTCCAAGTCAAGCTTTGCCAATCTGCTGACTGACTTCAGAACTTTAAAATAAATAAATAAATCTTTCTTAAACCCCGTTCTTTGTGTAGCACTCCTAACTGCAAAGCTTCCCAAAGGAGATATTTACAATTAATCTTGTTTTTTTTAAAAAAAAAAAAGTTCCGAACATGGTTTGTTTTCTGCTGGGGAAGACAGCAAAAAGATCCCCCCAATCTTTATTTTTTTAATAGGACTTACTTGCCACCGGTATTATTCTAAATTTTCTGCCTGCAAAAAGACGCTTAATGTTTCAAAAGTCAGTCCTAGATTATTTCTGAAAAGCTGTCTGAGGGTTTCCAGGACTGCTATCTTAGTCCATGAAATTCACAATTTAAAAAAAAACAAAAACCTGAAAATACTGCTTGGGGGAGAATAGTTGCCTCTAATTGGTATGGAAGTTTAAGAAAGGAGAAAGAGCAAAGACAATAAAAAGCAAAGATATTTAAGTACATAATTGTAAACATACAACCTGTTAATTAAGCTTTTCCACTTTAAACCTGACAATCTGCTTACAAGGTGATATCAAGGGGGGGGGGAGTTTGGCATATGGCAAGCCATCTGCAGAACAAATATGACTTCTAGGGAAGTAAGGGGAGAAGCATTCCTCCATGCACATGGATACAGCTTCTCTCCTCAAACCCACATTGCTTAAATATTGTAGGAGAGTTGTCTTTAGTCCCTGAAAAGAAATGATGTTACATTAATCAGATAAAAGTGTTTCAAAAAGAGCAAAGAGGTAGAAGAGATATGGTAATCAAAGTACCCATTTTGGCTTAAATGTTTCTGTCACATCAATACTGAGTCTAGCTGCATCTCTCTCAACATCTTTATTCAACAGCAAAAGGGGTAATAAGGTGGTAACTTTAAAATTAACTACAAGCAATTGGCTTCCTTGTGATATTTTGTTATTAGGCTGTAGAAGTTATTATTGGGCAAAACAGAGGCAGTCAATAATTGATACATTTTTAAAATCCCACCTTTATTATTTTATAGTTACTTTATAAGTAACTCAAGGCAGCGAACATATACATATAATACTCCTTCTATCTATTTACTCTACAATAACTCTGATAGCTGGCTGGGGAGGGAAAGGGGTGGTGGGGGAGGGTTAGGGTGGGACTTGTAGGGAACTATATTTTTGTAAATGTAATTTTTATAATGTTGGGGAAGGGGGGGAAAGGGGGAAAATTTGTATGTGTAAAACTTTTTCAATTAAAAAATAATAATAACTCTGATAGCTGGGTTGGGCTGAGAGGGAGTAACTAAGTCAGATTTCATGGCTATGGTTGGACTAGAATTTCCAGTGTTCTAGTTTCTAGCATGGTGCTTTAACAACTAGACCAAATGGAGGAAGAAAAGAAGAAAAAAAAACCAAGTGGTGGGAGACGGAGTAATGTATTCAAAGTTGCATGAATATATCACTTCTTCCTTATTTTGGAAAAGCACATTTAGTTTTCAAGTATTTCCTCTCAGATAAAAGTTTCCCATTTAGAGAGTTAAGAATTAGCCTAGAAAATTATTCAGATCTCTGTTTAGCATTCAGCTCAGCTACATATCAGTGAAGATAACTCGACATATGCTTTCTACCATTATCCCATGCTGTTGTTTCTTTATAAATAAACTAGTTATCATGGGAAGAAATTAAACTCAAGGACATCAGATTTCTAAGATGGGTAGAACAATTCAGCAGATGAATGGCATTGTTATCACAAAGATTCAACAATAATCTATGTACTTTCTTATTTAGGACACACTCGGTATCTATAGAATTATGTCTTTTTATATTTCATCTACTTCAGTACTGCTGTCACAATTCAGATCCCCAGAGACTGAAGATTTTTCCAAGACAAATAGTGCTTCAGTAATAAGATGATAGATGCCTTGAATGTGAGTGAGAAGATAATATAACATTGCTATTATGACCCAGAAATGCTTTGAAGAGTTATAGAAACCCTATTTTTAGCTAAAGAATTTGACCTTTTTTTATATGTACAAAATACTTCAGTTCAAGATGATCAAGACTCATAAAATAAATAAAACAAAGAAGCAGGACAAGAAAAAAAATAACAGTGTTTGCCTCATAGGAAAGAAACTTCCAGACTAAAACAAACTTTGGAATGTGGGACATAATAAATAGATGAATTTTTAACTATGTTTATTCTTTGTAAAACATAGCTATGAAAAATCGCATTTATAACATTTTAAATAATGAATGCATGCTCCCTTTCAAGATGGGTGGGTGTGTTAAAATTCCCCTTCTCATCCTTATGGGTGATATGCAGTGGTGGGATTCAAAATTTTTTACTACCAGTTCTGTGGGTGTGGCTTGGTGGCCGTGGCATGGCTTGGTGGGCATGGCTTGGTGGCCGTGGCTTGGTGGCCGTGGTGTGGTGTGGTGTGGCTTGGTGGGAGTGGCTTGGTGGGAGTGATAGGGGAAGGATACTATAAAATCTCCATTCCCTCCCCACTCCAGGGGAAAAATACTATAAAATCCCCATTTCCTCCTGATCAGCTGGGACTCAGGAGGAAGAGAATTAGATGGGGGCGGGGCCAGTCTGAGGTGGTATTTACTGGTTCTCCGAACTACTCAAAATTTCAGCTACTGGTTCTCCAGAACTGGTCAGAACCCGCTGAATACCACCTCTGGTGGTATGTATTTTCTTCAATCTTGGGTTCTCCACCAGGGGTTGGGAGATTGAGGGTTCAGTGCTGTCTCTTAGCTGTTCCCAACACTGCACTCTTCTGGATGGACAGCTCTGATGTTGTTCCTGGGATCCATTGTAACCACTCACTGAGCCTAGGGTTCACAGTTCCAAATGTTCCTACTACCACTTTGACCAATACTTTTCAGGTGCCTAGGCCTGAAATCTGAAATCTATTTTGCCTACTTTGGATCCAAATACTGCACACCTCTGGATACAAACTTACCAAGCCAGAAATCATTAAAGATTTCACAAAACATGTAATGTACTAGTAATTCTAGCAATGAATTTTCTGATAACTCAAGAGTATTTTCATAACAAATAACAGAAAACTTTCTCAGATACGTTGCAGATGATAAATGATCTCTTTTGACCAGTATGAAAAGTAGTATATTCTATGAACACTTCCTTTGTAACCAGGCATTAGAATTTGTGAGCATCCATTTAAGTGGCAAGTCCCACATAAGTAAATAGGTAATTGTTCCTATTAGTGGACCGAGATACATTTTTGTATCTCCTAAAACTGATGATTTCTCCAAAACAAATAGAAACATTCTGCTTGATCTTTTCAGTGAGCAATTGTGAAAAAGGCCTGAAATATTTTGTTTAAATGAAACAGCAACCATTTCCGCATGTGTTTAAGAAAGTTTCAAATTATATATCATTCAGCCTGATTTCCAACAAGAGACAACACACACACACACACCCCACAATAAACTTATTAGGAAAAAGACCTTGAAGATTTAAAATTGGAGTATTTGTAATGTTGACAGGGGAAGATTGGCCATCACGTGCCAGGAGGAGGGAGGGAGGGTAATGCATGCATGTGCCCACACTCATAACCTCGTGACCCCCCCTTTCCCTCCCCCCTCCTCCGCTCCTGGCTGAACTTCAAGCTCAGGAGGCTGGGGACAGCAAAAAAGTCACTTCCTGTCCAACTGAAAGTTGGGAAATGGGCCATTTCTGGCCTCTGGACGGCCTCCGGGGGGTGGTGGTCAGAAGGCCATTTACACCCTCCCCAGATTCATAGAGAGGCACTGGAGCCAGGTGAGAGAGAAAAACGGGCCTTCCCCACCACTCCCCAGGCCCTTCGGAGGCAGGAAACAGCCTGTTTCCCTACTTCTGCTGGGCCCAGAAGGCTCGAAAGTCAGCTGGCTGGAGCTGAGCTTGCACGCCCACTGATATGGCTACGTGTGCCTCCTGTGGCACACGTGCCGTAGGTTTGCCATCACGGGCATAAGGAAATGGGATCCTGAATTTTTGAAAACCAATACTGGCCCTGCCTCAATTCAGGAATGAAGAAAGAAAAAGAAAGAAAAACAAAGTCTGACTCTATCATATATTTGACTTCAAGTTTCACAATTCCTTAGCTCGCATTGACTTCAGCTATGATGAGAGGGAATATGGGAGTTGATATATAGAAAATACAGAAAACATTAAACTAGAAAAGAATAGTGATCTGATGGTGAAATATCTGCATTTGGTGATTGGGGACATTTAAAAAAAAATCCACTGTGAATTTTACTGAAAGTGTATTTCGATATTCCATTCCCATTGAATTTGTGTCTTCTCTGATCAGGTATCTGCTATGAAAATGCCTTAATGGACTGATAATGGGGTTTTAAGGGTTAATTTTAAATTTTTAAATTTTTAGACTTCATTTTATATTGTGGCTTTGTTTTATTGTTGTGAGCCGCCCTGAGTCCATTGTGAGATAGGGCGGCATATAAGCCAAATAAACAAACAAACAAACAAACAAACAAACAAATAAATAAAGATACAGTTGAAAGATTCATAAAAATAATGTTGATTATCTTGGTTTCAGGCTAAATAAATAAGGCAATAAATAAAGTTCTGTTCCTGCTGTCATGCTAGTATTAGGACCATGCAGAATTTGAATCCAGCACATTGTACAATCCCAACCGCAACTTTCTTCATAGTGGCTTTCCTCAAGGAAAGAAAAATGTTCACTATGGATAGTACAAAAGATGACAATATGAGACACATGGAGACTTATTTAGCCCTAATGTTGACCTTTCACATTTTCTCATGCTCTTTCAAAGGATTTCAGCGAATATAAAACGGGATAATTTTCATCCATATATCCTTGACTTTGTATAGCTAAACTAATGGACAGAAGAAAGTGACCTGCTCTCTGTTTCCAGAGACATCCTTGTCCATTTTCATCTCTACTGGATCTACCCTACATCACAAGCATCTACAATCCCCTTTTTATATATAGATGTTCAGTTTGTAGCCATTCTTTTTTTTTATAAAACATTTTTTTTAAAAAAAGGTTTAACACTTTTTCTGTTCCAACAGTTTCGCATCACTCAAAAATTTATACATTTTTTCCTCCCTTATTTCTACTATATCTTTTATAAATATACTTCTAATATTTATTTATTTACACATATATATAACAATACCTGTGTACACACTTTCATTTCTACAATTTTTGTTTCCTCATATTAGCAATTATACTTCAACTCCTATTTCGACCATTATTTAATTTTTCCTTTCCTTTTATCTCTCTCCTCCAACCAGTCATACCATTTCTCCCACACTAAGTAATATTCTGTTTCCTCTTTTTCTTGTATCTCCTTTGTTAATCACTGCACATTTCAAAACTTTTCTGATCAGATTATTTTTGGATGATATATTATCATTTTTCCAATTCTGAGCGTAGATTATTCTTGCTGCTGTGGTAATATGGATAATTAAATATTGTATTTCTTTTTCATATGACCTTGGGAGTACTCCTAATAAAAATGTTTCTGGCCTCATCTCTATTTTTTGTTTGGTTATTTCTTCTAATTGTGAACTGATTCTACTCCAATATTGTTTCGCTTTGTGGCAGGAGCACCACATGTGGTAATACGTTCCCTTTTGCTGTTTGCATTTCCAACACGTTGGTGCGGTATTGGGAAACATCTTTGCCAATCTGGTTGGTGGCAAGTGCCACCTTTAAAACATTTTATACAGATTTTCTTTATAGGATACAGACATTGTCAGTTTATAATTTTTGTTCCATAACTTCTCCCATTTATCTAATTCAATGTTGTATCCAAAAATTTTCACCCAAATTATCATATTTAACTACCTCCTCTTCCAATTTGTATCTTAATAAATAATTGTAATTTTTTTTTGATCAATTTATCTTCTGTACCTTAGAGGATTTTGTCTAATTCATATACTTCTCTTTGGAATCCATATTGTGTCAAATCTGTTTTGATCTAGATTTTATTTGCATGTAAGGCCACCAATCAATGTCTGTACCCTGTTCTTTTAATTCCTGGCTTGTTTTCAATTCTCCTTGACTATTTAACAAATCTTTATATCTTTGTATTTAATCTTAGTTTGTAGCCATTCTTATCACACAGTCAACAGTTTGCTGTCAAGATACCAGAGCTAATAAAAATTTAGTATAATTGTGTTTGTTCTTTGTTGCTGACAGTTTTGTGCTGTGGTTGTATTAGGTTTATTTGCTTTATGCTTATTGACTCAATCAGATGCTTCTCGTTCTTTTTCAGGATTCTAAATAACAGCTCAATTTTAATCTCTAAAACGTATCATTTTGCCTGGTGCTTAGTGTTTTTAATGGCTCCAGGGGCTAATATAAAAAGAAACTCACTAAGTTACTTCATTTCGTGAAGGTAGTTGTGCTAGAATTTGGGTGCTTTTTTTAATCACTTCCTATTATACAGCTTTCTTCAGTATTAAGTCCTCCAAATGTGTTGGAAAGACTTTGCATAGTCACGGGCGCTGATTCCTCTGGGAACTGCAATCCAGATACATCTGGAAACTACCAAACTGAGGGATACTAGTGAAGAATATGTAGTTGCTTGTCCACTATTTTTAAAGCATGTTTTTTGCTCCTAATCAGTTAAGACAACTGGACACATACTGGTGTCTTGCTTCAGTTCTATAGCAAAGGAGGAAAAACAAACTATAACCTATTGTGGATAAGATTATACACATGTTTTAGTTGGAACCATGCAGTGGTGAAATCCATTTTTTTTTTACTACCAGTTCTATGGGCGTGGCTTGGTGGGCATGGCAGGGGAAGGATACTGCAAAATCTCCATTCCCACCCCACTCCAGGGAAAGGATACTGCAAAATCCCCATTCCCTCCCCACTCCTGGGCAAAGGATATTGCAAAATCTCCATTCCCACTCCACTCTGGAGCCAGCCAGAGGTGGTATTTGCTGGTTCTCTGAACTATTCAAAATTTCCGCTGCCGGTTCTCCAGAACCTGTCAGAACCTGCTGGATTTCACCCCTGGAACCATGGCCTCCTGAAAAACAAAGTATATATTGTAGGATACATCTCAATCTGAGGCTTCTGTCATTAGATACTGTAGTGATATAGATACCATTACAGTATCAATGGCAAGAACTGCCTCACACCAGGTTCAATTCATATGCCTTTTGGAGCTTTTAGTTTAAAAAAACTCAGATGTGTGTAATATCTAGATAATTTACTGACTTCCAGACTGGATACTTGCCATGCTGTTTAATCAGGTTTTACTGTGGGTTTTTATAGCACATTCTTGAGTGCTTCAGAATGTTTAAATGCTTTATTTTGATCAGTTTCTGACATTTTACTTTTGCAAGATGGAGGTCAGTGCTTTTGGGGGAGGATTGGGGTATTGCATCCATGTCTGTAGCCTTCTGTAGCTTTCTTGCTGGCCACATTTCCTGATCTGCAAAAACTCCATGGAAGCAATTCCCATATAATGACTTTTTGGGGTTTAATTGAAGTGTGGGAAATCAAAGGAGTTGCACAAGATTATATTGTATACTTGTCAAAGACAAGATTATACTATAAAAGAAAAAGATACTTCACGTGTATCCCTAAACTACCTTATAAGTGATTTTCCCCCTTCTCCTCATCTCTAGAAAGTAATGTATTGTTTCTAAGTCCATTGAAAAGTGAGCATGTTTTTTTAAGACAGAATTTGACAATATGTATGTATTAAATTTAATGTATGGATTTCAGCTTGCAAATATTGCTTGAATTCTTCTTTTTTAAAAAAAAAATTAAAAGAAAGTTCATGGATCTCAGTAGAAACAAACTGACCTGATAAATCCAGATTAGGAAATTTTCTTGAAGCTATGTTAGGTTGTACTTTAACGGGGTTTTGAACTTGTAATGTTGCCTGTATCTCTATTACACTTGATGTGTATTTCTTTCTCTATTCCTGTCTCTAGTTGGTACTGAACTCTAATATAGATTGATTAGCTTTGCATTATCCCTGCTGAAAATTAAATACTGATCAATAGCTATTGCAAAACAGATCATGCATAAGCTCATTTTGGAATTATGCTATTGCTGTGTTAAAAAAACAAAGCATATTAAAAGACAATATAACCTGTTTATGTTTCATCCCCAGGTATTCTCTTTTTATCTGATTGTCAATATGTTGCAAATGTTATATCATATGACATAGAAAAAGATAGGAAATGAGAAGCTTAACTAACTTCAGCAGCAGTCTCCACCAGGTTTTGTTTTTTTTTAAATTTATATTTATATGCCGCCCTTCTCCGGAGACTCAGGGCAGCTTACAATGTGTTAAGCAATAGCCTTCATACTTTTTGTATATTTATACAAAGTCAGCTTATTGCCCCCACAAACTGGGTCCTCATTTTACCCACCTTAGAAAGGATGGAAGGCTGAGTCAACCTTGAGCCTGGTGAGATTAGAACTCGCAGTAATTGCAGGCAGCTGGATGTTAAATGCTACCTTAATAGGAGGCATTAGCCTCCTACGCCACTCAGGTATTGAGAAATGCAACATCTACTCTGTCCATCATGAATTCCTGAAACTGGATAGAAGACAGCCCCCAACTGAGCTAAGCAATAGGATGACAATCCAAAGGACCGGAATGAAAAAGATGAGGATGGACCAGAGCCAATCAATATCAAAGGCTTTGAAGATTACAAAGATTTTGGGATTTAAATGTTCTTTCCCACTGACCACTCCTCCCCATCTAGCAAAGGGAATTCTCTTGGCACATGCTGAGTATCCTCAACTGGAAAAACAGCTCTTATTTTTCTACTTCATCTATCCCCTTTTCTCGTCTTCCAGCCATAATCCAAATAAATAAATCTTGTTTTCCAGCCAGGCTGCAACTTGATGAATGCAGAGCAGGTCAACCATCTGACTCGTATATAAACATCTAGATGCAGTCTTAAGCTTGCAACCTTTCTTCTTATTTTCCTGTTTCTTAAAAGTTGTGTACCTTACAAAAACTTTTTAAGTAAATTAAGAAAAGGTCACATCAATGCCTTCTTGGTTAAGGTTTCATTCTCCAAGATTGCACCAAGATACATACAGTACTTACTTTTTGCTTTCTAAATATATTGTATACATGAGTGGATGTGCTGTGTTTGCTAGATTACAGACCCATACAGGAGTTTTATGAGCTATTGATATCCAAATACAAACTCTGGACTCCAGGAAAATCTGTGTTAGATTAACATTGAGTACAAAATCTGTTTGGTGTTATGCTGGCAGTTTCTCCTTCATGCCAGGATTCATTGCGTTACTCAGATTTCAGAAGACGGAAAACCAACAACTGGCTCTCTGAGGGGTGAACAGTGACGAAGAGAGATCTACAGTGTCCCTTTATGGTGGCAAATTACATCTTGCATTAAACATTCACAAAACATGCATGGTATGAAGTGGGGCTACCCAGATTGTTGCTTTTATTCACTCCCCCTATTTTGCAGAAGCAAAATAAATTATGCAAAATGAACAAATGCATGTCTGCTTAATTTGTTTAAGTTAGACTGATTACAGATTTTATACAGAACCATTTTTCTGTTTGATTAAAGTATGTAATATACAACACTGATTTTACTGAATGAATTTATTTTCTTCTTACATATTCTGATGCCACCAGAAGGTGAACCAATTAAAATAAAACTGGTGGGCAAGCTTACAGCAGGAGTGGGCAATTTGTATTCATTGGGGTAGCAGTCAGACTGAGAGTTTCAAAAGAATATATATATATAGGGAAGGAGGTTAGAGTTCCCTAATCATAAAACACATAAAAAGGGGAGATCTGTTGAAGAATTTCACAGAAACATATTTAATGTTGTATTCAGACAGATGTTTTTATTATGAAACATTATTCTAGCAGTCCTAGATTTTGCCAGATGCTTAATAGTAATGATTCAATTTATCCTCACAGTAGTAACTATGATTATTGATATTACATTATAAATAGAGAGGAGGCAATGGATGACAAAAAGACTCGGTGCATATGGAGACAATGCCTTGGGATGAGGAATTCAAATCCAGATCTCCTTATTAAGTTTATACTTGCCTACTGTGATTTGTGAATATTACTATCCTGTGCCTGTATGCTGTAGGTGACCAGCTGAAAGCAGTGCATCTGGACGGTACTGACTATCTAGTAACTATCTTGTGTCTGTAGTAAAAACCTGGTCTCTGTGCTTGTGATTGCCACTTAGGGATAGATAAATCTCTCCATTTCAGTTCCAGGCAATATTAATGTCTCCTTCACACAAATTTATTTTCTCTTTCCCACCTCAATTTAATAATTTTTAAAAAAATGTTTTGACTGACACACACACATACAGATACACAAACACTACACACACACACACATTTTTCTACAGTGTGCCCTAATATGTGCATCATTATCAGTAAGCTAAAGTATTTTTCTTTGATATTTAATATTTCAATGTATGCAAGGAGACTAAACTCTCTTAATCTGGATACTCTGATGAGATTTTAACTGTTTTTATAGCTGAGAAACACGGAAGCTTCTATTTTATACCCTTCTAGCTGTACCCGGCCACGCATTGCTGTGGCCCAGTCTTGTGGGTATACAATATTTTTTGACCGAGTACCAATAATTTCCTTCTATAGCTCAGGTCACGCCTACTTTGCCTCCATTCCAGTTTGCCTCGGGTGTAAGAGCTGGTTTCCCAGCTTGCCAGTATAACTGCCTTCAACTTCACAGCTCTCTGCACCACAGGCAGCATCGGGGTCCCTGCCAAAGGTACGGCATACTCCATTAGTTGGAGGAAGCTTCGTGGCGGTTGACATTTGCTGCCATTTTGCTTGTGGTGGTGCTGAGGGGAAAAGACCCGGCTCGCACCTGCCATTGTGGTGCTACAACGTAGTATAGCGTGTGTTGCTTTTACATCCAACAGATGGCGCTGTTGGACGCCAACATGCTAAAAAGCATGTTTTTACCTGTCACAGGTGTGACATCTATACAATATCTATATAAAAGCACGCCTGTATTCGAATGCAACGATGTAGAACTTTCGGAGATTTATGATTTTGAACAAACGAACATTTACATTTTTATATATATAGAAGATTGTTAAGGGCCTTTCTTTAATCTAAAAATCATGGAATTCTATTTACTCAATTTTTCCCAAGACTGATACCTAAAAGCAGGGTATGTTAAACTATAATGCCCAACCCATTATATCTCTAACTTGTCTTGTCTGAAGGCGCATATTGGCAGGATAGTACTTTAATAATCATTCAGGAAATACTGCAATTGGTAGCTTGGTAACAGTACTGATAATTGGGCTTCTTTGTTATTCTTAAAGACATAAGCGTTATCCAGGCTGTGACTGTGCAGGCACTTTCAAAACAACATTGCAGTCCTTTCCCAATTTAGTCCCTATGTTAGAATGTGTAAATCATGCAATACATCAGACCATACATTATTTCTGTGGTTTTTCTTAGCGATATTTGACAGCTGACTCAGTTCTTCCAGTCCTCCTGGGGCTAACATTCTTAGCACCCGCTTGTAAATTAATAATAATAATTAACTTCATAGAGTATAGGTTTTCACAGCTACACTCTATTTATTGTTGAAATGACTTCTGGGTAATGCTGGGTGAGGCAATGAATATCTGGTACACTCTGTTGTTGGCTTCTTCAGAGTGGATCTGAAACTGAATTTGGCAACAGCTGTCAAATTCTGAATATTATCAGGATACAATGGAAGAGAATGCTTACCACCAATCACTAACTGCTACATAGATGACAGTTATATAGTTCTATATTCACTAGCCAGAAGTCATTTTACCAATTAGCCAGAAGTCATTTTACCAATTATTACCCTGACTTCTCATTCCTAAGGTCTGTCTTGTGAAATTGAATAGCAGATACTACAATATCTTTTTTTTAAAAAACCTCCTGCTTGCCTTCATTATCTCATCTTCACTTGGCCCTTGTTGTCCCTAAGTTTATTATCTCTCTCTCCCCTATCAGTTGATTCTTCTTTTAAGCTGGGCTGAATGATGCTCCTCATCTCTGTAAAATCCATTATTCTGGTTAATGACGCACATGCTTCTTCCTGCCAGTTATGGAAGGAGTAAAGTATGTGCCAAGATCAGGCAGTGGTGAAATCCAAATTTTTTTACTACCGGTTCCGTGGGCGTGGCTTGGTGAGCGTGGTGTGGCTTGGTGGGCGTGGTTTTGTGGGTGGGGCAGGGGAAGGATACTGCAAAATCTCCATTCCCACCCCACTCTGGGGCCAGCCAGAGGTGATATTTGCCAGTTGTCTGAACTACTCAAAATTTCTGCTACCGGTTTTCTGAACTGCTCAAAATTTCCGCTACCGGTTCTCCAGAACCTGTCAGAACCTGCTGGATTTCACCCCAGATATTTCTTTCTGGAAGAATGAGAGAAAGACATACTATCTGTAGGAGGAGCAGCCCAATTTAATGTACTAGAAAAAGGAAAGGAAACCAGTGGTAAGGCATGGAAGTAAGTCCCCCTTCTCTCCATCAAATCCCAAAAGGAATTTACACCACAAACCTACAGATCCAAATATCATTTCTTGGATTCATCATTCTCCCAAATCTTCACAAATGCGCAAATTAAAGCAGGATTTGTTGTTTGATGTATTAGCAGTAATTAACGGTATTAATTTCCCCTTTTTTTCTCCATATTTATCCAGGATACTCTACTCCCTACCTCCTTCATCTCAGCTTTCATTTTTTTTCAGTCTTTCCCTTGTTTGACATTATGTCCCATTATGCAACTTGATTTTTTGATGAATGGTTTTGAATGGAATTGATTAGAAGCCAATCACTTAGTTCATAATTGCAATTCATCTTGCTTATCATTTCACTCACCTCAGTTCTTGGTAGATCTCCTGTATTTGAGCTAGAAATCATTTAAATGCACCAAGACTTTATAACAATAACTAAAAACAGTGCAAAACTCTGGTTTCTAATAAAATTATAGGTATAACACCATAAAATCATAATGAGTTTATGAGCCTATTATTTATGATTTATCCTAAAGCTGTCAAGACATCTGGCAATAATTTGGGTTGACACATCTAGCACTAGAATTAAATGTTGATATCATATAATGAAAATTACATGCTTTGGGTTTTCTATGCTGTAGCAAGGCACTAAAACAAATACCAGCATCTGCATATTGTTTCATGTGCAGCCTATTAATTAGCTATTGCAACCAATCAAGCATGTACAACAGAGGAGAGAAGAACGTGCATGATATGTGAAGAAAAGAATGAATGGAGAGAGACTGGAACTGCAGTGTCTTATAAAACAAGTGGCAAAATACCTTAAGGAGCAGGGATGAATCTCCTTTGATTTAAATAAAGCCAATTTAGTTCATGTAATCAGGTTTTTTTTATTAGAATTGAAGATTGGTTTTTGATGTAGTGGTTGACTTTGGCCTAGTGACAAAGGCACCAGGTTAGAAAGCAGGAGACTATGAGCTCTCATTCAACTAACAGGATTACTGTTGTAGGAAAAATTGGAGAAGGAAGGAGTATTAGGTATTTTGGCCACCTTAAGTAATTTATAAACATCATAAAGGTGGGATAAAATACTGTCTTAAAAAGTTTGCTAAAGACATCTAAAGCCATTCCCTAGACCAAGGGCGTCAAACTGGCGGTCCATGGGCTTTAGATGTCTCTAGCAAACTTTTTAAGACAGTATTTTATCCCACCTTTATGATATTTATAAAAGCCATTCCCTAGACCAAGGGTATCAAACTGGCGGTCCATGGGCTGGATGCATCATGCACAGGCAGTGGTGGGTTGCCCCCAGTTCAGACCGGTTCTATAGAACTGGTAGTAAAACCGGTGGAAGGCTCCGCCCACTGACCCTGACATCATCAGGAAGCTTATGCGCATGCACAGAAGTGCGCGTGTGCAGCCCTGTTACCAACCAGTAGTAAAGGTAAGTAAAACCCACCCCTGTGCACCTGCCATGTTCTCCCTGGCTCCGCAAAGGAAAAAATCATTGTGATACATCACGATATGTCATGTGATGCAATCGAATTTGCCACCCATGCCCTAGATTAACTGAAATATGAAAGGTTTTCACTAGCTCATATCTGTGACCCTAAACCAAGGGTGTCAAACTCACGTTGTCATGGCAGCATAACGTGACATATCAGGACTTTTTTCCCCTTCACTAAACTGGGTGTGGGCATGGCCAGTGAGTGATGCATCTGGCCCACGGGCCAAGAGTTTGACAGCCCTTCCCTAAACAGTAAGAAGCAAATTTTCCTCTATTCATGTACTTGATTGACAGATTCTCTTACGCTGTTCTGACCCTACACAAACATGACACACTTATTTGTTACATTAGCCTCCCTAAGCACTTTGCTCGATCATAAGATACTGTAAATATGAAACAATTCTCCACCTCACTTCTACTTTGAAGCTTTTACTTCCAAAACTTTAATTTAATTAGCTAGATATTTACCAATTTTCCTAGAATCATGCTGCTGAAAGGGATTTTGTAGGCCATGAAGACTACCCCCTGCCCCTGAAGTGCAAGAATTCAAGGAAAGCTGTTCCTGATGCCTATTAAGAATCTTGGTAGTGCAGCAGATTAAAGTGCTGTTAAATAACATCAGCTGCCTGCAATTACTGCAAGTTCAAATCTCACCAGGCTCAAGGTTGACTCAGCCTTCCATCCTTTCAAGGTAGGTAAAATGAGGACCCGGATTGTGGGGGCAATAAACTGACTTTGTATAAAAAAGAACACTGCTTGGGGGGGGGGGCGAAAGCCCTACTAAGCAGGTATATACAAAAGTATGAAGGCTATTACTTAACGCATTGTAAGCCACCCTGAGTCTCTGGAGAAGGGCAGCATATAAATCAAACCAATAAATAAAAAAAATAAATAAATACAGTTGCTTCTAACTTTTCATGATTTTATAATTAGCAATTCACTATAAAAGGCTTCTGTAACCATGTTTGTAAGTACCTGTAAAGTCAGTGATAGTGGCAGCAATGTCCTTGGGAAGATGCTAAAAAAAATGGCAACTTTGTGTGGTCATCATTTGGTTTGTTTTTTTAACCTTTCCTGGAGACACCTTAAATTATATCTAGAGATCTTGTTTTTGAATGTCTCTTTTTCTATTGCTTCCAGTTTTTCCAAGCTTCAGGGTCTTCTCCAAAGACTCAATTTATACATAATTATTTTTATTATCTTTTTCACAAATATGGTTGCCAAATCAAGTTTCCCTCATCCTATTGCTAAATGAAGAACTTTGTATTTCTCTGTTAAATCCATTTTGTTATTTTCAGCTCTTTTCTCTGTCAAGATTGTTTGAACCTTATTTTTGTATTCTCTAGTAATAACAGTTCTAACCAATTATCTATTAATCTGGTAAGTATTTGCCCATTCATTCAACTCATTAATGAAAATACTGAAAAATAAACAACCCAAGATGCAACACACATTTCATTATTTGGCACAATCATGAGATACTTATCACCACAACCAAATCACCCCAGTGGATTTTGTGAGATGGACCTCCGTGGGTTTTTTTTTCTCCTTAAGGAAATATTAACAGCTTTTTATTTCTTTTTGTTCTCTTCTTGGACAGTCAAATTAGCCAAACATACATTGCCAGTTTAAGAGGAAAAAAATCATTATGGACATTTCCCTAAACTTCTCCATTAAATTCCACTACATGCTTCCTCTCGCTGTTCATTCACTTAATAACCTCTGCCTGCCTTAACCTTAATAATCTGGCTGCCTTAAGTTTCCCCTGTATCTGTTTCCTCAGTTGGGAGCAGTTACTCCATCACTCACAATATATTATCAGCATTTCTCAGGACATGCTGTATTCCTTGAAATTGGAAGCTATTGAGGAGACAATATTTTCACCCTTCAGAAAGGAGCAGAAAAATCATTGAAAATGTACAGTTTCGTTATCTCTTCCTTCTGCTGAATTCCAGAGGCAAACTCCTGTTGGCACATTTTTCCTATAATTTTTCTGCTTTCCATTTTTGATTCTTTAATTCTTCTTTCAATGTTCACTCGTGATTAAAAGGGAAGTTCTTCTCAATTCTCAAGAATAATCTCTCTCCCAACTTCATATCTCTTTGGAACACTTTTACCTAACTTCTTGTATCTAAGACTTTCTCTCTCTCTCTCTCTCTCTCTCTCTTTTTTTTTTTTTTTTGCTTTTTCCCCAGGAGTTTTCTCATTTTTCTACACATGGCTCTTGAAACAGTTTGAAAACAGCTCCTGACATCTGTGTTCCCATGTCACTACAATATTGAAAAAGATATGTAGCAAAACTGCTACGAAACTTTTATAAAACTTTATTTTATTTTTTTAAACATGTTTATCTTCATTTCCAGGTTGAAGAGGATTTTTTCCTCATTTTCTCCCAACAACTGAGCTTCAGGTCCCATAAAAATAAATGCAATTAGTATCCAAGACAAGGGATTTTCAAACTTTTTCAGGCCACAGAAATTGTTAGTTTAAAAAAATCCATAAACCCATAATCAAGAGGCAAAGCTTTATGGATTTTTTTTAAATGGCTATGTTCAAGGGATCTCTTTTTCCTCTTCATTTCTTAAGTTCTCATGGAACTCCAGGATTTCATGGAATCTGCCCTAGATCAAGCAGTGGCAATGAAATTGAAACAATTTCCCCCTGGTTTTCAGTAGGACTTAGGAGACAAGGCCTATTGTACTCTTTATTTATTTTCCTTCTGGGTAAAGTTCTCTTGCTTATTTTGCAGTTTTATGATTTTGCAGTTTATTTCTGCTAACATAATATTCAAACTATCAATTCTTATTCCAATTTAAAGATGACACATTCAAATTATTTTGGTTTCTAACATCTCCTTCCCCTATATTCTTTATGATAAAATATTCTATTTCTCCTGAGAGTATTAATCTTATATAGATTTATGGAATACAACCACACAATACTGATACATAATATGGTGGAAATGTTGACATAGGAGTTCAGTTGTTCATTAACAAATAAAGCTGAAGCCTTTTATTCTGGATACACAAGAAGATTTTCATCTCAACACTATTAATGTGTTGCTTATTATCCTAGTTTCCAGTAACCATCTTCCATAAGCCTAATTCAATTCTGTTCTTTATGTTGTGTTTCCTAGTGGAACTTATACTATAGAAAAACTCTTTGTTCCTTATTGCCAAAGGCTGCATCTAGACATGAACAGGATGAAAATAAATTACCATGTGGGTTTGTTATCAAACCTTGGTGTACTGAACTTTATTCATTTATTATGACATCTCAATCATATAGGTTTAAATGTAATTATAAAATGCAGCTTTCCTAGTGCAGATTGTGTACTTATATAGAGGTTTTCTCAATGAGATCAGTTTATTTCTATTATGTTAATTTTCTTTCTTTGTTATTAAATTATCTAAGAATTCATTCAAGACAAATACATTCAAAATCAGGTGCTTTTCCACATTGTTTGTCTTGCAGTCAAGTAGCACCAAAGAGAATAAAAGGATGAAGATGACAACAATGTATCCCAAATGTCTAACCTGGTTTTGGGGATAGAGGATTAAATAACTGTGTGGCGTATCAGACGTAAGGTACATCAAGTTCAGGGAATACCTATGATTAGAAATTTAATCATTGTATCCACAATTAAACGGAGAGGGTACGCAACTTGGGCGTCCTCCTGGATTCACAGCTGTCTTTAGAAGAGCACTTGACGGCCGTGACCAGGAGGATTTTTATCAGGTTTGCCTGATTCGCCAGTTGTGTCCCTTTCTAGATCGGGACTCCTTACACACAGTCACTCATGCCCTCGTCACCTCTCGTCTGGACTACTGTAGTGCTCTCTACATGGGCTCCCCTTGAGGAGCACTCGGAGGCTCCAACTGGTGCAGAGTACGGCCGCGTGGGTGGTTATGGGAACGACGTGGCATTCCCATGTAACACCTCTCCTGCACGAGCTGCACTGGCTCCCGGTGGTCTTCCGGGTGCGCTTCAAGGTTTTGGTTATCACCTTTAGAGCTCTCCATGGCTTAGGACCTGGTTATCTACGGGACCGCCTGCTACCACCAATAGCCTCCCACCGGCCAGTATGCTCCCATAGAGAGGGGCTCCTCCGGGTGCTGTCAGCCAAACAATGTCGACTGGCGGCCCCCAGGGGGAGAGCCTTCTCTGTGGGGGCACCTACGATCTGGAACGAGCTCCCCCCGGAGATATGGACGATCCCGGATCTGCGCACCTTCCGTCGCACACTTAAGATTTTTCTACTTCATCAAGCTGGCCTGCCTAAATCTTTTCCCCTGTTAAATGTAAATTTTAATTTGTTTTTAAATTATTGGGTGTTTTAAATTTGTCTCAGCCAAATTATTTATTTCGTTTTTATTCTATCTTAAATTTTTGTATGTATGTGTTTTTTATTCTGTGGCTGTTCACCACCCTGAGTCCTTCGGGAGAAGGGAGGTATACAAATTTAATAAAAACATAAAAACAAAACAAAACAAAACTGGATACTTAAATGCATTGCTTATTAATATATATATATACTGTATATATGAGGAAAATGTATAATAGTAATAATCATTTAACAAATGGAGCACATGGATACGATTGTGATCAGATATAAATAGGAAAATTTATTATGTTATATGAGAGAATATAATCATGCATCAACATTGTTGAACAGATGACAAATGCAATGAATTATAAGGTATTCAGAAGTTGAACAGATGGAGGCTGACACTCCAAGCTGGTAACATCATTTGGTTTCAAGCTGGCTTAAATGCTTTAGGTGGTTTGGGATGAACAGAATTAACTACCTAATCATGAACATCACTGTTCACATATAAAGTAACATGCAGTACTGTGTCTGAAGCATAGTTCTCAGTTTGTTATGCAATGAACTTCCTTAAAGATCCTAATGAAAAGTGCAACTGATAATGATAGTCCTGCTTTTAACTTTTAAAGCTAAATGAAAATAGGAATTTAGGTTGCCTAGATGACACTGAAAATCTGTCTATGAATTTGTATGAATTCCTTTCCTGCTGTGACCTAGGACAGATCCAAATGTCCAGAAAAAAGGAAAGGAATTGAGTGTAAAATTGAAAATTATGGTGTAATTAAATTATTTACTTCCAATGTACAGCTCAAAATTATTCAAATCATATTTCAAGTTTGGAAAGATTTCACGAAGAAAGGTCAAAAGAAGGAAACACAACCCATTTAATTCCTAAACAGAAAAATGCACTTTCATTTAGTCTTTTCTATGCCTGAATGAATTCTATACTGACTTAGGGAATGAGGAGCCAAGCATACATCTTCTTATTGGCTCTTGAGTAGTATTTACCATTTAGATTTTGACGGGATTAAATATTCACTTGAAAATACATCTTGGCTTGAATTTTATACAATAATTATTTGACGTCCAGATTCTTATTCAGTAATAACCAACATCTCAACTAAAAATATAATTCATTTCCCATTCAAGTTTTCCTTGCATCCCACAGAGTGACTTGCTGTTATCTCACTGTTTATTACAGTAAATTATGAATGTCAGAGATGCTGACACCACAGATGGAAGATGCGTCAAAATTTATATCTATCAAAGCAATGAATACCAATATTTCTATCTTGTGTTTTGCTATGTCACCTCTTTTTGGCATTTGTAGACAGAGATTTCATCCTTGGTCTGCATTTTATTAGCCAGTTAATAACAAGCTCTACCGGAGACAACTGTAGAAATCCTAAGACAAAATAAGAAAGTCCATTTGGTACATGAGATTGTCCTGTTTCACTTTATTCCTGTCACACTGAAAACTTGATAGAATTGCCCTCAGAAGTTTATCATATGTCATAGTAAACTTTTCAGAAGGACTAGCTCTAAGTTCTTTTCCTTTTTCCTACCATTACTATTTGTATCCCTGTTTCTTTAAACGAAGCAAAACTATTTCTTTTCTAAACTAAAATAAACATTACTAAAATAAATGAGGAATAGAGCACTGCACACTAAGACAACTAGATACAAGAACAGTTTTTTCCTGAACACCATCACTTTGCTAAACAAATAATTCCCTCAACACTGTCAAACTATTCACATTAGGCTGCATTACTATTACTATTAGTCTTCTCATCCTAGTCTTCTTCCTATCACCCATCTCCTCCCACTTATGACTGCATGACGGTAACTTTGTTGCTTGTATCCTTGCAATTTATATTGATATCGTTTCCTGGTATGATTTGATTGCATATTGTACCATATCACTGTCACTGGGTGTTGTGCCTTGTGATTCTTGATGAGTGTATGTTGTATTTTATGTACACTGAGAGTGTATGCACCAAAGACAATTTCTTTGTGTGTCCAACCACACTTGGCCAATAAAGAATTGAATTCTATTCTATTCTATTCTATTCTATTCTATTCTATTCTATTCTATTCTATTCTATTCTATTCTATTCTTGGATAGTACAGTGGTCTAAAGCGCCCTGTTATTAATACCAGCTGCCTGCAATTATTGCAGGTTCGAATCTCACCAAGGCTCAGGGTTGACTCAGCCTTCCATCCTTTCTAAGGTAGGTAAATTGAGGACCCAGTTTGTGGGGGCAATAAGCTGACTTTGTGTAAATATACAAAAGTATGAAGGCTATTGCTTAGCACATTGTAAGCCGCCCTGAGTCTCCGGAGAAGGGCGGCATATAAATCAAATTAAAATAAAAAAAATAAAATAAAATAAATATTCTATTCTATTCTATTCTATGGGGAATTGTGGTGCCATGCTTTTTAGGACTGGCATTCTGCAACCCAAATACTTGACAAAATTTTTGGTTATCTAGTTCCTGAACAAAGCTGTAAACCAAATGTATATTTAAATTGTTTTCTGGATTTCACTACACTTCTGCTGAAAAAAATATGCACTGGTGCATAAAAGAAATGTGATAAAATGCATAAAAATGGATTATTTCCAGTAATCAATGTACAACAGTGATTCTCAATCTGTGGTCCATGGACCCCTGAGGGCTGCAATGTCCCCAGAAAGTCCACAAAGGCTTGAAGAAATGTTATGATTTAAGCCTTGAGTTAGGTCTTGGGGGTCTGTGGCCATGGTCCATGATATTTAAGTATTTAAAGGGGGTCCTTAGTGAAGGAACTACTGGTGTATAGTATACAATATAATATAATACAATATAAAAAAGAAATATACAAATCATGTCACATAATACATAGATGCCAATGGTGATAAACTTTGCTACCTTGGTTTATATATCTGCTTCTGACCACTGTCTGTTGTGGCCCATCAGCGGCCCATGCAGCTAGTAGCTGATTCAGACAGCGAGGAGGCTGGTGTGATGCTGTGCCAGCAGCCTGTGCAGCTGGCACTCAAGTCAGACAATGAGGAGGCTGGAAAAGATGTAGTGCCAGAGGCAGGGATTCAGCCAGGGCCTTCAGAACCTCCAGAAGCTCCCTTAAGTAAAAAGGACGAAGAGGAGGAACCTCTTCTCGATGCACGGGTGCGCAGAGCTGCCAAAAGGCAGGAGTGGCTCCTCAGGAGGAGGTCTCCTCGAGAGTAAGGCTTGGAGCTAATTGTCCACTCCCTTAGCCTATTTAAGGAGGAACACTGACTGAAGCAATTTGCAGGGAACAACTTCGTTCACATACCTTCGTGTCTTGTCTTGCTTATCTTATCAGCTTCCTGCAAATTGCTTCTGGGCATTCTGCCAACCATAGTAAGCTTTCAGTATTATTCTTTGAATTCTTGGTAGCTGTTAATGCAGTTAATTAACAGCCGTTGTTGTAAAAAACTGGTTTATTTAGTAAACTAAGGTTTGAACGGACTTTGTGTGTGCTGCGTTCTTTGGGGTCCATAGCTGGGGCATAACACTGTCAAATCATCAGTGAAATATGTTCCTGTGCCACAAAAGCTTTCTAGATATCAACCTAGATTGAACACATCATTCTGGAACAAATACTGGAAATATCAAAATGATCATGATAGCTAATATTTTTCTATCATGAGGAAGTCTCTGGGTGGGTGCTGTTGGATTCATGCCCTGTAGGATACACATCCTGCAGATACATTCAGAATCTGAGAAGAATGTATGGTTCATGCTTGAAGAGGAATGACGGCCATCCTTCTCTTCCAATATCTCTCAAAAAGATTCATCAACTCAATCATTTTGATGGAGTGTGCCAATAATCCATTATTATTGTAAAGAAAAAGAAAGGCAGCAAAGTAAAAGCCTTACTGATGCATAAACAAGAGACCAATATTTTATCTTCCCATGTAAATTTTAAAAAGAAAGAAAGAGTACGTTCAGCAAACTCTAACTATTATTCACAGCATGTACAGGAAGTGTTCACCAGGGACAGATATCCTTCTTCTCAAATACAGCACTCTTTTCTTCTTTCTCCATTCTTTTGTGTGCCTTTGTTTCTTTCCTTCTTCTCTTAAAATTGAAACAACAGTGATCTAGGTTTTGCCATTGTTATCAGGGCAGGTACAAGAATGGCTATAGAACAAGGCACAAATTAAAGCTTTACAAATGATAAACAGCAGCTTACAAATGATAGGACAAAAAGTTACCAATTGCTTTTGTAAGAAATCTGATTGGAAACCAGAAGATTTAAAAGGAAAAGGAAAAGAAATCCATAGTATTAAATCCTAAAAAAGTTTCTCTGAAACAGACACAGGCTTGACAACATTGTTAACAAGGAAAACACTTTTCTATGGGTTTGCAACAAATCTTTCTCAAGTCTTTGTCCTGTTCCACTGAAGTCATGAAAAAACATGCATTCCAGTCCTCACACATCCAAGCTTGGATAGTGGAATAGTATTCTCAAGGACATCAACTGTTATGATCTGAACAAGAGATGCTGTGACATATAAATAAATTAATTTCCCTTATGATAATGTAATAGTCAGAGTTTAAACTTGACAAACTCTAAATTTGTCAGACTAAAAATCATAGAAGGCTTTTGAGTGATCTTCCAGTACTATATACCCCAAAGTAATAAGATCAGGACAAAGACATTCATTTGTTTCCTATAGACTGGTAAAGATGAATAAAGTAAGAACAGACCATTTTTTTTCTATTCTTCTATCCTTCATAAATAAGAGAGCTGGAGATTTTATTTTATTATTTTATTTTATTTTATTATTTTATTTTATTTTATTTATTTTATTTTATTTTATTTATTTTATTTTATTTTATTTTATTTTATTTTATTTTATTATTTTATTTTATTTTATTTTATTTTATTTTATTTTATTTTATTTTATTTTATTTTATTTTAAAGGATGGGAAGAAATTGTATTTAGCAATATTTCATTTGATATGGCACTTATACCTAAGTACAATCCCAGCCCTATGATAAGTTAACTGGCATCAAGTATTGCCAATAAAAAAAATTTCCAGCTTCATAAAGGTTTAGAAAAAAGAAGCATTTTAAAGGTCTTTTCATATTTTAACAGATTAAACCCCCACTGCTGTATAACAGAAGTCAATTCCAAAGAACAGAAACTAGTTGAAAGAAAACTCTGAAACATGATATGGTCATTTCAACATGCAGGGAAACCAAGTGACCCTGACTGCATGATCAAGCTCAACACAGGAATGTGAATTATTGAAATAACTGTTCAATGTTCAACCAGAAGTTTGAACTGACAGTTTAAAATATGTTTTCAAAGACCTAGCCAATTTAAGGATTAACAGAAAAAAGAGAGATGAACAAGAAAAGGTTCTGGACCATAAAGAGTATCATATTCTGGATCTGAATCTGGCAGAAAGCTGTCAGGAAAGCCTATCAGGAAACTATTGCCATAGTCCAGATGAAATACCACCAGAACATGAAATACCGTGTTTCCCTAAAAACAAGACATGTCTGGATAATAAGCCCAATTGGGCTTTTCAGACCATGTGATAGCATAAGCCACCACTGCAAAATAAGCCCCCCCCCAACTACTTACACACATGCGCAGCCAGTCCTGCCACTTTCTTTGGTTGCTTGCCGCGCAACCAAAATGAGTTGAGGAGGTGAGGCTGGAGGGGGGAAGGGGCGGACATGCCCTCCCCTCCCTGTTCTTCACATCGGCCGAGCTGCCCAACACGTCCTGCCCCGCCCAAATAGTAGCTGCTATTCCCCACCGTCTCTTTATCGAGAGCTTCCCTTCCCCACCATCTCTTTATTGAGAGGGGTGGCAGGTGGGGTAAGGGAGAAGCAAGACGTGTGGAGCAAGACGTAGCTCCTCTTGCCATCTCTTCCCCCCCCCCCTCACCGGGCATGGGGTGGGCAAGAAGCAGGACACAGGTCTTACCTTTCAAGCTCCGTCGTGTTCCTCGCCATTGTGTCCAGGGATACACACTGTAAAAGAAAACCTTCTCGTGAGTTTGAGAAGTTTGATTGAACTCACGAGAAGTTTTCTTTTACATCATGTTTCCCTGGACACAAGGGCGAAGAACGTGATGGAGCTGGAAACGTAAGACGCACATCCCGCTTCTCACCCATCCTACCTTCCACCCCCAAATTGCATCCCTAAAGGGGGCAGGTAGCTAAGCAAGGGGCAGGAGCCCTGTCATTCCCGACGAGGGGGGGAGAAGAGATGGCAAGAGGAGCCACATCTCGCTCCACGTGTCTCACTTCTCCCCCACCACACCTGCCACCGCTTTCAATAAATAGATGGTGGGGAAGGGAAGTAGCTGTTGCCATTGGGGTGGGGTGGGATGTGTTGGGCAACTTGGCCAGCGCAAAGAACAAGGAGGGGAGGTGATGGCAGTGACGGGACATCCAGGCCCACACTCACTGCCTCCTGAACCCCCAAAATAATAAGATCCCCTGATAATAAGGCCAAGCCGTTATTTGGGGGGGGTCAACATGGTAACTTAATTACAGTTATTAACTAAGCTAACTGAAATAACTTACATTAATCAATGGACAAATTCTCTGAATTTCAGAACATAAAAGTTACAAATTTTCATTATTCTATCACTGAAAAACTTTAAAGAACATTTTTCATCAATAAGAAGTCCCAACTCTCACTTCATGAGAGATACCAGCAGCTGAAATCCTGAAAAAATCCAAATGGTCAGTAAAAGAAACCGGAGAAAAAGAGAGAAGAAATCAGGGTAAACAACCCAATAATTTTGTTCTTCTTGAAATTTAATTTAAGGCAGTTGGAACACCTCCTAGTGGAACTCCTAATGAGGCATAATGGAAAAGTAATAGACTTGTCCATTCCATTAACCACATACACATGTGTGTATGTAACAACCCAGTCATGCTATTATATTCTCCATAACCCATTTTTCAGGGGCTGTTCTGAGCAATAATAGTTTCGGAACCCCAATTAAGGGCGTGGAAATCACCAGGGCTTTGAGAAAAGCAAAATCCCAAAACAAAACATTACTCCTCTCACCCATAATAACCCTTGCTCAGACGGATTGTGTATACACACCCAAGAGAGTAGAGAAAGAATCTGTGTACACAATATTCTCTACTAAATTGTTCTGCTGTCTCCCTTGGATTTCAGCTGCTGAAATCATGGTAGTAAGTTGTGCTTGTTCCTGTGTTTGTCATTAATTTATCAAAGTGACACAGAGCCCTACTAATGAAGTGCTGAAGATGAATTGCCTCTTGGTCAGATTACGGGCAGCTGATGCTCTAGTTAATTACCCCAGGAAACTGAAACTCAAAGAACACTTCATAATGCAAAACCCAACAGTAAATTATTTATTATTCATTCATCAGGGGCAACAGTAATAAAAAAAATGTCAGCAGAGGGACTGTTAATGGTGTAGGATTTTTTCTTCACATTGGCAGCATTATAGAGATTTTTTGATATACTAGGGATGTGTTCTATGTCAGTGTAATAATTTTTAAAATATTATTTTGATCTGTCAAATTTTGGTGGTGGTGGTGGGTGTGGGTGTGTTAGTAAGTGTGTGTATATATAGAGAGAGAGAACATACAGTATAAAACATATATGCATACGTGCTGAAAAATATTATATTTATATATTTAAAAATTTACAGTTGCTTTTATTTGCAACTGTCTTAAATATATCTAGTCTTGTATGAAACTTTTCTCCTCAAGGAAAGGACAGCTGGTAATAGAAAGATAAATATGAACATAGGACAGGAGGATACTCTACTTCCTAAAAAAAAATTCTTATTCAAGAGTAGATTTTTTCTTTACCTCTCAGGATTCTTGCTATATGTTGTTAAATTCACAACTAGTGTTGTATGCTGGTCTATGACTGTAATAAAGATTTGATGATGACAAGTAGTAATCTTTACAGACATCAAAACTCTAGATCTCTAGATACGTAACTTGATGGGTCAGTTTGCATTCTGATTAGATAACACTAACTCTATTAAATAACTATTATTTTCTCATAAGCAAAGCTTTCCTTTTTCATACTTTTTTTTGTAATGTCTGCTTTAAATCCACAGAACCAGCTCATGACTCTTAAAGGGGTAATTTAACAGCTAAGAGCATCTAGTGTATTGTGCTCAAGGAGACAAAACAGTGACTGACAGAACATGATGCTTCAGAAGGAAGTCATCTAAGCAGAGGAAAATATGAAGAGATTCAGTTATGCTGTGTATCTTGAGGTATCTCTAGGACTTTAAAGCTTTAGAGCAGGGCTGTCAAACTCCCAGCCTGCGGGCCAGATGCGTCAAGTGCTGGCCATGCCCACCTCTGTTTGAGTGAAGGGGGAAAAAAGTCCTGATATATCACGTGACAACATGAGTTTGACATCCCTGCTTTAGAGTATCAGATTCTGAATGCCATTATCTATGTCTCTCATGCAACTTTGTCATCAATCCCAGAGTTACTGTATTTCTCAAACTGTATTAGTGTAAATTACTAACACAATATTTGTAGATAGCCCTAATGACAAGAATCTAGATAGTGGACAGAAAAGCAAGAAAAACAAAGATATCTACATGAAAATGCTGAGTGAGATCACTCAACATCATGATATGAAGTACCATCAATGTGCTGATGATACCCAGCTTTACAACTCCATCACTGGTGATCCAAGAGATGCTGTAGCTGCTCTCTTGCAGTGCCTGGAGGCTGTGGGGAATTGGATAGGTGACAACCCCTGTTGTTTCCCACTGAAAGGCATACAATACCACAGGCTGTTTGTCTGGTTTACCAGTGGTGGCGAGACATGAACAGAGCCTTGGATAGTACAGTGGTCTAAAGCCCTGTTATTAACATCAGCTGCCTGCAATTATTGTAGGTTCGAATCTCACCAAGGCTCAAGGTTGACTCAGCCTTCCATCCTCTCTAAGGTAGGTAAATTGAGGGCCCAGTTTGTGGGGACAATAAGCTGACTTTGTAAATATACAAAAGTATGAAGGCTATTGCTTAGCGCATTGTAAGCCGCCCTGAGTCTCCAGAGAAGGGAGGCATATAAATTAAAAAATTTTAAAAAAAACATGCCAGAGGATGCACACAACAATTAATTTTTTTAGAGTCAGAGTGGAGAACATGTTAGTTTGCAGTGTGCGCTGTGGAGAAAAGCAACTCTGGAAGATAAAGCTTGTTTAAGCAGGCTCTCTTTCCATTGTTAATTAGAAAAACAAGTCATCTGCAGCACAGTAGGTAACAACCAGCCTTTTGAAGTGGGACCAAGAGACCATTAGTAACTAGTAGCAATAGCAATAGCAATAGCACTTAGACTTATATACCACTCCATAGAGTTTTACAGCACTCTCTGAGCAGTTTACAGGGTCAGCATATTGCCCCCAACAGTCTGGGTTCTCATTTTACTGCCCTCGGAAGGATGGAAGCTGAGTCAACCTTGAGCCTGTCAGGATCGAACACCATGCTGTGGGCAGAGTTTGCCTGAAGTACTGCATTCTAACCACTGCACTACCTTTGAGTGATTTGTAATAAGTTATAACGAATTCTGGTGTCAATTTGTTAAATAATAACAAGGAATCAGTATTACATTTTTTTGTACAAAGACTGTAACCATTATCCAATTCTTGCATTCATAACTTTGATTCTAAGTCTATGTTTTAGCATCTCTGTTTGATGGATCTTACAGTTCTAGTTCAACAAACAAACAAGCAAAAATTAGCCTGCAACCCTGAGATCTGTCCACATCTAATACAGCTATAATGAAATATGCTTATATGTTTCCAAAATGGTACAGCTCTCTCACTCTCGCTCTCATGCTCTCACTCTCTTTGTCTTCAATTTGGAATGTAAGTGTTTATAATTGTTTATTCCACGCATTCAGGGATTAACAGCTAGAAATATGTTTTAGTGGATGCACAAGTAGGGGAAAATATGTCTATGTCCCTGAATTATATGAAGGAAATACAGGATTTAAAACATAGTAAATGATTTCAATGTATTGTAAATTACCTGAGAAGAAACACTACTAATCTTTTTTAAGAGAACTCCTACTAGCTAGTTTGAATATAAATAAGCAACCATTTATACAGCTTAGTTTATTTTCTCAGTTCTACATGCAGATACCTTAGAAAATACATATGCTAGAATATACTCTTCTCTACATCAAATCATTGCAGTTCTCTAGTGCTTGGGGGTGAAGCTAGTGGCCAATTCCCTTTTCTAACAACTGTTATATAACTCATATCATATCTAATTAATTTTCCATACCCACCTCTATTTTTTAAAAAAAATATGGTAGATTTATATTAAGGCTAGAGTTGAAGCAACAATAAAACTTAGTTACCATTTTACTATTATTTCCTTGCATAATGGAATGGATTTTATTTGTTCTGAGAGTGTCCTAAATAAGTTAACAGTATGTTAAATTGTTATGACATTCCATAAAATTTGACCAGAGAAAGAACAAGGATATTTGCTGGGGGCAGAATGGAGAAAATTGTATTCTTTGATTCAAGACAAAACTGTTGGTCATGCTGAAAAATATATGGCATTCTTCTTTCGTATAAAAGCAAAACCATTTATTCATAAATATGTTAACGTAAACAGGCAAATAAAAGACTTTTCTATTTATTCTATGCAGAAGAAGCAAAAATCCCTGGAACTTGTTCTTTGTCTTTGACAATGAATCCTATAGTCTCTTTGAAACATTATCCCGCTTAACTCCAACTTCCATGTGTGGGATTTCGCCAAGTGGGGGATAATGCAATTTATAAATACTAAGAAACAGTGACCTCTCCCATTAAGTTCTAGATCAAATTAAACCCTCCCTGGAATGGAAAGGTGGGTGGGTTAACTTAAATTTTCAGATGGAAGATTATTGATACCAATCTGACATTACAACGGTTAAAAGGAAAAAAATTGTTGCAAAAGTAGAAATTAAGAAACTTCAAACTACATGCAATTCCCTGTTCACTCAATGGACATGCCTTTCTTATTTTCTGTTGGACCCCATGAAACAGTTCCATAGATCTCTCTATTCTTCAGAACCAGCTGGTTTCTGTCCTCACCTCCTCTCATCAGTAGCTTCATTAAAATCCTACAAGGTCTAGCACCCTCAGTCGCATCACTATGCTGTTCCATCTCCTTTTGAAAAGGTTATTCCACTCCTGGGATCAGGGAGCTCATGCCTCTGCAGTCTCTTTATGTCAAGAGAATACCTCGAGAAAAATTCTCCTGTCTTCCTACTAGGCTTGGAAATGTCAGCTCCTTCAAATGTGACTTACAGCTTGTAGTAGAGAAACAGAATACAACAGACAATGAAATGTTGTTGAAGGCAGTTTTCTAGCTGAGCAGAAAGCTAGAAAGCTTAAAGTAAAATATAAGAAGAACTGTAATTCTTGGCAACTGAGATGAGTTCCATACCAAAACTGTCAAGAAACCGACCATGTTCCATGTTAAAAGACCATGCTCTTTTAAGCTCATTATTTTCCCCTTTGCTCAGCGAAATAATTAAATCAGCTTGCTAGATTTTCAATTAAATGCTGCAGATTCCTTGCATATCATTTTGAAGTGTGACCTTCTGAGTTCAGTTACATTCATTACTAGTACATGTTAAGGTTGCAACTTAACCTGCAAACATATACTGTAGTTATCTCTGTGGATTTTTTAAAAAAAAATTTCAATAAGTCTCAAATGCCTTTGAAATGAGCGGGGGGGCTATGTGGAAGAGTATCTGCTAACTTGGCCTAGAATGACTTAAATCAGTTAAACCCATTGATTTCAGTAAGACTGAACCCATGTTATACAGAGAACGATGAGGCTTCGAAAGGTCAGATTTTATTTTTCCAAAGTAAAGTTTGAAATCCTGTAAAACTGCAAACCGTGTTTGAATTTTTAAAAAACTGCTATTTTTATATGGATTTTCTACAGTTGGGATACACTCAATGGTGGGTATTTAATAGATTATGTGCTGAGTTGACCTTTTTACTGTTTCAGTTCTAACCTTGTCTTATTCTCCGTCACAGGATGTTGCATATACACATATGCATGCATGCACACACCCTCACCTTATTTCAATCCTTATTTCTGATTAATCTATTCAGTCTCCCAATGAACTTGCCTTTATACCCACATCTGAAAGCTAATTGTGGACACATATGAACCTTTATGTGGCTTAATAGCAAGATGATTAAAGGCCTGCAGACTAAAACATATGAAGAATGGTTGCAGGATTTGGGTTTAGCTAGTCTAGAGAAAAGAAGGACTAGGAGGGACATGATAGCAGTATTCCAGTATTTGAGAGGCTGCCACAAAGAGAAGGGGGTCAATTATTTTCCAAAGCACCAGAGGACAAGAAACAATGGATGGAAAATAATCAAGGAGAGAAGCCACCTGGAATTAAGGATAAACTTCCTAACAGTGGGGACTATTAACGAGTGAAACATCTTGCCTTCAGAAGTTGTGGGTGCTTCATCACTGGAGGTTTTTAAGAGGAGACTGGACAGTCTCTTGTCTGAAATGGTATAGGACCTCCTGCATGATCAGGGGTCCCTTCCAAAGTTTCTTCCAGCTCAATTCTGGTTCTGATCCTAAAGGACATCTTTTCTCCTAATATGAAAAGACAGAGGCCCTGTAGCATTGCCTTTCATCAAAATCAGAACATGATGACAAGTCTCTGTGTGGTTTCCCTATTTCATTTTATAATTTCATCTTCGTTCCCCAATTTTGCTTCTGCTAATGTTCTCCAGACCTTAAAGAATAGTTAACCACCTGTTAAATGATTTATCCCTCTAAGGTTCTATGTGCTAAGGGCAACTTGCAGGCCTCCTGGAGGATTAACTAAAGCAATAAATCAAAGAGACATTTGAGAAATGTCCTGCTGCTCATGGTGGCAGGGGCTGAACCTGTGAAATCTGTGTAGTTGGTGAATGTCGGAATTAGGGAGCAACCAGGAATGTGGGTTTCAGACCAATGGAGCAGGCACCCTCACTCCTGAAAGAAAGCGAAAGAGCTAAATATGAGTAGAGGGGGAAGAAAGAACAAGAACAAGGATACTTAATAAGTAAAAATGTCTTCCTTGGAATCAAAAATATATAGAACAAGATGGCAGCACCTTTAATTTACTTTTTGTGTATGTGCTGTGATGGAAAGCTGCCTAGAGTCGCCCCAGATGGGTGAGATGGGTAGTATATAAATTTAATAAATTTATGTATTAAATAAATTTATTAATAAATAAATAAATGCCCTAGTGTTTTCCAGAAAAGGGCTAACAAAAAAGGAAAAGGAAAATGATCTCCTTTAATGAGTAAAAAAAATAGGCTCTTCTGTGCTCCTACACACCTTTTCTGAAGTGAATCCGAAGCACTAAAGAAACTCCACATGTTTTACAAGGTCTAGGAGTTAAAATTTCACAATTATTTTTTTAAAAGACATCATTTTGATTGACCTGTCTTAAAAACTTCTTTAAAAGTTATCACCTCAATATATCACTACTTCAGTATTCTAGAAATGATGTACCCAGAAATTCAAAAAGAACGTTTTGCCTTTTTTCCCCTTTTATTTTGTTGGTTTTTAATAATTATTCAATCCAATATAAAGAACTTTTTAATTTTAATTGTTAATTTTTCTATCTGTAAACCTACACAATAGAAAAATGATTTGTTTTCTATATTCTCTGGTTATCCCTCTAATATCAAAATTGTATTGTATTATGGCAGATACCTGTGAGTTTTAATTTTAATTTTTTTTGTTTTTAAAGTTATTACAATGCTTATAAACTGCCAATATTGTTTTCTCATTCTGGCAGTATACAAATAATTAACCAACCAGCAAATAAATAAAATTTCCCATCAAATATTGCATTATCAGACACATTCACCTTATGTAAAAACATCCATTCCAGCAGGATGTTTTAGAAGAAAAATCAATACCTAACCATGGGCATCTACAAGGCAAATGGACAAAATCTACACAATATCACACAAATCCCATAACTTACATAGTTACATCAGATATTGGCTAGTAAATATATAATTGGAGCTATTTGCTTGATGATGTCACCAAAAACGTGTAGTCATTTTGGCATCATCATGACTTATTGCTGATACTGCATTATGCCTAGTGAGGAAGTTAGATGCAAGATATAAGGGGGAAATGTAGTAGGATCATGAACATAAAGTATAAGTAGCCATTATGAAGTAGACGAACATTACAGACTGTTAACTGGGAAACTCCATTCTGTACCATTCTAACCATTAGGTACTCCTGTTGTGTTAAACCAATTATTCTCACTTACTATGTAATACGCATCATGTATTTATAGAAAGTATTTATAGAATTTCTGTAACCATCCATCTCAATCTTATGACATAACTAAACTTGCAAGTCATTGTTACCTCAGCCTATCTCATCTCAATCAGCATAGTTCTGATCTTTCTGTGGAACCGGTTTCCTGATTTGGTTCACCTCATAGAGCTGACATCAATGTTGGCACATCCTTGTGCTTTTCCTCTCCTTTCTCTTAGAGTTAGGGTTAGAGAGACAAGGAGGAGTCATTCTGTTTCTCTTCTTAATATTATCTCCCTTCCCCAGACATAAGAAATGTTTCTGTCCTTTCTGTTTACATAATAGTTTTTTAAAATATCTGTTTTCCTCGTTCTTTACAGATGCCTGGGGTTGGGGTAGACTGACAAATAGGTCCTTCCTCCTTACAGTGTGTATCTGGAAGGATCAACTGCATGGCTAACAGGGAGTGATCACTCTATAGCTAGAGACTGATGATGATGTCACCAACTCCTGATAATGTTGCCATGTCCCAAGACAAAAATCAGATCTAACGTGTTATCTCTTTTATGAGCCAGGCTGTTAATAACTTGAATCTGCTAATAATTGCCATAGTGGCCATGAACTCCTAAGCTACCTCCGATCAAGACTCAGATAAGGTAGATTGAAGTCCTCTAGCACCATAACACCTGTGGGTGAAATTCAAATTGGTGGTTAACACTTTGGATGGAGCTGGCATGGTGTAATTGATTTATGGAAGTAAGTTTTATCAGAGCTGCCACATTGTTTTATTTTTAATGGTACTGTGTTTTTTTTATTTTTGATTCCACTCAGAGTTCCTTCTGGTAGATTGGCAGATATATGTTTGTTAAATTAAAAAATGATTAATTAAATCTGTGGAACTCCCCCACAGCACAACATTAAAAAGGTCAGGCAGGAAAGCTGCTATAGGGCAAGGAGCCTGGTGCAATAGCAACAAATTCATCTGATTTCCTTGAATCTAGCTTCACAAATAAGATCCGACAGCCATTACTGTCTCATAAATAATAGGAATAGCACATAGACTTATGTAGCATCCCATAATGCTTTATAGCCCTCTCTAAGCAGTTTATATGCAGTCAGCATATTGCCCGCAACTATCTGGCTCCTCATTTTACAGACTTCAGAAGGATGGAAGGTTGGGTGGGTCAATCTTGAGCCCATCATGATCGAACTCCAGGCTATGGGCAAAGTTAGTCTTCAATACTGCATTCTAATCACTGTTAACCAGGGCTCATTAATAATAGTGACTCCATTATCCCTGACTTGGAGTCACAGGCAGGTTTCTGAGAGGAAAACACTCCCCTCCATGCCCCACAAGGTTTTGCTAATGCATACCAGATCGCACCTCTCTCATCCATGATTGAGCAGACTTTATTGCAGATCAACTCTGCATTAAGCACAACAGAAGCCAGAAATTAAGCCAGAAATCAGGGTGTAGATGGTCTGAAGACCAAGCCCTGAGACTGGGAACATGGAATCAGCAACAAATATTGAATTTGTTGTCCTTCAAAGCAGGTAACATCGTGATCTGTCATATCTCCCCATGCCTCTCCTTAGCCTGAATATTATTCCCTGCTCTATCCCCCACTCCATATCACATCTCCCCAACTCATATCCTCCCTTCTCCAGGAGAGGGCCTTAGTTTTTCCACCAATCCCATTTTGTCGCCGTCCTTCTTCCCCTTCACCTGAGTTGATTGCAGGGACAAAAACACACTCTATCTCACTACGAAGAGCTCTAAACCTGTTGATCATTTCCCCCTTCTCTGTCTTCCACCCAGACAGAATCAGGCAGGCCCAAGTTCACCTAACACTATCAACTGTCCAAATTGATCATCCAGAGTCTGATTCAAATACCCTTCAATTTTCAGGCATCCCCTCAGCCCCACACTAGGTAAATTAGACCAAGAAATTAATGCCACAGGAAGGCTGAAACTAGTCTAATTGAGATTGGCTGTAATAATACAATTTATAAATATAATTATGTTGGATCCCCCTCTTATTTATAGATCAGTGAATTAGGAAGGGATCTGTTTAAGTCACTTTTGAATTTTATTTTATTTTTTATTATTTAACTTAAAGTTATAAGTTAAAAATATATTTTACTCCTCATCAACCTGACATATTTCTGCCAATGTCATATTCCTTACTCTCTATAGATACTGATGTAAGTTCCAGAGACCTGCTAAACAATACAAACTTGTCAAACTTGAATTTTATTGTGTCAGCTGAACTGAATGAACACAGGGACCAACAGTATGTACAGTATGTTACACTACATGGCAACTTCACGACCATCATATTCCTGCTCCCACTGCAACACAAACCAACAAAGGAATTCAAATTCTCTGTCATAACTAAGATGAATAACCCCAGATTATTGCTATCATTGCCATCTGGCTTAAGATATCCATCCAAAGCAAAAACTACTTTTCTGCACTGCCATTCTCGCCAGCATGGAGAACCCAATCTTGCAGTTAATAAATATCTCGACCGGAAGAATTGACGAGCTCAGCCGTGGTAACGTGAACCTGAGGTAACTCTTTATTTGAACTAGAATGGAAGCGTGAACAGGCTCCCTGACAGAAAAGACACTGAGCAACTGCTGACAGCTCTTATATACTCGCTGTCAGCCCAGCTTAACCAATCACATTTTGACAACCATTTGCAACAACCAACAGGGGGCGCGACCCCAGGGAGCATGCTCAGTACATAACAGCAGTCATATCACAATTGCCTCAATTGCTGCTTCCTCTGGTCCTGTTTTTTGCACCTTCCAAATAGCTTAATTGGCAATAGCAATGCAGTGGCCATGTGGTCTACTCAGCACGAAACCCTACCTAGCACAAATCCAAGTCTACTCTCTGCTCCTATGCTCCATTCCCCCCAAAAAAACTGAGACTCAAAACCAGAAATAAATCTGGGGATTCATCGCTTCTTCTTTGTCCACTAAACTTTCACAAGTCCTCACCAATATGGCACATTTATCAACAGCAAAGAACCAGTCACTATCTGATCTTAGTTTTTCTCTGCTCAATATAAAATATGAGTAAAACTCCTTTTCTTTCTAGATCTAGAAAGAATTTCTAAGTATTTATTTAGCTAAAACAGTCGTATAACTCACAGAGATATATAAAGTGCTTAATATGTAATATTTGGAATCTTATATATACATGAACTACATGTATACATATATACATACATACATACATATATATAAATGAAATACATATATACATGAAATAAGTAGTTTAAGTAGCAGCAGAAAAAAAAATATAACAGCATAAAGCCATAAGAAAAGCAGCAATAAAGAACGCCTTAAAAATTTCACACAAACAGAGCTGATGGAGAGCAAAGAGAAAGGGTGTCATTACTTAGAAGGCCTTGTTCTTGGTTTCACCCACCTAACTTCAAAAAACAGGGGGTGTGAATTATAGGTTACGAATAAATCTTGGGAAGTATTATCTGCAGTTAATAGGTTTAGGAAAGGATGGCAGTGTGGAATAATTCTTTGACAATAGCTTTTTAATTTTAGGAAGTGGATTATTATCGATGAAAGGGAAAGCAAAATCAAAGTTTCTTAGGGCCAATTATGATGATGGGGAGACAGGTATTTTATTTCTCGTACAGCTTGTACCTGCAAATTGTCTCTAAATTGATTACCTTGTGAGATTCCTGGTGCCTGTATTAAAAACACTACACACATACACAGAAGGAACCTTGGCAACTGTCCATGTATACCCTGAGGCAGGTCTATGAGGATGCAACTTAACCTTTTATGCAGAAGCTGAACTGCTTTCCTGCTTTCTCAGCAATGATTCCTTTAGTATTGCTGTCGTGATTATGAGATTGGCAAAGTTTCATCAAAAGAAAAAAAAAAGCAGCAGAAAAATTGATGGGTCAAACCAAACAGAAGAAGAGGTTATTCCTTGAAGTATCACTCTCCTTGAAGGATAGGAAAGTTTCTCCTCCACTGAACAGGCCAGGATAAAAGCAACTAAGAGGTTTCAGTGGGAGAGAAATTGGGCATAGCCTCTTAGCTCTGTTCAAACATCATAGGTATTTTCTGGCAGTGACATGCATAAACTTAGCAGCAAGGCAAAAGAATATTGATTTCCAAGAGCTTATGCTGCCTTCCAAGCTGCTAGTTTTGTTTCCAACCTGCCCCAAGCAACTTCTCAATAAAACCTTTTTGGACTTATTCTAAATCCCTGCACAGCTCAGCAATTGCAAAGATCTCTTCGTGGTTAAATAAATAATATCTGAAAACTGGTGGCTGTTAAGTGGCCCTTTATTCCAATACCATCCAAGATTTATCTCCTAATCTGTTACCCCTTACCTTGAACTGCAATGACTTGAAAACAAAGGCTACAGAGGTTAGGGATTGGCAACAGGAACAAGACAGCAGATGAAACCAGAACAGATTTTTTTTTAATTAACTCATGGATAACTCATGAACCTTTTTGGTCTTATTCTAAATCCCTGCACAGCTCAGCAGTTGAAAAGATCTCCTCATGGTTAAATAAATGGGAGATGTGTTTGCAAGTTCAGAAAGGCAGAGTTTCTATGAATGAACAGGACAGCCATATCATAGCCAACCTGAGAAGAATATTGGAAGGGGAAGAAGGTTGGTCTATCCCACTATTCTCATTTTATCAGCCATGTACCCTCCTAATGCATATTTGGTTTCAATACTGAAATCTTTTAATATAAAGAGAAATAAAATTCTGGGGGGGAAAGAATCATTCTTGTCCCTATAAGCTTGTTAAAATGGAATGATCCATTCAACTAGATCTGATTATCAACCATCTCTGCATTCTGAAGGTTTCAAATGCAGTCCATCAAAAACTCCACTGAATTCTTTGCAAGCTTCTGTGCACTGTCAAATGGGTTGTAATATATTTGCCTCTGGGCAAGACTGTTATGTAAACACACTCTTGAGCAGAACTGCTGTATTTTGGACAAACATTTTTAATAAACCAAAATGCAAACCAGCTTGAATCTCTGTGAAGCTGTATTGATTCAAAGTTATATCCATCACACTTGACCAGATGCTAGACTCAACATGCCTATTGAGGGTTTTTTCTTATCGTCTAGAAACTTGTCAAATGCAACATTTGATAGATCTCTTCTCCTCCACGAAACTTTAAATGTCTCCCCCTTCCTAGCCCCTCTAAGATCAATATTATTTTTTTTTCTTACAAAATGGTGATAGAGAATCCACAAGTGATTTTTGAAGGTTTTTATTGAAGATTTTTTGAAGGTTTTTATAATATTATTATATTACTAACTTATTCTGGATATTGGATTTGTATTTGTTTAACTTTTTTTCATAGATTATTTACATTGTCTGTTTTGACAAAGGCCGCTTAAGATTAGTTACAAATGGCTTGTAAGGCACCTTCATAAAGTCCAATAAACAAACAAGCAAGATACGAAAACTACAAAAAAAAAGAGGTGAAAAAAAAGAGATTGATTTCCCAACCAGAAATAGTCTTTTAAATTGGTAGTGGGAAACAATAGTAGAAATGAACAATGTGCGAACTACATTTTCCAGCATTCAGACTAGAACATATGAAACTTGAAGTTCAGCAATATCTAGAGAGTTGCACATTGCCCATCCCTGAATTACTAAATTATCTCTGTCCCCTTGTATGGAAAACATATGAGAGATGTATGCTCTCATTACCATATTCTACCTGTCCCTTTATCAAATCAGCATGAATAAAAACAAATAAACATATATCCGTTGATCTTTAAACAGTATAAGTTATCCTGAAACAAACAGCATATATTCAAAGCAACCCTGAAACCCAATGGGCCTGCCTTTCTTTCTTTTTTTAGTCCCTCCCAAGGAGATCTGGCTAATCAAAGGCTTCCAGTGCTCATTAAGGCAGGGGTGTCAAACTCAAGTGCTTAGGTCTGCGGGGCTGCCCTGGAAACAGTGAAGGATCGGCCTGCGGTGTCCCTGCCAGTGAAAATGGGCTTTGCTTTCGCTGGCAGAGGATTGCAGGAGGCTGTCCCAGACAAAAATGGAGGTTGGGAGCTGGCAGAGGTACTGCAGGCCACTACAGTACTGAAGTAATGACTTCAGTAACAGAGTGGTCAATGCCTGGTATGCACTACCTGACTCTGTAATTTCTTCCCCAAACCCCCAAAACTTTAACCTTAAACCATCTATTGTTGACCTCACCCCATTTCTAAGAGGGGCGTGCATAAGTGCATCAGCATGCCTACCGTCCCTGTCCTATATTTGTTTTTACTTACTCTTTTCATGTATTCAAATTATGTTTATACTTGTACCTGTTATCTTATATATGCTTGACAAAATAAACTTATGACTTATGACAGACACCAATGACATGAGTGATGTCAAGCTGGCCATGCCCACCCTAGCCATGCCCATCCCAGCCATGCCCACCCCTGAAGTCAAACACAATGGTCGCAACGGTGGTGGTTGATACCCCTAGACATATGGTCATGGGGGATTTCAACCTGCCTTCTGTAGGTGAGGCGTCTGAGGTGGCTCAGGAGTTCATGGCTTCCATGACAGCTATGGACCTGACCCAACTAATTCATGGCCCTACCCACAGTGGGGGAAACACGCTGTACCTAGTTTTCGTTTCTGGACAGTGGTTGAGTGATCTTGAAATAGGGGATATAGTCACCAAGCCCTTGTCATGGTCGGATCACTCTCTCTTCCATCTTGATCTTTGAACCACTACACCTCGCTGCAGGGAGGCAGAGGCGGTAAGATGGTTCCACCCCAGGCGCCTGATAGAACCCAAGAGATTCCAGATTTGAGCTTGGGCCATTTCCTGAAGCTCTGGCTCACGCCTCGACTGGAGACCTAGTGGCCACTTGGGATAGGGCGGCTGCTGGAGCTCTGGATCGGGTCGTGCCTTTGCGGCCTCTGACCTGGTGCCGATCTCACCTGGCTCCTTGGTTTACCGAGGAGCTAAGGGAGATGAAGCACCGGAAAAGATGCCTAGAGAGTAGTTGGAGGACCAGCTTTTCTGAATCCGACCGGACACTGGTAAGATCTCACATTAAGAATTACCTAGTGGCAATAAAAGCAGCAAAATGTAACTATTTTGCTGCTCTTATTGCATCATCAGATTAGGGTGTTTAGGGTGACCCGCTCCCTGCTCCACCAGGGAGTGTGGGAGGATCCCTTGGAGGGTAGAGCCAAGGATTTTGTACAGTATCTGCATGACAAAATCACTCAGATTTGGAAAAACCTGGACTCCGACTGGGTGGTCTCAGGGGGGATGACTGGGCGGGTTTTGTGAATATTATCTGGGATGAGTTTAATCCTGTGGTTCCCGATGATGTGGACAGGATTCTGGGTGGACTGAACGCGACCACATGTTTGTTGGACCCGTGTCCCTCCTGGTTAGTGCTGGCTTCTCGGGAGGTGATGCGAGGCTGGCTCCAGGGGATTATAAATGCTTCGTTGAGTAGGGTGTCTTTCCCACCGCCTTGAAAGAGGCGGTGGTGAGGCCTCTCCTCAAGAAGCCTTCCCTGGACCCAGCAATGTTGTCTAATTATCATCCGGTCTCCAACCTTCGCTTTGTGGCGAAGGTTGTTGAGAGTGTGGTTGCGCAGCAGCTTCCCCTGTACCTGGATGAAACAGTATATTTGTACTCCTTAACAATACCCTCCAAAGTTGATCAGTCAATAAAAACCCAAGAAGTATGCCATCCCTTCATTTGATGATTAAAAAAAAAAGTTACACAGGTTGAAGCCTTTTCACAGGGTTCTATGGGCAAAGTTGCACTTAGCCCCTGCTTAAAAAGACACCATCCAAGTGTGTGTAATAATCCAGTGGGTGAGCTTTTTTTTTTTTTTTTTTGTACAATACAGGGCTTTTTCTTTTCTTCTTTTTTACCAAAATAGACTTTCCTTTTTATTTTACATAACAGCTATACAAACAATAATGCTGTGGAAATTCAAATCAATATATTTTTCATTTCATATATAGCAAGGACTTTATATTTAGGTACTATATATACAATTTACAACATTTAGTAAGTTTACTAATTTTTAAAATTTACTGTTTCTATTATTATTTTATTATAATAACCCACAGGAAAAAAAAAGTATTGTTCTCCCTTATTTTCTTCTCTTCTACTGGTTTCAATTTGTATGTTAATTTTTTTTCCTTTAAGGGAATAGATCATATGTTATCATGGCCATTTTTCTTAGATAGTCCTTCTAGGTGTTTCCATTGATAATACTGATTTAGCATCTGTTAATAAAAAATATTATTAGTCCTTCTCCAAATCTGCATTCTTACCAGGCCTAAATATGATGTCATTCTTATTTAATAATTAATACAATTTTCTGAAATTGGCTCTTGAACCTGATTGCCCTATATGTAAAAAAAAAAAAAGCCTTATTCTAGCAATCAGTCCAACATTCATTTTCATTTGTTTTTATTGTGTATGAAATTTTTATGGTGTTACAGTGTAATATCTTTAAATCCCAAAGGTGCTTTTCAAACGGCAACTGGACTGTCTTAGTTTTTTTCCTTGAAAACATTTCACTTCTCATCCAAGAAGTTTCTTCAGTTCTGGCTGAATGATGAGGAATGGAAGGATTTATATTCCTCAGCAGCAGAGGTGGTATTCAGCAGGTTCTAACCAGTTTTGGAGAACCGGTAGCGGAAAATTTGAATAGTTCGGAGAACCGGTAAATACCACTTCTGACTGGCCCCACCCCCATCTATTCTCTGCCTCCCGAGTTCCATCTGATTCGGTGGAAATGGGGATTTTGCAGTAACCTTCCCCTGGAGTGGGGAGGAAATGAAGATTTCACAATATCCTTCCCCTACCACACCCACCAAGCCACGCCCACAGAACCATAGTAAAAAAAAAATTGGATTTCACCACTGCCTTGATCATGGCACATACTTTACTCCTTCCATAACTGACAGGAAGAAGCATGTGCATCATTGACCAGAATAATGGATTTTACAGAGATGAGGAGCATCATTCAGCCCAGTTTAAAAGAAGAATCAACTGATAAGGGAGAGACATAATAAACTTAGGGACAACAAGGGCCAAGTGAAGATGAGATAATGAAGGCAAGCAGGAGGTTTTTTAAAAAAGATATTGTAGTATCGGCTATTCAATTTCACAAGACAGACCTTAGGAATAAGAAGTCAGGTAATAATTGATAAAATGACTTCTGGATAATACTAGTGAATATAGAACTATATAGCTGTCATCTATGTAGCAGTTAGTGATTGGTGGTAAGCATTCTCTTCCATTGTATCCTGATAATATTCAGATCATTAGTTCTCTGAGAATTGTTGAAGTTACTTGAGGGTTTATCTGTACCCTCAGGGTCACCTGAATCAGAGTGCAAATGGGTTTGGAACAGGGGTGGGTTCTACTTACCTTTACTACCGGTTCACAGTGGAGCCGCTCGTGCTCCCGCCGTTTTACTACTGGTTCTATAGAACTGCTGTGAACCGGGAGCAATCCATCACTGGTTTGGAAACTTTTTGGGACTACTGAAAGTACTGTGTTGTAGGCAGGGGATAGGTGGTGTTGTATCACTCCTCCTCTGTTGAGAGAGGGCTAAATATCAGGACAAAATTCAGCAGCCCATCCGCATCTGAAAGACAAAGGTCATTCTTTTGGAGACAGTAAAGTCCACATTCTGGACAGAGAGGATCACTGTTTTGAAAGAGGGGTCAAGGAGAATATCTACATTAAAATTGAATAGCCCTCTCTCAACAGAGGGGAAGGGATATAACAACTCATTTTAGTCTGAGGTTGCTTTGAACCAAAACAAGACAACTTTGTGTTGCTAGCATTTGTAATTAATAAACAAATTAAAGGGAAGGATTTGAAATTGAATAGCCATTTTGGTAAAGCAGACATTTTAATAGCTCTGATCTTATCCTAAATAAATAAATTGATTTAGGCCATCTAATCATATTCTGTATAATTGTTTTCCAGAGTCATAATTAGTTGGGCAATATTTATTACTACTTTTTAAAATCTGCATCATAACATAATGGGTATTTCTGTTGATTCCTATTTGGCTATAAAGAGGTATGTAAAAAAAACAAAAGGTCATTTTTTAAAAAAAAAATATTAATCCTGAAGCTTCTGCAAAGTCATGTAAGTATTTTTTTTTAATTCTAAAAACATTTGAAGTGGATTAGATAGTATAAGAGTAATAAACATTGCAAACGCATTCAACAAATATTCTCCATCATTTCTTGCTTTAATTTTCCTGTTATTTCTTAATGGTCATGTCTGGCTGCATAACAGAAGAAGCAATGGTAAGACATCCCTGTTTAATATCTCTTGTTAAGCATATTTTCTGTAAAATATGCTTAACATATTCTGTAAAATATGCTTAACGTGTAAATTCAGAACACTGGCTGTAATTATTGCAGGTGATGGTTTATTAATCAGAGCCATGAGTTTCAATAACACAGAATTGAAACAAAATAATTAAGAATAACTTTCCAAAAATTCATTTCCAAATAATAAAAAGCCTTACAAATATTCATTTCCTGCCTCCTTGAGCTTAATAATATGATACACCCAATAATACCTTGCTCCTGCTTCCATGCTTTGTGACTATAGTGGCAATTGAGTACAAACCAATCCAAAACCTTTTTAAATCATTCTATCAACATAGCCATCCTATTAATCTGAAAAATCAGCCAACCTACTTTGTTTAGAAATCCCAAAAATGTGTGACCTCTTTTCTACAAATAGGAAATACTATTTTAAACGGTATAATACTATATAGGGCAGTGATGGCTAACCTTTTTGCCATTGTTTGCCAAAAGTGGGGGGAGTGTGGGGGGGTCATGTGCACACGTGCCCACACCCATAATTCAATGTGTCCCGCCCCTTTGCACATGCATGCGTGACACACACACCCCATGCTCCTCTTGCTTTTGGCATGTGATGGCCCACTGGGGAGGGCAAAAAATGCCCCCCCTCATTTTTTGCCCTCCCCAGGCTCCAGAGGCTTTCTAAGAGCCTGGGGAGGATGAAAATGACCTTCCCCACCCCCACCCCCACCCCCCGGAGGCCAGAAACAGCTCATTTCCAGACTTCCGGTGGGACCGGAAGGCCTGAAAATCAGCTGGCCAGCTACTGCATGCGCACTGGAACTGAGCTAGGGCAATGCTCATATGCCCACAGATATGGCTTCGCATGCCACCTGTGGCACACATGCCATAGGTTCGCCATCAAGGATATAGGGACTTGAAACATACTTTGATTTTAGTTTGTAACACATCATAAAATCCATGGGTCTGAAAGTTCAGCATTTGACACTGTAGGGTGTGGGATTCCTTCTACTGTAACATCAGATGTCTAAATCTGGGGTTCACCACTAGGCTATATCGCTGAATTGAGTATGTCACTCACACATTTCTTCCCTTACTCTCTAAGGATGATCTCTTCTTCAAGCAGGGCACTAAGGAGAGACAAAACAACATCTGCTTTCACCTTAGTTGTGAATTCTTGGAAACAGAAATGTGTTTTACTTATTCATCACTGACTGTCCTGTTTAAATTATGAGAGAAATGGTGAGTGTACTGGGCGTATATGAAGAAAGGGTTCAAATCTCTGTATTTCTGGGGATTAATATAATAGGGTGAATGTTGTTGTTTTGTCTTCTTCTGACTTATTTCTTCATCTGTGAGGTGGGAATAAAACTTTTGCAATGAGGTACTGTAATTAAGAAAACATAATTTCAACAAGTTATTTTGCACATTATTTTGAAGTGCAGTTGCTTGCTGAGCATTTGGGACAAATGGATGATATTGTCACAATATTTCCGGAGCAACAGAACAGAAAAAAGTTGGGGGGGATGTTATGAAATGGAAAGGAAAAGATTAACGGCATCAATTGATCTTTCATCTCACACACGGTTTGCCCAGGGAACATGAATCCCAAATGTTATGAAGTGGAACGAAAACCACTGAATTAGGGGAAATTACGTGGGAGCCAATTCGTTAAGTAAGGGCTTTCAGATAAGATTCACTGTGTGCACTTTGCATTAAATGATAAATGAACCCCAGGGCTTCTCCAGCCAAAGACGTTTGGCTTGCTGTAATCCATGCTGATTGCTTGACTTCTCATATTCTGTAGATGATTCCTTAGTGTGATTGATGATTTTTATTATACTCTTTTTTTTTTGCACAATTTAAATTGCTAAATATCCAACTTGCTTTATTCCACAAAGTATGAAATGAGGTACCTGAGTTCTAAAACAGTTAATGAAGGGAGACCAAAGAAAAATCTGCCACAGACCATGGTCTGCTGGACCAGGAAAAGCAAGAAACATCTCTTCATCTGGCACAGAAAAATAGCTTTGCTTAATTTACTTCTATCCACATAATTTATCTTAAGAAAGATCGCCCATACCTGACACCTAGGAAGATCCTATATATGAGTTGGGAATAAATGACAAAGATGGACACTGTCAATCTAGACGTTTCCATGGAAGGCATGGAAACAATCACTGGATTCAAAAGGTGCAAGACCAGGGATGTAATTCCTTCTTGGTTACAACTTATGATTTCTTCCAGACTCGTTCTAAAGGTATCAGGTTGACTTTTAGAGGGAGAATTCTGGGTTAGACATCAGTGGTGCTAATAAGTAATTTTGTTGTTGTTAGTTGCAAAGTTGTGTCCATCCCATCGCAACCCCAAAGACAACGTTCCTCCAGGCCTTCCTGTCCTCTACCATTCTCTGGAGTCCATTAAAACTCACACCTACTGCTTCAGTGACTCCATCCAGCCACCTCGTTCTCTGTCGTCCCCTTCTTCTTTTGCCCTCAATCCTTTCCAGCATTAGGCTCTTCTCCAGTAAGTCCTTCCTTCTCATTAGGTGGCCAAAGTATTTGAGTTGCACCTTCAGGATCTGGACTTCTAAAGAGCAGTCAGGGTTGATCTCCTCTACCACTGACCACCTTGCCGTCCAAGGGACTCGCAGGAGTTTTATCCAGCACCATAGTTCAAAGGCCTCAATTCTTTCATGCACAGCCTTTCTTATGGTCCAATTTTTAAAGTAATTTTAGATAGACTTATGTTAGATAGTTATAAATATTATCTAAGGATAAAGAAGATATTTGCTTTTAGAAATAATTTATTTAATAATAATGACAATAAAATAAATGTCCATTTGTAATTTCCCTAATCATAGAATGGTGTTTACATTTGCAAGTAAAATCTTACATTTTCAACCTAGTAAGAAAAAGCTTACACCATGTGAGTGTTCCTTCTCTGAAAAGGGGGGTCTTCTCTGAGCCAATCTATTAGGATTCTTAGCCCAGTAATCAATGGCTAGCTGTAGGATGACCAAAATATCAAGTACTTAGTCCTGCTTAAAATCTGGAGCCTCCATTTGTCTTCTTTCTACTCATTCAGGTAATATTTTTCAGCATACTCAATATTACCTATACCATTTATATGCTATTGCACTCTTTCCCGACTGAATACTCAATTTCCAGCCGTCCCCATTTTCCTTGCTTGCTGCTTTAACTAGCATTTTACCCATAGATCATTATTTTCTCTGACATCAGCAGTTTTCAAAAAAAAAAGTTATCCGTATCGTTCCTTCATTCCTTGCCGCCTCAAGATATTGCTTATGCCACCAAATAATGCAAATGCTATTTCTATGACAGATTTTGCACCATACTTGAGTGTTTCCACCTGCCTTGATTTGATGAGATTCTATACAATGATGGGGGTTTTTGTCCTACTACTCTGCTGCAGCATGAAATAGCAAGCAAAGAAAAATAGGAACAGTGTTGTCGCATAGAGCATTAATGCCGAATTCACAGTGCTACAAAAAGGGATCATTGATAATCATCTAAGGGCATCTTGCAGAAACAGTGCCAAGTTTGATGGGGTTGATAACACAGGGACAAAGAAAAAGAAGTGCATAGAACAAAGCAGAACATAGTATACAACCTAGAGCAGTGATTTTTTTCAAACTTGGCAACTTTAAGAAGTGTGGACTTCAACTCCCAGAGGGAGGGGGGGCTAAGGAATTCAGGGAGTGGAAGTCCAAACATCTTAAAGTTGCCAAGTTTGAAAAACAGTGGCCTAGAGCAGTGCAAAATAAAAAGTAAGCAAATTACTTGCCATGGGACAAAAAAGGAATGCAGTGGCAATAAAAACATTTTTCAAGATTGTCCCAAAGGTGCTTTTTCAGGAGGCAACTGGACTTTCTTTCTTTTTTTTCTTTGAAGATGTTTCGCTTCTCATCCAAGAAGCTTCTACAGCTCTAACAGGATAGTGGGGAATGGAATGCAAATGTCTTCAGAGAAAAAACAAGAAAGTCCAGTTGCCTCCTGAAAAAAGCATCTTTGGGATAACCATGACCTGGATGACTGAGAATCTCTACTGAATCTTCAAGATTGCATCAATTGGTTTGAAATAAATTTAATCAGTTGAAAAGGCTTGAGATTTTGGGGATGTGCAAAACTGAAAATAGATTGTATGTCTTTAGATATCATAGACAACCTGCAAGCAGCCATAGAAAAGAAGTCTGGATGTGTCTCCAGTGTTGAGCAGCTTCCCAGTTTATGTTGTTAGAAGCAATCCTGAGAAGAAACTTATACTGTAGATGCCAGTTGGCAAAATTGCAGGATTGGTTTTCAAGATAATTTGAACTGAATGTGGTTAGAAAAGCCATGTGTACACATAGGTTATGGCTGGATTAGAAAGACTGTGAAAAGGTTGTCCCCCTATAAGTACTGCCCAAAGAAAGTAAGATTTAATGCTAAAGGACCACACAAAGTGAGAGAGAACCTGTATATTCTAGGAAGGAGACAGATTAGATCATCAGGGGAAAAGCCTGAACTCCTTTACCTTATTCCAAGGGATATTGGAGAACATAAGTGCAAAGAGGCTTAATGGAAAAAAAATGTTTTAAGAAAAAAATGAATAATATCAAGATAAGGTTACCACTTGAAATGGAAGGAAGAGAAATGGGATGTGTACATTTTGCAGTGCTTTTATTTTTGCATTGTATTTGTTTTCTCCCTCCCCAGCACAGTATCCTTGTGCTGTGCTGGGGAGGTAGAATAGAGTATTAGGTCTTCCAAACCACTGCCCTAAATTCAAATCTGCTTGGCTTTAACAAGGTTGCTGCATTGTGTACTTTAGGCTACAACCTTGGCTCCAAAGCTCAGGTACTTGAAGGAAACAAAAGTAAGATGCAAACTCTTGTCTGCACTAGAAATATTACATCTGTAAAAACCTAAAGATTTTTTGGGCATGGTTCAAAAAGAGCTGTAGAAAAATCAAAGAAAATGGATGAAAAAACCAGCGCTGTCCGTCTCAAACAAACCTATCATACAAAGGGTTATTTTTGAAGGAAGTAATTATCACTGTGTGAAAAAATGGTAAAACAAGTAGTTAGGCAATATGAAATTATTAACAGCCAAAAAGCCAAGCAAGATAGAGGGGAAACAGAGAACTTCATACATGTTCTGAACTTCATATATGTTTGCTATCAAAACAACAGCAATTCTGTGTGTCCATTGCTTGCTGGTTCAGCTCAGGTGTTGCTGAAACTGTGGGAAAAATGGTTTTCTGACTTGAAACAATCCAGCTTTGTAAAGTTTCTGGGAAGATTGATCAGTGGAAAGTCTTGCTTCACCAGTTCCAAAATCCCAGTTCTTTTCCCTCCTCATTTCCAAACAGTTAACTGCCATAACATTTTTCTTGTTGTATCAAGATGGATGGAAGTGAAGACAATCATGAATAGAAATGGAAAATTGGAAATATGGAAGTATCATTAGTTATGTGTGAGGCTTTGAAAAAGGCATTCAGATGGATAGAAAGCTTTCTATCCATTTGAATGCCTCTTTCAAAACTTCACACATGACTGATGTTACTTCTGCAGAGGTATTAGAACTGAAATATTGTCAGTTATACCAGTATAAAGGATCTACCAGAATTTAACCAAAGACAGTATAGAAATAATTACTAGATTTGCAGATACAACCATGTTGGTGGAGCAACTGTATTAGGCAATTATTTGGGCAAGCTAGTTATGTTTTTTTTTATTAGTTAATAGTTAGCTAGTTAGCATTTAATTCTGGATCCAAAAAAGTGAGAGTATGGCATTTCAACATATCAAGAACATAATTAAAATTCTGGATCTTGGAGCCAAATCTATGTTTTAGAGGACTCTTTTGAATTCATTAACTTCTATCTCTCATACTGTTTGCACAATAGGAATGGCAAGAAAAAAGGATAGTGACTGTGAGACTTTAACCAAGAATGTGATATCCAGGTTGGTAGGGGCTGCCTTAGTATTATAAAATCATAGGGTTGGAAGGCATCATTGAGGTTAACCTGCTCAGTGAAAGAATCCAGTTTAAAACATTAAAACAGAAGGCTGTGTAGCTACTGTTTGAACATATCCGATAAAGAGCAGTGCCCTTCTTATGTGTCTGAGAAGTTGGTTTCACTGTAGAACTGATCTTACCACTAGGCAATTCACATAATTTGAAAAATATACTTATATTAATATAGCCTAAAGCTGCATTTGCTACTTAGCAGGCACTTCACACCACTGGCGCCATGTAGTTTGCAACCATTTACTATTCTACAATATTTTCCACAACTATATTTGATATTGCTCACCTCATAAAGGTGCCTTTAGTGTGTGTGTGTTTTTTTCCAAAGGGAAGAACTTTAACTTTGTTTTTGTTAAATTAACTTTGTTTTGTTAAATTTCATTCTTATTTGTTTATTTTTACGCCATTTCTTTAAACTTTCAAGCTCATTTTATTTTTGTCTGGTTGAATATTTGCAACTAGCAATTTTGTATCATCTGCCCTTTGATAAGCATTCCTGTCAAGCTTTCCCTGACCAGCACTGGAACTAGAAGACTTGCAGATAGCAATTTAAGGACACAGCTCATGATACATTACTTTTATTGCAGGCAATAGAAAAGTTGCTAATGAAGAAATTCAGCAATTTCAGAGTGTAAGATATAAGTCATAAATGTAGCAGAATCAAAGTTCCAAATCTACATTTTTCTCCCACTCATGAAGGAGAATGGACAGATAGCTTCTCTTGCCCAATCTAGCTTTTTAGTTCCCTCTATGTCTTGAGAGAGAGAGAGAGAGAGAGAGAGAGAGAGAGAGAGAGAGAGAGAGAGAGAGAGAGAGAGAGAGAGAACACTCAGGAATGAATTTGAAATTTGTGGTAACCACTAAACATCTCTCCCATTTTATAAGGAACTGCTAATAAGCATTCTTGGAATATTATTTTCAGACCAGTTACAACTCCATTTAGTTGCTGTGCCATCTATTATGCACTTAACTAGCTTACTAATCAGCATGTTATGGGGTACTTTTTCAAATGCTTTGCTGAAGTCAAGGTATATTATATCTACAACTTTTTCACAATCAATTACATTAGTTACCTAATAAAAGAATGTTGTAAGAAAGCCTGGCAGGATTTGTTCTTTATCATGAATGCTGACTTCTGGTAAGTGCCACAATTTTTTTTTCAAGTGCATACAGCTCTCAGGTGTGTAGCCAGTACATTTATGTATTCTTTTCTTTTCATTTTGAATCTATTTAAAGGAGCTGTTTTGTTGTTGTTGTTGTTGTCATCGTCGTCGTCATCATCATCATCATCTCTGATCATCTCTGATCATTCTAAGATTTCACAGTCCTGGCACCAGTTATACAGGTTGGGGTTAGTTCTCTATACTTTTCTTTTGTGACTGGGCCCTTTTTCACTTTCTGTATATATATCTTTTTTGGTTTTATATCTTAATTATGCATTTTAGATAACCACTCTGGTTTCTCTTGCTATCCTACTTTTTTTTTTCTCCTGACTCTATATCTATGGAGATTCTCCATCATCCAGGTCAAAGTTGTCCCAAAGATACTTTTTCAAAAGGCAATTGGACTTTCTGGTTTTTCTTTGAAGACGTTTCATTTCTCATCCAAGAAGCTTCTTCGGCTCTGAAGTGAAGAGCTGAAGAAGCTTCTTGGATGAGAAGTGAAACATCTTCAAAGAAAAACCAGAAAGTCCAGTTACCTCTTGAAAAAGCACCGTTGGTGTCTCCTGACTACAATTGTTTGCATTTGTAATTTTAGTATCTTTTTCTCAACAACTCTGACTGATGTCAAGTTCATTTTCCGATTAGCTTTTCCTACTGTGGGAATTGTATTTTATTATTGCTTTGAGTTTATTAGTATCTGGGGTTTTTTAAAGTACAAGAAACATATTTAACCATTCAGTATTAGTTTCCCTAATTAGTTCCCTAAGAATTGCAGAATTGCCTGGTCACACTCCCTCATTGCTCCTACTCTTTCCACTTCCTCAACTAAAGTTTCCCTATTAATTTGTATTATATCAAGAATAGCTGTTCCTTTTGGCCTATCTTAATCCTGTGAAGAAGAAAGCTGTCCAGGACCAGAATTTTCCTCCCAATAAATGTGAGAGCAATTAAAGCATGTCTCTTTGAAAGATCTGCAGTTTGCTTTTTGGAAGGCACCGTCCGTATTTATATACATATACATATACAGTATATTGTCCAGATTCAGCTGGAGTTGGGCAGTGTCTCAATAAAATAATAAAGTAAAATAAAGTAAAATAAAACTTATTCTTGTTTGGGAAGGTGGTAGAAAGTGCCAGTAAGAGTTTTGCTTCTATCTACTTCTCTAATCATTTTTTGGCTTTGCCAAGTTCAATCACTCAGATTTCTGAGTAGGAATGGATAGTCATGATATATAGTGCATCTCCTCCTCCCTTTTGATTACTTCAGCCCCTTTTGAAAAAAATGGCATCCTTTAATTTCTATACTGCAGTCATGTCAATCATCCCACCAGGTCCCAGTTAAAGCTATTAAATCATATTTGCCCTTCTCTATTAAGAGCACAAGCTAATCTTGCTTACTTTTCCAATCTATAAGCATTACTGTATTAAGAGGACACAAAGTCTGTATTTTGTGTCCTGTTTTGTTCCCATCCCACCCCAGCCTACATTTTAAAGCCCTTTTTATCAACCTCACCATGCTTAGATCAAACATATTTCAAACGTATCCCATTCCTTTTGGGATATTGAGATAGTTCTGAAACCAAATCTGATTGACCCAATGTGCACATCAGTCTTTATATTTGCAGTACTCTTTTTCCCTTTTTGCGGGGGTCCCCTTCCTGGAAAGGTAAATAATAACACTACTGAAGTCCCTTGGGTCTTGTGTTTCCCTCCATGTTCTTCAAAATTTCTGGTATTATGGCTGTTCAACGTTATTAAAAGGTGAAGAACACACTTAGAAATGATATGTAGTCAATGGCAAGCAACCATCTTAAGAATCAGTTACATTAGTGTGTATCATGGGCAGAAAAAAGAATAAGCAAAAATGTTGCTCATACGGAAGTAATGCAACTTGTGGTGGTTTTTGGTTTTTCACCATAAGTACTTGAACAATTGGTATATGGGTACATTTTTTTGTTGTTCCCACCACTTGCAATCTGAGACATCAGCTACATGGATTCACTCTTTCCAGGAAAACTATGGCTACGACTCTAGGTTCCCCTGCTATACTTCTTTTTGTACTTTATTTCATTGAGCGGCAGAATTGCCAGTTTCCAAGCCTATGAAAGGAAATTCAGTAGCTGGACATTAGGACTTTGGATCAAGGAAAGAAATGACTATGTCTTTTGAGACTGTTTCACTACAGTAAAGATGAAGGAAGTTTATTGCAGGAATTGTCTAAATTAAATACAAGACAATATTTAAATATCATCAGGGACCATTTTCTATGGCAGGCAGTGTTGGATTCTGCAGAGATGTGCTTCTTCTGAAAATTGTATTCTTTTATAATTAAGAGGGAAAAAAACGATCCTTTGCATTGCAATATTGGAGAAAATTGTTAAGGGTGCCTCTGACTATAGAAAAACAAACCATTTGATATAAAATAAAGCCAGACTACTAATTTGTGGCACTAATAATTAATATTTTGGACCTAATGCAAAGGCAAAAGTCATAGGTTAAGGCTCTGGTGCTTGTAAAAATATCAAAAGCAATTGAAAAAGAGACTGACAGAAAATATGAGCTTACATATATTTAAAACATTTATGATAGACAATTTTGGCAAAATGATTACATCAGACATCTGGTTCCAAAGACTGGATGTGACTGACTAATAAAAGATTTATAGATGGTAATAAAGAGTCTATGATGGTTTTTTTCTTAGCTAAAATTAAGTAGAAGTAAGAAAAGATCAAATAACAATGTCACCTCTTAATCTGGAACGTTCATTTTCTTTTCTAGGTTGATTTAGGAGTCCTACTCATAAGAATATTGGAAAAAGATTGGTTCCTGAGTAAGTATAAGAAGAAAAGGGCATCAGCCATAAGCAAAAGAACATTTATAATTCTTCAAAAATAATCCCTCTTTTGAATGGGACTAATAATTTTTCAAAGTACATTACCTCATTAGAGCTATTTTTGAACTAGTTTTAAAGTTAGTTGCTTCCTGATATTTTATATATGTGCATTATAAAACGATCGCTTGTACTTAGGTGTGGTTTTAAATTTCTCATTAATGTTATATTGTGTGTGTGTGTGTGTGTAAATAAAATAACATTAGTGAGAAATTGCACACATACATATACATAGGATTGTACTGTCCAAGGCCTAGATTTACATGATCTTCCCTACTTCCTCATCAATTCTTTGGTAGCTGAGTCCTGTGACTGATTAATACATAAGAAACAGCTTTCTGTGTTACTCTGAAATATGAAATTGTAGCTGGGAGATCCGTCTTGCCTATACCCTGATAGCATTCATATACCAAATACATACTGTGTTGTTCTGGTTAGCAGTATCCATAAGCAATCATGATGACATTAAAATGATAATCCGTGCGTTATGACATCACCTCTAAAATATCACAGGTATGAACTTGTACCACCCCATCAAATGAAATGATAAGAACCACAACTTTTGTGTAATAGAATTATTCCTTCCTTGTTCAAATCCTTGGTAGACAACCATGGTCCTGGATAGTTTAACCAATTTGCATTTTTATTTCTTTCTGGCTTTTTATAAGCCATTTAGAGGAATACTTTTTCTCTTTTAAAACTGTGTGATTACTTTTTAACAAGTGACGTGATGGAAAACAATATTTTAAATAAATGAATAGGAAGATTCCTCAGGCAACCATAAATCTTTCCCTAGATCTCAGGTTCTTCAAAAGAGAGCAAATATTTCTCTGAATGATTAAATTGGTTTACATATTAGACATGCATGCCAAAAGCATAAGTTAATTGATGCTGGTTTTTTCCTTTATTTTAATCTGCCCTTTAACAAAGTTCTGTGGGCAATTTACAATGGAAAGTAAAAACAATTAAGATTCAATAGCAACGGAATGAATAATAATAAGCAATAATGCATTTAAAAGGCTAAATATGGCTGAGAACAAAAACTAGAAGCCAAAGGATCAGAAATTCTCAGAAAATAAAAAGCATCATTGGCATTGGATTAGCCTGACAGTAGATGACAAGTGTGGATTCGGCCAAAGTATAGACACTGGAAAAGATTTTGATAGGTAGTACTTGCCACTTACAACTCATCTTCACACAAGATCTCATTATCTGAATATATTCATGTAAAGAAAGGCAGTTATGTAGGTACACTGACCCATTTTTTTTCTTTTGTTTATGAGAGATAATAATTACAAAGATAAAATATGCTGGGTTTCGAACATGAAGGGACAAAAGAAAAAAGAATCTCACAGCATTAACTCATGCAATGTTTCCCCTGTAATGGTAGATAGGAATGACCATGGGAGATAGGAAGGAGACACACTAGACAATGGTCAGTTAATGGCACCTCAGTCCGCAAAAATGAATGGGGATGTGACAAATGTCTCAGAAGGGACCCTCCCTAGTTTCTTCAGCTACAAAGGTGAGGGGAGGGAGATGTACTTTTGGACTTGCAAGATTCTGATAATGTAACCTTACAATAAAGATAGAGCTAGTATTTCCTGGGTGTACTTCAGGGGTGAAATGCTACCAGTTCAGACTGGTTTACCCAAACTGGTAGTAATAAAAGCTACCAGTTCGGGCAAACCAATATTTCTGACAATCAGCTGTGCCGCACAATTTATATTCTGCTTTCTGCTGATTTAAATCCTGCTTTCTAGTGAATCTAAATCACGCGGCACAACTGTCCCCCCCCACTGTTCTACTTACCCTAGAAAAGGCTTAAGCCTCCTTTTTCAGCGCTGCGTGGTAGCACATGTGGTGCACATGTGCGCAAAGCATGCGCTTGGTGTCCACAGCGCGTGCACGCGTGCAGCAAACTGGTAGCAAAGCGAACCAGTAGCATACCTCGGAGCATTTCACCCCTGGTGTACTTCTTGTCTGCCTCGAAGGGTTGTCTGCCTCGAAGGGTCCAGATTATGCAGCAGCTATGGACAGCAGCTGATTGAGCCCAGCAAAGACACAGCTTCTTTACACAACTGTCCAAAGATGCAGCCTGGGGGCTCCCTGCATGCTCCAAAGCATATTTTCTCCTTTGAAGCTGAAGCATTTGGCAGTACTAATAATCCTGTGTGGATGGTGCTTTTCTAAAGAACACAAAAATAGTTACACAAACATGGCCCTCAAGAAAGGATGGGTGGAATAAAAAGCTGAGAGGCTATGTAAAATAAGGCCAGTGTTCCTTCTGGAGATTATATTCTTTCTTTGGCTTGTGAAAAGTTGTAAGCACTAGAGAAAAGGGTGAGACACAGAGAAGGGGAAGCTCTTCGTAGAGGTTGCTTTCACTCACTTGACCCATTGATAGTTAGATGAGTCTCTGTGTTTAAGGGACAAAAGAGAACTCCATGTTTTTCTCTCTTCAAGATGGAGTTTAGATAGAAACAAGGTTTTTCTATTCTCTGGTACTTCTTAATATTCTTAAATGTCTTTTAGCGTTCCACTGATGCTGCATGCCAGGCTACATTATGAGTATTTTATTCTCCCCTTTTTAAATGGGATTACTTACTCAGAGTTTTTTCAGCTTATGTTCTTCTGAAGCTCATCCTCTAACAAGGGTTCTTGATGAGTTCAACTCTCCAACAGTTCCCACCAACAAGAAACTACCTGTACTGAAGCTCCAGAGAGGAGGCTGATGTTAATTAGCATCTCTTCTAACTATATTATTGCCCCAAGAAAATGAGATTTTAATTCAATCCCAACAGGACTTGGACATCTTTATATTAACACCTTGTTTGTAACCCTGTCTCAATGGGTGGCCTCCTTATGACTGCTGTAGATCTGTGCTATGCAAGGGAAGCTTTAATTGAAAACCCTTCCAGCAGGAATACAAAATTCATTATTGCTAATAAGAACTATTTGCAAAAAGAAGACTGGTGAAAGTGCAGCAGGGGGGAAGAATTCACTACATTCCTTTAGGAGTATGCTTTGCCCTCTATATGCTACACAAGTGCCTCTCTGTGATGCCGTGTAGTTCAGCTCACTCCTCTGGCAAAAATTCAGGAATTGTCACTCAAGCTGAAAGCCTTTTCTACAATCTCGAACTCGCTTTTGTGTTTTGTGTGAAATCTGATGATACATGGACAGTTTTCAGTAAAATAGCACATTTGCAAGGCAATTGGTAATGCCCAGTTGAGGCATGGGGGTTATATTTCACTGGAAGCCAGAGAACTTGAGGGCAAACAGAATAGCCAAGACTCTGCAACCTCATTACATAAGGGTAATATAGAGGCAAAACATTCTGTTGAATATTTATGGAAAAGTCAGGGCTGATGTAAGAAGGTTTGCTGCCTGAAGGAAAGGACAAGATGAATCTCCTTGAACACGCACATACAGACACATACACTTTATTCCACATACAGAAACTAACTGGACTCTCCGTTGAATCGTTCTCCGGCAGCGGCAGTGAGCATTTGAAAACAAATCAGTTTAGAGGAAACGGAAGAATATGTGGTGCACTGTCTCTTTCAACAGAAAAGAATGCCCAGAGGGACTAGCAGAAATTGCTCATGGGAATACAGCTTCTGTCTTCGGTATCTATCACCTGAAGCGGTTTCTTCACTTCACATACTGTTAAAATCTGTGTCAGAAAATGTCTTGCCTTGATTCTATTGAGCTGTGGTGCAGATCAATTGAGATTTGCTTGAACCTATCAGATGGAACTTTTTGAATGGAACATGGATCTTTCCGAAGAGTTTCTGTCCCGTATTCCTTTCTAAAGGACAGAGAGATCCAAGTTAAACCACAACTTTAGTTTGAGACATTTCAGCTTCCCTGTATGACATCTCCTTTAAAAACAACTGTCCCTTTTTTTTTCTGCAAAGGCAGAAGGGAAATAGGTGAGAGGGGAAAAATACTAAAATTATCAGCAGCAGTTGTAAACATTACCTGGTTGTCCACTTTTTCCAGAAAGTGCCAGAGAAGAGAAAATTTGTCCTGGTTTTTTTTAAAAAAAAAATTTTTTAAAAATAAAGAAATTTTGTTCCACCTCATAAATGTTTAAAAAGAAATAGCTATTCATATTCAGTCTGTTCATTTTGTAATGCTTTTTTAATTATCATTTTAATCTGCAGAAAAAATATTGCCAAAACAGACAGTGGACCAGAATGTTTTTGAGGATTTACTTAGACCTAGACCTAGACAAGGTACACATAAGAGTTAGAAGATAATAATTAAAAATAGGATTACCTACTTTATTTGTAGGACATAGCGATGTTTTTGTATGTAAAATGATCTCTCTTTTTTTTGGTGACAAGCAAACTTTCACCAGATGTCAGCTCCCCAAATTCTATTTTGCTTCATTCTCTGAAGAGCATGAGTTGTCTACCGGAGAAGGGTGGCATATAAATAAAATTTTAAAAAAACAAAACAAAACAAAACCTAGCCAATACCCTATCTTTGATAAGCTATATGAGTAGGTGGTATTGCTTATTTCCTTCTAGAAATAAAGTAAGCTTTTATGAAATCTGCCTGTCAGAGAACTGCTAAGCAAGAGGAAGAGATAGTAACAGCTAGCCAGAGAGACCATCAAGTGTTACAGTAATAATAAATATTATTTATTAAAAAAGACGAGGGATTTATAAATAACTTCTTAAACCACTGCAGAATGTTGGGGTAGCTCAGAGGACTAATAGCAAAGAATTTGTTTATTAAATAGCAGGCAAAATGGATCATATTATTTTAAAAATAATAATAATAAAGGTTTGAGTAAATATATCTGCTTGTCTTGGTATACTTAAGAACAAGATACGCAGTGTGCCCAGCCACTTGGAAAATCAGTGATAGAGCCAAGGCATAAGGACAGAGGAATCTTTCCTTATAACTGAAGGAATCAATTAGCCTTTAAACCAGGATTACATAGTCCAGGGACCATCCAAGAGCCATCATGCTTATGTTACACACAATATAACAAAAGAGAAAAAGCATTACATTTATTAGAGTTGTAATTATTGGAGGCTGAGGATTTCTCTGGGTGCATTTGAATGTTTATAAGATTGAGAATCTAACCTAAGCAATGATTAGTGCATCAAGCTTTATAGACAGAACATGTTCTAGAACATTACATGTTCTATGACAGACAGGAGATTTATTCACAGGTAATAACCTTAAAGGGATCAACAAAGTCTAGCACCTAGCTAGGTACTTCCTACCCAACAAGAACATTAAAGAGGAGATGCTCTGTGTGGGCATATCTGGGAAGAAAGGTCGAAAGAGGTGCCCTCAGATTAGCAATCTCATAGCAAAGAGAGGAAACATTTCTTAACTTTTAAATTCCTTCTCTAAATCTACATCTTACTGCCCCCATGTGGTCAGTAGATCATGAAGAGTCAATGCCATCAGATTAGGATCTCCGGCACCAATACCTCCCTTTCATTAAATTAATCCAAATTAAAATGAGTTGGATGAAAATGTCCATTTTCATCCAACTCATTTTAAGAAATATGTTCCATCCTGCATGCCACTCAACAAAGACAAATGCTGTCAGTCCAAATAGGACAATGTGATCTAACTTGTCACTGAGCTGATATTTCTGTTTGAAGATCTTACTTTTGCTTACTAGGAAAAAAAAGGCATTTTACAACACTTTTTTGCAGAAAACTCAACTTTTTTTCCCAAAATGTCCTGGTATAACAATAGATCATTTCAGACCCAGTATGGAAATTAATCAATACAGTTGCTATTTGCTTTTGCACTGGGGGCAAAAAAGAAAAAAGAAATAAGACCTCCATAAGAAACCCCTTTGTTATTAACAATGCCAGTAATGAGATGCATCCTGTGATATTGTTGAAGTTACCCCTCAAGAGAAATTCAGTCAAATGACCTCCCAAAACTAGGGCAAAGGATCTGAGAGGCCATTGGAACCCAACTGTAATTTAGCCACTTACTCTTGACTACTATAAGTAGCATCAGCTTGTCAGCATCTCCAACAGAGTTTGGTTGCAACCCCATCATTCATGCATAACATTCTTGAGAAGCCCAGTAGGTTAGGTGAGAATAATATGTGAAGTGTATTCCCTTTCTCTATCTCTCACAGTTTGCCTTATTGATCAAAACAGCTCACTGCTGCAAACCTGTGATATGAGCTTGTCCGGTTTGAACCACAGCAACAAAATAAAAACGAAATTCTAGGGATTATTTTTGCTTGACTTGGGCATCTGTCATCACAGATTAACCAAATGCATCTGCAGTTATTGGGAAAAGTATTTGTGATTAAACCACTTCCATCACATATACTTTAGTGAGAATATATATCCCTCAAAACTGAACTCCTATTTAAGCTACCAATAAGAGGCAGAATTCACCACTGCTGGCACTGAAGTGGCTTAGGTTTTTAAGACATTCCCTTTGAAACTCCCTTCTCTGCATTGTGCCAGTGCCACAGGCAGCCTTTACTTCACCATTGTCCATCTACCAGCTCAAGATGAAGGGTCAAGAAGCATGGTTACTTTTTACCTGGCCATCTAAGCAGACTAACAAACAACAACTACAAGAACCAATTATTCCAATTTATCTCCTTGCCCACTTTCTTGTTCCACTATCTGGGAGGGCAAGAAAGATTAGAAAGTTTCCTGCATCTGAGGGAGTTCAATATCAGTTAAATAAAAATGTTTAAACCCCTAAGGCACATTAGTCCTAAAAATGTTTTAGATAATTTATTGCAGACACCAGTGGGGAGTACATGCAAGATTTGCTGTAGCAACAATCATTCGGATTCATACATCATGGCAAGCTATCATTGGTCTGAACTATGGATTGCTGAATGCACCATAACAGCTGACTTCCTTCTTAGCTATGATTCACAAACTATAATATCTGGGTTTATAAAGATGCTAAGCCCCAAACCAAACAGACTACCGTACATTTTGCTTAAAATGTATGCACCCAGCCTATAAGTACTTTCATCGAGGTCCAGCATGGTGTTCTTTCCCTTTTTCTCTATCCTGAAGCTCCAAATAACAGCACGTCACTGGATTTCTGATAGCCAACAGGCTTCCAGACTGTTCAGAATTAGAGCTGTTCTTCTGCCATCAATAAAGCCATGTGGTTCAAGATAATAGATATGCAAATGTGTTTGGACAGTGAAAGCCATTTCAATGAGGTCAGCAAGATGCAAAGGCAGAAAAAAGTCCTGTAGATGATGTGATAGTATGGCAGATCTATGGAGGTTTTCAGTGATGGGGACTGAAGGCTATAAAGGAACTATCATTCAAATAAAAGCAATGACATTCAAGGGTGATTTTAAATGACATTAAGTCCAAGCTGCCTAGGTTCTAGATAAATAAACACATACCTTCAAGGCTGATTTAGCCATTCATTTCTTGATAAGTATGGCACACTTACTACAGTGGCCTTGGGCAAATGAATGGAAAAAGTAGAATCTTTGTCAGGCAGATTGTTTCATAGTAAACAGCTTTTTTCAAAAAAAAAGAGAAAGAGATCCATATTAAAAAAAGGAATTAACTAACTTTGGCCAATTGATGATTAACAAAAGTATCCCAAGAAGTGGCAATGAAGTATTAAATCTTGGACAAAACTGTTCCCTAATGAGAGCAATTTCTCACTTGGAGAGGGTGAATCTTCACTGCCCTCCAGTGGCTCTTCAGCTGAAGGCAAGTTTGTCTTCTGCTCTACTACTGCCTATCAGCCTCTCCTGCTGGAAAGGCTTGATGTTGCTAGTGAAGCGATAACAGACAAACTGATTTAAAGAAATTGCTAACCTTAGGAAATTAAAGCTATTCACCTCATTCTTACACTGTGGGTTTCCTTACATTTACATTTACATTTCAGGAGCCTGGTTTAGCTCAGCAGACTAAAAAGCATAGTGATTAAAACCAGCTGTCTGCAATTACTGTAAGTTCGAATCTCACCAGGCTCAAGATTGACTCAGCCTTCCATCCTTTCTAAGGTAGGTTAAATGAGGACCCAGATTGTGGGGGCAATAAGCTGACTTTGTATAAATATACAAAAGTATGAAGGCTATTGCTTAATGCATTGTAAGCCACCCTGAGTCTCCGGAGAAGGGCGGCATATAAATCAATTTTTTTAAAAAAAAAAATTCTGAAAGGACTACTGGCCCAGTTTTGGACTGACAAACTCTTGACAGAGCTAATGTAGTTCCAAGGGGGTTTTTTTTGAAGGCTCAAATCCTTACTTATTTTCCCCAAAGAAGATCAGATCAAATTTATAGCGGTATATAATGGTATGACCAGCATTGTTACCATTTTATCACAAATGATAGATAGATAGATAGATAGATAGATAGATAGATGGATGGATGGATGGATGGACGGACAGACAGACAATTTGGTTTATAGATCCATAAGATATACTGTGGCCTTTATTGCTCCAACTGAATTCTTTGCATTTGAGGGGAGATTTTTATAATTCATTCCAAAATAAATTGGGACAGGTTTTTTTACATCCAAAATAAACAATTGGGCAGTTCTCCTTTCAAGGTTAGAAAAATTCATTCTCTCATCAATGACTGAATAACAGAATCAAATAACTACTTGCTGGCCCTGGGTGATAAAGTGACTGAGAGTTGGCAACTCAGGCAATGCAGCCTTGTGTCATGGCAAGGGCTAGCAGGTGGGAGAAGTTCATTTTGTTGGAGGGCTCTCTGAAGCCACAGGTTTGCAGGGCTTGCTCAGCTGTAATGGATATCACAAAACTAGTTGTTTTTAAAAGCACACATAAACAGCAAGACATTAAATGCTGCAATCAATAAACCAATGGAGAAAGCAGGGAATTGGCAATAAGAAAAAGATGGGGAATTAAAGGAATAAAAATGAGCAGGAGCAAAAAGAAGGTGCGGTAAAGACGGGGGGGGGGGGAATAACAGTTAAGGCAGAGGTTTCTTTCCCAAATAGTAAGATATTGTTCAAACCAGTGGTGAGCAACTGGTTTCAGCCAGGATCAGGCTTTGTCACTGTTCCATTGCTGTGGTTGTGCAGCACACCAGAGTGGCCAGGGAGATTTTTGCATGAAGAACTAGGAGGGAAGGGCTCTGAGAAATTAAACGGGGTGCCTTAACTCTTACACTTCAAGAATGAACATTCAGCAATGCGTGTTGCTTATGAACGTCCTTCAGCTACAGTTGCCCATAAATTCCTGCTATTTTGAGATACAAAGTTCATAAATGTTTATTTATGCATTTACTAATTTCATTCATATGCCACCTGATCCCCAGCAGTTTACAAAGTGTAAAAAAAAAAAGCTTTAACAAATTAAAACAAGAGAACGTAAAACAAAAAAAGAGCAAAGATAGCAAAGATAACCAACCCAGATGAGAAAAAAGGAACAGATGACAATTCCTTCTGGAATCCTAATAGATGGCATTGTTTAATCAGTGGAACATGGAATATGCCAGCCTGCCAGATCATACAGGTAGTATCTCAATTAACCAGGCCCCATACTCTGTAGGGTTTCATACCTGGCACCTGAAAGCAAACTGAGAACCAGCGCAGCTCACAAAGCAAAGATGTTACATCGGCATACTGAGGCATGCCCATGTCACTACATTCTGGACCTGTTGAAGTTTCTGGGTACTTCAATGACAGAGTGAAGAGGTATCACATAAGCCTTAAAATAATCACATCAGAGTTCATAAACAAAGAAGAGGAGTTCAGATGGACTCACAATTATTGATTGATTTGATTTGATTTGATTTGATTTGATTTGATTTGATTTGATTTGATTTGATTTATATGCCGCCCTTCTCCGGAGACTCAGGGTGGCTTACAATGCGTTAAGCAATAGCCTTCATACTTTTGTATAGTTGAAGAGTCACACCTAAAGAATGTTTAATCCACTTTGGAGTGGATATTTTTTAGCAGGGTGTCACTGAGCTTGTCCTAAGCCCTGCACTGTTCAACATTTTTATCAGTGACTTAAAATTGAGGGGAAGGAAAATTAGAATGTATAACTAACATTTCAGAGGAGAGAGAGAAAACTAAAAAAGATATAGATAGGCTTGAGCTATGGATTAAAATGAACAGGATGAAATGTAACTGGGATAAATATAAAATTCTGCATCTGGATAAGAAAAGACATAAAAGATAAATTTAAAAAATGGGAAAACCTGGGTTATTAGACATGAACCAACATTGTGTTGCAGCTGCAACAAAGGCAAATGCTTTCATGGGGTGTATTAACAGGTATATAGAATCCAAATCATGGAAAGAAAATATTTCATTCAATTCTGCTGTGTTTATACCCCACTATATGTATTACCGGATACCACTGTTCAAATAAGAAACTTAAGTGAATTCAGAGGGTGTTTACAAAGACAGTAAAGTCTGGAAACTAAATCCTGTGAGGAAGGGTATGGGTAGGTTTAGTTAGTCCATAGAAGAAGTGGCTGCAGGAAGATGTGATAGCTGTCCAAGTATCAGAAGAAGTGTCACATAAAAAAAGAGAATGGATTATTGATTGTCCCAGGAGCAAAACAGAACCAATGGATAAAAACTCTCATAGGAAGAATTGTCTGAAGGCAATTCAGACAAGGTATCAAGAAGGGTTATCTGACTATATGAGCTGTCAGCCATACAACAGACTGTCCTTCACCAGAAGCTGTCAGAAGCTGGATCTTCTTCTATGCAGAGTGGATTCTGCACTAAGCAGGGGGTTGGACTGGAGATCTTTATGATACCTTTCAACTTTATAATTGTATGTACTATGGAAACATTTTTTAAAAACCTAAACGCAGTTCTTTCCACATATATAATACACCTGGACTGCTGTTTAGCCCTCTGCTATAGAGGCTTATGTCACCCATTTTGTTCTTAACCTCCCTACGAGAACAATTGGCCTAATTATAGGAGCAGGTCAGGATTTTTAATGGATTAAATAAATGCATTAAGACTCTGCAATATTTTAAATCCATTTTGGGTCTAAAGTTGCTATGATTGGAGAAACACTGTTTTAAGATGTATGGACTTCATCTCCCAGAATTCCCCAGCCAGGAATAAATGGGGTGCTGTAGGATGTCAGGCCATCGTTAGCAATATTTTAAGTCAATGGAACATGGTTGTGGGGCTTTTATAATTTCCTGGAACTACAAATCACAATATATTCAGCAACATGGGAAGTGTCATCTAAACACATCTGTGTGGGCACCAGCTTTGAAAATGTTCCTCTTCATCCAGTCAAGAAACAATAGGCTGACTGCCTGAAGAAGCCACCATTACTCCATTATCATGGTCAAAACCTTGAGATTATCAATTCTCAGTTTTGCTAATATATCTTATACAGGTTGCCTCCAAGATGATTATTAAAAACAATCATCAGTTACTTTCATTTGCATTTATTTAAAGAGATGAAAGACAGTGCTTTTATTTATTTGTTTGTTCATTTATTTATTGCTGATAAATGTGTGGCTGAGAGATGTTTACTAGTTAAATTATCTGTTCAGGGTGTTAAGCTAATAAAACTGCCAAATTGCTTCTTTAATCTTAATATTGGCATATAGGTAACATAAAGAACAGAGATGGACATATCTAAGGATGGCTGGAATATGAAGTGCTTATCACAGCAGGAATCCAGATTATCAATCAAATAAATAAATAATATCGGTGCAGATATTTTAATATGCTACAGATCGGCATCCAGAAACCACTGGCACAAGAAGCCTTGAATGTTTAATCCTTAACTGTCTGTAGCCCAGACAGACAGCATCAGCATCAAAATTAGCATCTCTTTGGCTGAGAATAGTACCAGCAAGCAAACAAGCAACAATAGGGGAAAGAAGCCACTTAAGAAAAAGAGGTAGAACATAGGGAACCTTTAACACTGAGCCAGTCACTCTGTCTTGAACATAGAAAGAAGACAAGGGAAAACCATTTCCAAAAATGTTGCCTAGAAAACTGCAGAGACTTGTCCATAGAGTTATTAGGAGTCACATCTAGCTAAATAGCAACAAACCAACCACCCCCAACCCCTTCAGGATTGGGTCATCCAGATAGAGGATGTCATGGATTGAATTTGAGTTTATCTCTGCACAAAATCTCTATTAGCTAATTGTAAAGAAGGAGAGCCCAGATGTCTTCATACTTATTCTAATTCTCCATTTAGCTTTTGTTTCTGGAACAATGTTTAAAAATAGTCACCATGTTCCAAATACGTATGTCAAAGATTTCAAGATGGTAAATCCATCATTTCCAATTCTCACTCCAGTTCATTTTTTTCTCCATCATTAACTTTGTTGTGTCCTATTTCCACATTCTTTTCATTAAAATCTTTTCCTGAAATTTTGCACAACACTCCACACACATTTCTCCTGACATGCTTTTTTTGCTAGTCTTTCTAATATAATACAGATTTACTATATTTTGTGCTTTCTCTTGTGTATACACATATTCATGCACTTTTTTCACTGCAGAACTGCATAATAAAATGCAAGAAAGCGTAAATATTAAAAAATCTGCATTTTGGTTTACATATTGGTATAATGTATATATAAGGAGAGTGCATATTAAGTTGAAAGCTACATTAAATTGGCTCCAAAGCTGATCATAGTAACTCAAAACTCCTTTTTTCATCCACCTCAAATAGTAATGGTTCATAGGTAGCAACAAAACCATCACAGAAAGCTATTATTTGTAGTTTTGTGATTATTGTGTAGTCATTCAAACCATACAGTGAAGTGATTGATGGGTGGATCTTTGTGACCAATTCTATCACTGCTGGTCTGATCTATTCGCAAGTTCGTTGTTCATTTTGAAACTTGTCGTATACAGTATATTCTGAATCCAGTAATTTGTGGCCTCATTTGCTATTATGAGCCTCATATGAAGAGTTCAACATTGAATTTTATCTGAAGCATGTCAAAAGTCTCAGCCAAGACTGAGAGATTTTGTGACTGAACATTGGATTAGCCTTTCCCCATTCAGGTTTGGGGGTTCTCACAAAACTTCACACACCAGAAAGTAACAGAAGTCAATGTGAAGAGCACGTCTCTTTTCTTTCTTAATTTAGGACTATCTTTACATAAAGAAAAGCTTCTGACTGGGAAAGTGAATATAGAGACTAGAATAGAATTCTTTATTGGCCAAGAATGATTGGACACACAAGGAATTTGTCTCTGATGCATAAGGTCTCAGTGTACATAAAAAGACAAGATACACTCATCAAGAATCACAAGGCACAACACCCAGTGACAGTCATATGATACAATAATATGGAGATATTATCCAGAAATTTTCCAAAACCCTGAGCTATTATTTGAGTGGAGGAGTGGACATTTAATCATTGATAATCATTCCCTTTCATCAGTATGTTTAAATGGGCACTGAAAATATTCAAAATATTCAGTCAGTTTTAAAATTGTTTATGTTTCTGAAAAGTAAGCTATTAAGAAGCTCTCAGTTATTTCTGCCCTTAAAACACAATTTCCCAGAGTTTTCATTTAGGCCAGGCAAATTAGATTAAAGCCAAGTAACTTTTCTTCATCTTTGTAGTGACCATCCAGCTTACTTAGTTATCTTACATTTCTTATCACCACTGTACCATCAAATTCAAAATCAAGAGCCTTGGATAGTACAGTGGTCTAAAGCACCCTGTTATTAACACCAGCTGCCTGCAATTATTGCAGGTTCAAATCTCACCAAGGCTCAAGGTTGACTCAGCCTTCCATCCTTTCTAAGGTAGGTAAATTGAGGACCCAGTTTGTGGGGGCAATAAGCTGACTTTGTATAAATATACAAAAAAGTATGAAGGCTATTGCTTAGCACATTGTAAGCCGCCCTGAGTCTCCAGAGAAGGCCGGCATATAAATCAAAATTAAAAATTTTTTAAAAAATCAGTGGAGAACATGCTCGAAGGAAACGATCAATTCAGGATCTTTATTACTGCCAATACAGTATACTATTTCTACTACTGTTAAGAAGTAGTTTTGTGGATAAGCTAAATGGTGCACTCCTTTCCCAGAGCATCAACTAAGTTGGGCCTCCGGTGCTTCCAGGTGGGATGAAGCAAAGTATATAATGAACAGGCAGAGTGACATGTCCCCATCTTTTTGCGTGACAGGCAGGGAGCTGTCTGAGGATCATTGGGGACACTGGATTCCCTGCAGCTACCAGCTGTTGATATACAAACTGTCATCCCAGGAGGATTTCATCATTGTCTTCACACTGCCTTGAAGGTATTGCCAGATTGGCCTTCTGAGAGGTGAATTACCAAGCAGAGAAAGATAAATAGGACTGTATCAGACACATTGCTAACCTTCCAGCATCATAGAGATGAACCTTTTCCTGCCTTCAAAGAAGACAAATACTGGGGCTTTATGAGCAATTTGAGAAAATAACATCCCTATCCTGAAGTATTCATCATCTGGCCAAGGACAGTGAGGGATCTGTACATTCTTGGCACTAATATAGGCACCTCTGCCCCCAAATGGTAGTAAATTAACAGTTAGATGAAAAGTGGCATGAGAATAAGAAGGGAGACTCTTTTGGACTATGTATTTATTTAAGCCCATTTCAAGGCCATCCAACCACTTAATGTCTCTATGCAGCTTACAAATAAAGAAGAAAGCAATATATATAAGAAAATCATAGCCAGCTGAAAGACCAATTAAAAAAGCAATACAAAAGGAAATATATGGGGACTCTACAAGTACCTTATCCCAAGGTCTGAGAGAACAACTGAATTTTTTAATGATTTTTGAAACATAAAGCAACCAAATCACTTTGAAGGTACAACATAAATTTATTAAGCATGCAAATAACTACAGTGTACACTGCGCTCCCTGGAAAGCATTGGCATCTTGCTGAGCTGCTCCAAACAAAGCAGAGGAACAGCTTATATGCCTTTGGCCTTTGCTACATTACAAAGACAAGGCAAAGAAAAAGGCAGACACAGTGTAAACCACAGCACGCCATTGGAGTGTTTTTGATAAACCTATTCATGTGACCTTTTCATTTATCCTTTCCAACTAGGTCAGCATGTTAGTTATACTATCTTTGAGAAACAGTCAGGGAATAGAAACCATTTGGTTTACTGAGCAATGGGTCCCTGTCTGATTCTCTCCCCTGTCCCCATTCGGTATCAATTCCGCTTCCAGTGAATGTTTTGTTACAAGGGGATTTTAAACAGTTCACATCCAGGGTGAACAGGTTCTGGAGAACCGGTAGTGGAAATTTTGAGTAGTTCAGAGAACCGGCAAATACCACCTCTGGCTGGCCCCAGAGTGGGATGGAAATGGAGATTTTGCAATATCCTTCCTCTGCCACACCCACCAAGCTATGCCCACATAACTGGTAGGGAAAAATTTTGAATTTTACCCCTGATTGACACATATTGGTGTGGGGGGAGGGACACATTCATTAAGATAGAAACTGTACAAATCCCTGGGGAGCTGTGATTGCAGAGAGCACGCACCATAACCAAGTTTTATTTCATGCAAAAAAAGTCTGTAAGGCATTTCCAATCAGCCATCCAGTGGTGGGTTGCCCCCGGTTTAGACTGGTTCTGTAGAACCAGTAGTAAAACTGGCCCTGAAATCATTAGAAGCATCTGCACATGCGCAGAAGCTTCTATGCATGTGCAGAATCAAGGCGCGTGTGCGATCCTGTTGTGAACCGGTAGTAAAGGTAACTAGAACACACCCCTGCAGCCATCCATATAAATATTGTCTTTTCTCTAATCAAGAAAGTCAGTTTAGTCATCTCTGCATCTTCCACCATATTCACCAACCATTCCTCTATCATGGGTAGTTTTACTATCATTTTAACCCCAAAAATTAAGAGCCATGGTGGCGCAATGGTTAGAATGCAGTACTGCAGCTACTTCTGCTGACTTCTGGCTGCCTGCAGTTTGGCAGTTTGATCTTCACTGGCTCAAGATTGACTCAGTCTTCCATCCTTCCAAGGTCAGTAAAATGAGGACCCAGATTGCCCACTTACAGAAGGCTTTTAAAGCACTGTGAAGCTGTATATAAATCTAAGTCCTATTCCTATAAATTAACAAATCTGCCATGTTCATCAGTTACTGAATGAGTGAGAGTTAATATACAAACAAATCCATTTCTGCAGGATCCAATCTGAGTCGATCATTCTCTACATTCCAGTAGACAGATGTTCCCTGAGGATGAGCTCCAGCACAAGTCCAAAAGCTTGGAAGACTAAACCTCTGATCCTGGTGACTGACCCAGATTGCATCCTCCAAGATTATCCTGGGACACGTATTTGCTTTCATTTGTGAAATCCATTTCTCTTTCTTTCTTTACGCAGGGATTCTTCTTCTTCTTCTTTACATGATCTTTTACAGTTTCATGCATCAAGGGAGATACAAAGTTCTGGTTCTTGCTCTTCTGGTGATCTCAACCATTGTTATTTGATGATGTTGCAGTGTGTCTTTGATGTTGTCTCTCCTTCTTCTTCTGGGTCTGCCTCATTTTTCTTTTACCTTCTTCTCTTTTTGCATATGTTTTGTATGGTATAGAATTCCACGACATTCTCTCCAGGTGAGTAAACCACTTTATTTGCTGTTTTTGTATGTAATTTAAGATTTAAGACTCAAGGATTTATAGGTCAAATATTTTATCTTTTTTTTTCTGATGTGAATCCATTATAGGCAAATAATGACTTGCTATAAAATTTTTCCAATTTTTTTTTATTTTGAGGAAATTTGCTCCATTTATGTTTCATGTTAAACATTTGTAATCCATATTCATTCCCAAAATTTAGAAAGGTCCATACCTGCAGTGGCTAATTCAGTATCATCTTTTTCCAATTCCCTGTTGCATCTGTTGTCATTTGATGAAATTGTTCCCACTGTAAATTCCATTTCCATCTTTTCCATTTCTTCTTTATATCATTTTTTAAAACTCTCCATCTTCTGAACAGAATGTCTATTGTTTAAAGTGAAAATCACACCTTCCAATTTATCCTATCAAAATGGGATCTTTTGTTTTAATTTTCAATCAAGAAGGCATATTCTTTTCTCTTACATAATAATAATCTTTTTTAGAACAATTATATCTCTATTATCCATTTTCAATCCTGTTTAAAATACTGCTGCAGGACTTGATTTCTTGCCTTCTTTTTCACAAATTATACCAAAATAACCCTAGGGACATTCCTTATTCTATATACCTTATCATATTTAGATAGATCTTGAAAATCCATCTCTTCCTCATCCAACTCCTAAAAAATTATCAAAATATTAATAATTTATTGTCTTATATTGTAATCTGGAACCTCTGAGAAGGTTCTAAATCTTAAATAAATTATTTCTCAATGCCAGCAAAATCAGATGTGTGTGTGTGTGAGAGAGAGAGAGAGAGAGAGAAAGAGAGAGAGAGAGAGAGAGAGAGAGAGGGAGGGAGAGAGGGAGGGAGGGAGGGAGGGAGGGTGGGAGAGACCATTTGCAGTGGAACTTAATTTATTTTACTTTTGCCTTGAGCTTGTGTGGTTTGTGAACACATCAGGCTGGCCACTATGGGAATAAAATGCTGGACTTAAAAATCACCAAGTATGGTTATTTCCATGTCCATTTCCATAAAGACAGATAAATGATTATATATAAAGTCCTTAACTTTTAATTTTACTTTTAAATCTGACAATACATTTTATATCAGTATATTTCCTATTTACATTATTTTTTAATTTATTTTTAAGTGTCCAGGAGAATTTTCTGTTTCATGGTAGAATTCAATGGTTGCTTTAATTAGAATTTCTTTTTAAATACTTAAAGTGCAAAATGTAAAATGAGAAGCACAGACAATCAGGACTGCCTGGAGCTAGATACATTAATATGATGTGCAGTGGTAAGGAAGATTTTGATTGCTCTGTGATAAGCAAAAAAATCATGGAGAATTTATTTAAAAGTGTATTTTTATGGCTGTTTCTGAGATTTTATGGCTATTTCTGAGGAGATGAAATATGATACAAACCAGTGGTGGGATTCACTTACCTTCCCTACTGGTTTGCAAATGTGAGCATGCTCACTTCACTCATACACACCTCGTCTGTGCTTGCGCACAGCCTCCTGCACATGCACAGTGCTCATGGATTGCATCTGGGGCAGTGGTGGGATTCAATTTTTTTTTACTTCCAGTTCTGTGGGCATGGCTTGCTGAGTGTAGTATGGCTTGGTGGGCATGGTTTGGTGGGCGTGGCAGGGGAAGGATACTGTAAAATCTCCATTCCCACTCCACTCCAGGGGAAGGATACTGTAAAATCTCCATTCCCTCCCTGCTCCAGGGGAAGGTTACTGCAAAATCCTCATTTCCTCCTGATCAGCTGGGACTCAGGAGGCAAAGAATAGATACGGGTGGGGTCAGTCAGAGGTGGTATTTACCGGTTCTCTGAACTACTCAAAATTTCTGCTACCAGTTCTCCAGAACTGGACAGAACCTGCTGAATACCACCTCTGGTATGGGTGGGTGGGTGGAACCGCCCGCAGTTGCTGTTACTGGTTCGCCCAATCCGGAGAGAACCAGTTGAATCCCATCACTGACACAAACATATAAGGTCAATCAAGAATGGTGGCACATTTGATAGATGTACCAAATGGCAGCTAAACCAACAACCTAGAGATATAGGTCAGTTTCTTGCTGTTCCAAAGTTGTTGTAGGCTTGCTCACAGGATACAAGTTTATTTTTAGGTACTCTTAAGGAGAAGACTAGGACTTCACAAATTAAGGAAATTTCAGAACTTGGAAAGCACAATACAGACCTGTCTCAATTGAAGAGTGGCTAAATTTACAGTTATGGCTTTAAAATGGCAGATAGGGAGCTCCCCAAACGCCTCCCTTTCTGCTAGTTATAAAAAGATTTTCTATTTTTAACATCAAAACAGGAGTTGTAAACAAGAGGCTGGAAACCAATGGGATTGACCATCTCCACTCAGGCTCAAGGAACAAACTGAAATTTGAAGGGTGTTGGATTTTCAGTATAATGATTTGGCACAGATGTAGCATCTGTTCTAACGTTCCCACAATTCTCTAATGTAGTGTTTCTCAACCTTGACAACTTCAAGATGCTGACTGGGGAATTATGGGAGCTGAAGTCCATACATCTTAAAGTTGCCAAAGTAGAGAAACGGTGCTCCTGAAGAACAGGAAAAAGTTATCTAAAAACTGTGTTAAATTTAGTTGCTGTTGATGTTTGTAAGTGTACAGAAGTGGAAGGAGCGACCACAAGACAGATCAACCATTTCAAATAGCAGGTATGAGAGAGCCACTGACCCCCTGGCCCCTTTTCCATAAGTGCAATATTAAGAAGGAAGGGGCAGAATTTCATCTGATCAATTGTGCCTGCCATTGTGGTGCCGTTATCAACCCCATGAAAACGATCCTGCTTTATTGTCTCTTATGATTATGATCTCTAATATTGTTTTTTTTCCTTTCCCAGCTCTTGACTCAATCCCCCACTGCTTGATTGTGACTCAGTATTTCCATGTATTTCATTGTTTCCAGCTTGAGAAGCTTGAAATATAGTATCAATTCTTTTCAATAAAGCAGAGGTAATTGAACTCAAAGCTTCCTCAAATTCAGACCATTGAGAGTTAAATAACCCTCCTTTCCTTTCTTTGTTTTCGAGAAGCCCAGCCATCCTGCCCCCCTTCTTCCTTCCCCTCCAGAAGGACGGGGAAAAAGAAAAGAAAAGAAAAAAAAGAATTTCAAGAAGAAAAAAGAAAAAAAAAGACTTTTTAATTTATATTGCTGCTTGAGTTATTATTATTACATCCTTTCTTATTCCATCCACTTTTCAAAAAGGAGTTTTACGTTTCAAACAGGGGCTTATCAATAATTATTTTTAACTTTCACTTCTTCATGCCCTGTTGAAACTCAAACGCCATCTTGCTTTCACTTTCCACTTAAGAGAAATCTTTTAAAAAAGTAAGTCCCTGGAGTTAGAAAAAGAGAAAAAAAAATACTTGCTGTTTCCTTCGTGCAACTTGTGCTCTGCCAACTTGATTCAAAGGTATTTGTTTAAAGTTGTTTGATGGGGTGGCCGCGGCATCTAGTTCTGACAGGGAAAAACTTCCCAGTCAGAGGCATCCCAGGTCCGGAGCTTTTGACAGGCTTCACGGGGAGCTCTCATCTTCGAGCACCAGATTGTTAGGTAAATCTGGTGCCCTCAGGGAGCTCTACCCCACCCGTCTGCTCTCCTTCCCCCCTTCTTCCTGGGGGGAAGGATTCCAAACCGCAAGACAGCCGATTTTCGCTGTTCTTGCGGTTCTACGGAATCTGGGGCTGGCGCTTCAAAAGAAGCGTCTGGCGATGCCGCTGGCTCAACCGGAAGTCCGATTATGATCTCTAATATTGATGTTCTCTATACACGATCAATAAATTTATGCAACCTGAAATAAATTTACAGCAGATTATCTTATTTAAATAAGATATAGGTCAGTGTTATCTTCTGTCTGCTCAAAATTTTATCTTAATCTTATTTTATGGGTGATCTTTTTACATTGCCATCTGTGGTTTGTATTTTTATCTCTTCCACCAGTAAATGTTTTCATGATACTACTTATAATTGAAAAGAGACTTTTATCTTTTGGGGGGGAGGGAGTTTGAGTCTGATCATAATTTGGGAGTGTGAGCTATTTCCCAAAGGAGAAAGGTATGCTTTCTCTAGACGCACATCAAAATGTGACAAGCTTAGGAGGTAAACACTATAGAATTTAAAAACACTTTAAATAAATATATTTGGAGCAGGGGTGAAATCTACTTACCTTCTTTACCAGTTCAGAAGTGCATGCACCATACATGCGTCACATGCACACATGTCACATGCACAGGCAGATCCTCTGCGCATGCGCAAAACCTTCTGCGCATGTGCAGAGGGTAAAAAACACATTACTTCCTGGTTAAAACCAGAAAGTAATGATCCCCGGGCGGGTGGGCAGAGCCTCGCGCCACCATTGCTACCGGTTCTCCGAACCACCTGCCACAATTGCTATCGGATCGCCCGATCCAGTCCAAACTGGGAGGATTTCACCCCTGATTTGGATGTATTTTAATGCACTGAAAACACAAGTTCAAATAAAATCTGCAGTAATAATGTCGTGTTTGGGTATTCTACCTAAAGGAGACATCTTTGTTTGCCATGTTGCTATAAACAATTTTTCATATTTTTTTTTATAATGGTACCAAAAAATCCAGTGCATGTCAGTGCATTTAAACCAATGCTTAATCACACACATATTCAATCTGTACTGGCATAAAAGCCAGGATGGGTTATTCCAGAAAGTACGAAGCATGAATCAGCTGGTTTACATTATTGTAGATCCCCCTAAATCTGATTTAGGTTGCATTTATCTAGATTAGCACTCTGGACATGGTGTAGATTAACTGCTCTGCAGACTCTCCTTTGGTGATTTGTGACACTGACAGCTTGAATTGTGGGTACATTGCACTATAAATAGGCAGCAAATTAGAAAACTCTAGCTCCTTGTTCAACAATAATTCATCCTGCTATTATGAAGCTGCTGTCACTGTCACTCACTGAACATCTTTCCTCTTGGAATTACAGAGAATGGGAAGGAGTTCCATAAAGTGTTCCATGCTAGTGTACTTTAGCTCTTCTGCTCTGTAACTCACAGCTCTTGCACACTTCCCTTTGTTCAATACCCAGTACTAAGTGTTATTGGGTTGGGAGCTGTGACTAAGGAGTACAAGTGGTCCTCAATTTACAACCATTGTTTAGTGACTATTCGAAGTTACTGAAAAAAGTGACTTATGACCATTTTTCATACTTACCACCATTGCAGCTCCCCATCATCACATGATCAAAATTCAGATCCTCAACAACTGGTTCATTTTGCAGTGTCCCAGAGTCATGTGATCACCTTTTGTGAACTTCTGACAAGCAAAGTCAATGGGGAAGCCAGATTCACTTTACAACCTTAACTGTTACTAATTTAACAATTGTAGTGATTCACTTGGCTTTTTCCTCTTCTGATTGGAGTTATTAATTATTCTGGCAGAGGTGTTTCCTTCTCCCAAACAGAATGATTCAGGGCTCCCAGCTGAGCTTTGAACTAGCTTCACTCACCACTGAATCTGCTGAACTCTATCAGTCAGTCCTATGGGCAATTTCTTACCATTGTCTATTTGGTTCCTGCAGTGATTCTCAAAATTGCTTTGCTGTTTACTGCCAGACAACCTGCTGGCTGAAGCCTTTCCAGAGTCCTCTTCACTGGCTAGTTTGCCACTCAAAGCCCACTCCCTGACATTGACCAGGACCACCAACCAGACTCCAGTGATACCCCTGGTAGCCAGCCTGCTGGCCAATACCTCTTCCAAATTCCTCTTAATGCAAGCCTTATCACTGGATCCTTCTGCTGCCAATGCTTCAGGTTTCATTGCTAACTACCCTGCCAGGTGATGCTAGCTTTCAGTGACCACTGTCATGATTGTTCCTGACCGTGTCACCAATTGAACTCCATCATGGATCCTACACTGATTTATAACATTCTTTAGCTTGCTCCCTGGGATGCTGAAGCTCTTCAAGCTCTTTAGTGGCCTGAGACAAAGGACTTCAGCCTTTGGAAGCCTTCTCCTACCCACTGTGATTGTGCTCATCCAGCCACCTAAATTTGGCTCTTCTCTAGCTATGAGCGCTCCTGAGGAGTTGGGGTGTATTTGTGGGATGAAAGGATGAGTTGTTTGTGTGATAGGGACAGAACAGAAAAGCCCAGTCTTCTAGATAACCTTTTATAATCCTTTTATAAAAATACATCTTTCTTGATTTGCTTCTCTCTCTATATATATAGCAATAGCACTAAGACTTATATACTGCTTCATAGTTTTTGCTTTACAGCTCTTTCTAAGCGGTTTACAGAATCAGCATATTGTTCCCAAGAACCTCATTTTACCAACTGTGGAAGGATGGAAGCCAGCTTAAGCCACTTTAAGCCAGTCAGGATTGAATTTGTATATATAATAAGATGTACATGAGTTAAGCTACAAGTTAACTCATGCAGGACCAGTCAAACATTTTGCTATTAGGGATAGAGAAAAAATATGTTTCTCCTCCCCTCCCATTAATAGAAATGGATTGCTCCAACCAATGAATCCTATTTCAATTAACAACCTATTGGCAGCAAGCTAGCTTGGTGGATGCAAAGCAAACTGTGCTCTTCATCATCTTTCCTTGTCCCTGCATCTGCCACCAGCTACCTGAGGTGACCTAATATTAAACATGGCCCTCTGCACAAGCTAAGTCAATTTAAGGACAGATGCTCTGATATATTGCTAACGATGTTGGTTTTCCAGTTTCTAACAACGCCTCAAGCGGCTGTGGGTTATTTTTAGGAAGCATCAAAAAGTGATGAGAACAGCAGACAGGAAAAAAAACTACCAGATACATGTGTGTGTTTCCCCCTAAATTTGCACTCTTCTTAGAAAAAGCTATTCACATATGTTTTTCTTTTTAGCTATATACCTACAATGAATATACATTTTTATCAGCAATTCAATGTTTCCACGGCCAACCCTACCAAGCCAGGTCTGGGAACATCTTCTTCAGAAGCTTCCTAATTCTGCCTCTTGCCTTTTCACAACTGAAGATCTATTATGAAAGAGGATGCCAAGATAGAGAGGTGAGATCAGTTTAGTTCCTCTGTCCCAAAATATTTGCTGACACCTGCTTAAGGAAGACCTCAGCTGAAAGTTGTAGGTTATGGAACTTTCTAGACTGAGCAAGAAAAGAACTCATCCCAGACTTTTTTCTAAAAAAAAAGTATATTTGTTCAAAGAAACGGGAAACATATAAAAATAGAAGCAGAATATAAGAATGAGCCAATGTTTGCATAGTGTAATATTGAGAAACATCTGGGATTTGAAACAGTCAAATTCAAGAATTGGTTTAAGCTACTACTTAACAAACTAGTTTAAAACCCCAATTCTCCCTATTTTTATTTTCATGCAATCTTTTGATAACCTGCATGTAAAGAAAATCTCAAACTGATTGATTAGATGCCATCAAGTTGTTTTTGACCCCTACCAATCAATTAGACAGATTTTCTTCAGGAAGAAAATTCCTTTACTTCATGTGAAAACAACGACACCAAAATCACAAAATGTCATGCTGTCCAGAGAGAAAAAGCAATAGTGCTTTTCTCCTTTCAGTCACCTGCCAAATTAAAAGGTTCCCAGATTAATTGTGTTGAGAGATAGGGAGAAAAGGGAAGTATCAATTAATGATAAAATCCATCAGTAAACACACACATTACACAGAGACAAACAGATCAAAACCTTGTGATGACAGGTCAGGTATCTGAACTCTTGAAGCCAGTTTTTTAATCTCTTGTTAAACTATCTGTCTTCTGATTGCTTTTGTCAGTTCCTTAAATTTAAAAGCTGGACCAACAATCCTCTCTCTTTGTTCGCACATAAATAAATATCTGATCAATAAAGAACATCTTTTAAAGCTCCTAGATTTGAAGAATGAGGTGTGCAGAGCCTACTGATGGGTTCAGGAAAATTATGAGTTCAAGTCATCAAAGTGATATTTTAAAAAACAAACAAAACCAAAGCAAAACTATCATATTAAATGTTCTCTTGCACTTAAGGAGAAAATGGCATTGAAAATAAATCCTAGTCCAGATACTTTATCTGCAGAGAAATGAAAAGCTGGTTCAAGCATCACTTGTGAAACCATATTTCTTCATCTCATCGCAACAACAGAAATAAAGGATCTTGAATGAATCACCAGATCTAGAATTCACAGTCCAGTCTTAGGTGTCACAGGATCTTTGCCTTGTGGTTAGTTTTTTGAAGCTGAATCTAATTATGCCTGTAAAGCATTTGAATAGAAGGCCAGTATGTTAATATTCCCAGCAGAGTCATATCTATTCAGAGTGGTTATTGGTGGGAAGGATATAGCCCCCTGGTGAGCCATTCATCAGGAGTGAATACAGAAGAAGAAGTTGAGGAAAATGTCGGTTGGCCTGTCATATCGGAGAGAATGAATATGGCTTCTCTGGGGGAATCCTTTGAAAGGTGGGTCTCTTCAGCCCAATATGAATCGTCCCCGGTCAGCCGGAATCATTTAGAATCATGACGGTAATGGACAGGATAAATGTGACCTCAGAGTGCCCAATGAATGCTTAATTGCTCTATCTCTGCTTTTCGACAGCATCGCCTGCCATGCTCTACTTACAGAAGCAAATCACGCTAGGAGCTGTCCATTTCAAAAGAGTGGGGGCAGTGCTGATGTGCACCTTGCTGGCAGCTGATGATGTAACTTGGGGACCCAGGGCAGTCTGTGAAGATGGCTTCAGAATAGCTAATCAGACGGGATGCAAGGCGGAAAGAAAGGTATATCTGCGCTGGTGCTTTGTCATCAAGGTAAAATGGCAGCTGAAGTTTAATGCCTAGCAAATGCAAAGGAAAACTTGCTGCTCCAGCTTTAATCTGAGGAACAAATTATGGAAGGTACTGAGAGCATGGTATAGAACAAAGGCTTAGGAAGGTAAAAAGTGGGAATTTAAGCAGAAAATTAAGGAATTGGGGAATGACTACAAGCTCTATCCAACAATGGACAGTCATCTGGCTATTTTCTGAGCATTTTGAGAGAGGAAATGGAAAGCCCTAAAGGGTTCAGGATAGATGCTATGCTGTGATTTTGTTCCCAAACCTGATATTTGCAATACAAGTTTCCAGAGCAACTTTTAGTGGGGAACATAAACCATCCCTTGCATAAACCTTCCATTTTCAGAAACTATTCCTTTTGCATTTAACTACTGAGATTAAATGTATATTACCATACCATAATCTGTAGACATCTATCTGGTGCAACAATATTCCCTAAAGAGAACATTTCCTTCCTAAGCCTCTACTTCTTTATGGCTGGCTAGCCTGTCTAAAGAAGGCTGATGTGATCCATAAGTTTTATCCTAATCATTTAAAATGGGTGTCTGGCCTCCAGGTAACAGGTGAGTTAATGCAGGTGATGCTATTTGTTTGGTTCCCCAGGGGCTCAGCCAAAGGTTATTTAAATGGCTCGCAATAGCTTTTCAGGGAAAGGATCCCCTTTTCAGATTTGGCAAAACTACAGAAGAACAGTGCAACAATGCTCTATCCAAGGGGAATGCCCCTCATTTCTGTTCACATTTTGTGTAGCAGGAAGCCGAAGAGCACCTCTTACCTGCAAGAGCAGCAGGGTTTAAACAAAGACATTGAAAAGAAAGCATCCTGTTTGTCAGCAACCCAGAAATATGAAGGTTAGGAAAGTTGAATGCAGATTATTTATTGTTATAGAAAGTCTAAAGGACAAGATAAACAATACTGACAAGGTCTCCTTTGAAGGCTGTATTTTCAGTCCCAAGGCATAAAACAGCCTAGTAGCATCTCCATTGCTTTACTTACCCCTCCCTTCAAAGGCCAGAAGAAAATACATTTTTTCTCCTTTGTAGACAGAGTTAAAAGTTTCTTTTTAGCCAAGAAAGAGGGAGAAGAAGGGCTGAATGATATTCAAACAATAGGTCCAGGGGGAGAACCAATAGAAATTCCATCCACATTACCTATTGCCCTTTTATGATTCAAGGCACAAATCTACAAGGGTAAATGCAGAGTTAGCACCCTGCAGAAGGTAAAACAGCACTGAGATGGATTTGAGCAGAATAATAACTAATTGGAAGAAATGGTTACAACTTCATTTTTCTCTCCTTTATTCAAGGCTACAACCTCCCAATGCTATATTTAAAAAAAGAAAACCCACAATCTACTGAGTCATTCCATTTCCCATAGACTGCCATTCTTTGCTTACTTTTAGTGCTACTAATTTATAGAATCTCTTCAAATAAGGAGTTGTTTATTTACTCAAATTACTGACTTTTGGGGACAAAAACCTATGGTGCTATGTACCCTATTCAGAAGAATGTCATTTGGAATGAACATGCTCAACAGAATGCAAGACCCTGCATCAGTTATACTTACCTACCCTGTTTCCCCCAAAATAAGACATCCCCTGATAATAAGCCCAATTGGGCTTTTGAGCGCATGGCAATAAGGCCAAGCGCTTATTTCAGGGTTCAAAAAAATATAAGACAGGGTCTTATTTTGGGAGAATCACAGTACTAGCAGTAGCAACATCAGGTTGACCCAAATGTGAGGTAAGTATTTCTAGATGCATGTGAAAGAATGTTTAAAGGAGTTGATGGAACTTAAAAGTAAACAATACCATAAACTCAAAAACTCCAGAAGAGTTGTGCCTACATTTAGGCCACATAAGGACTCCACAGTGAACAACTGATTTTAAGTGGGATGAAAAGGCAGGCAGTAGCTACTTGATCTGTTATTGTTACAGTTTTATTTTCAGAGAGAAGTACTTATGGAATGTTCTTCCTCTGGTACCAAAATAATTTTAGCAGCTATAAGATTGCACCTTTTGCCTTGGTACTGGGGTATATGCTATCTATTTCAGGTAGCCAATCTTAAACCAGCCTTTCAGTGGGCTAAAGTTAGTCTATACTACTTCCTTGAAATCCTACTTGATCATTCATCAAACATGTATATCTGATATGAGGTACTGATTGTGGCTCCAATCATTACTTGGTCTGTACAGTTAATCAACTTAATCTCCAACATGTAAAATGAGATACGGTTCCATCAACAAAGCAATCAGGTCAAAGCTGATTGAAGTGGGTCATAAAGAAGAATCCCAAAACCAGTTTGCATCCTGATACTGTCTGATGATGTGGACAGGGAAGAACAAGGCTCTGAAGTTATCTCTGAATGTGCCAAAAGCATGCTCCCAATCTTATGGCCCCAAATGCCAGTATGGATCTCTGATGAACACTTATACTTCCATGTTTGCCCGAAAATAAGAACCTGTCTTATATTTTTTGGAACCCTGAAATAAGCGCTTGGCCTTATTGCCATGCGCTCAAAAGCCTGATTGGGCTTATTATCAGGGGATGTCTTATTTTGTAGGAAACAGGGTTGATAGACTAATATAAATGAACCATGCTTATTGACAGTGCACAATATAGGCAACTCAATCATGAAGTATGTCATCATGAAGTATGGCAACACTGGAACACCACGAAGCTTGAGACACACTAGAACTGGGAGATCCTGAGATGGCTGTATTCATCATCATCATCATTTTAGCCATTGTCTATCCACTGCAGGATGAAGGTCTCTTCCACATGTTTCCAACCAGTATGGTCCTGAGCTCCCTTTTGCCAATTGGGCCCGCAATACTTGCTGATGGCTGTTTGATAAACATATTATTAAATTTCTACACCCAGACTGAAATTTCTAAAGTCATCTTCAAGTATAACTGGGCAGTATGAGATTGAATTCATAGAGGTTGCCATGTGGAATTATCATACATCACCGTAACACATCTATTGAAATTCTACACAAAATGCAGTTTTTTCATATAAATAGGAACCATGCCAGATTTAAAAAAAAAAAGAGTTCAGGCTTTTTCTCCCTTTCTCTAATTTTTGCATTAAAAAAATAGAAGGTTGTTCCATGGCAAGGATTGGCCAACCATTTTTAAAGTGGTCTTCTCTTCCTGAACTAGTGAAGAAAAATTGCATGGAGGATTTTTTTGTTTTGTTTTGTTTTGTTTTGTTTGCAATGTACAAACATTACAATGTACTGTACAATATACGTGTACAGTATAATAATCTCTATGCAGCTACAATGATTCCTAGTAGAGAAACCATGGGAACAAAGGCGGTGTTTAATTACCGTAATTTTCAGAGTATAAGATGCATCTTTTTCCCCCCTAAAAGGGGGTGAAAATTTGGGTGCGTCTTATACACCAAATGTAGCCCTGTCCACCCACTGGCCCCCCATTTCAGCTTCAGCCCAGCCTAATTAGCACAAGTTGATTGTCCGTTGGATCAGCCTCCCAACTCTCAGTTTTTTCAGGCTGCAGGGATTGCCATTGCCTATTATTGCATGGACCTCTGCTGCTTGATGCAAAGAGGTAAATTGCTGGGAGCAGATTTTTTTTTCTTGTGCTTGCTGCAATGAGGCAAAATTGCTGGGAGGCAGAGGCAGAGGCAGAGGCAGAGGCAAATTTCTTTTTCTTGTTTTCCTCACCAAAAAAGATAGATGCGAAAAATGCAGTATTTTCTTTACCTGTTTATCCTTTTTAGATAAGAGGATATCTCCAAAGATGGTCTCCTGTCTCTCAGTACCAATATGCCCATCTTAGTACTCTCAGATGTTGAAAGTCCTGGTTTCGGGCTCGTGCCAAGAAACCCACTTTCCACTGGTGGCTTTTCTTTCAATCCAAGAGTTTCCACTGTCCCAAAACTGCCCCAAGATAGTCGCATCTCTCTAGTTTTGCAACAGGCTACTCTAAATAGAAAAAGAAGAAAAAAAGTCACATCCAACTCAGCCTCCAGGAACTAGCAGCCCCCAAAGGGACTGAAGTTACAGCAAGAGAAGGCCAAATAGGAATTGGAATGGAAAGGGTTAAACGTGGCTTTCTGTGATTATCATTGCTCGTTTATTTAAAATGCAGCTACTTAGAACTAATTACATGCATTTGGGTGTTATGTGTTGATGGGGGGGGTTCTTTAAAGTGCTTTAAGTATACATACTAAAGTAGGACTAGATATCTCATATTTTCCGGATGCACTTTAATACTGTGCATTTCTAAAAATATGGCCACAACAATGACGGGGGAGGGAATATGCCATTATGCAAATACATTTGCTTTTAAAGGAAAGTCCTGAGTGTTTTCAGCGGGAAGAGTTGAGCTTCTTAATACCTCTCCCACCATGCATACCATACAGCTTTCACCCATGTACCTTCATCAATCCTTCTTCCAACCTATGAACCACTTGAACTGACTGGTATGCCAAAGCCTGCCAAACAATATATTCGAAGGTTAATTAACCACTAATGAGTCCAGCTACAGTGCCTTTCAAGGCACCTATTGAGGTTTTTTTCTCCTCTCTTTTGTTTAATAGCATGGATAATAAAATCAATTAATTAAGGCTGCCATTGTACAAGGAAGCAAGGACCCAACAACTTGTATCACCTTAGTAATGAATATGTCATCCTGTTAATGTGCAAACATTCTGGAGATCAGAGCACCTATGTTCCTTGATGGATTGAGCCTAAGCAGGAGAAGCAGAGTATTGTAAGTATCGTTTAATAAAAAATAATTCCAGGTAGCATGAGAAAATCTTCAGAAAGAAGAGAGAGAGAGAGAGAGAGACAGTACAGGTATCCCAGCACTTTCTGCATTCAATATGTGCCTGACCAGTATAGCATCTGAAGCACTCACGCATCTCCTCCATTTTTCTACCACCATCAGAATCCATTAAACTGGAGCTGCAAAGCTGGGATTAGGAGGAAGAGTTTAACTGAAATATAATAAATCAACATATGGGGAAAGGCACAATTTATAGGCAAGAATCAGTGAACTGAAATTTGCTTAACCCTCCTCCGGCTTCTGCTTCACTATGTCCTTGCTTTTTCCTAGTTATGGCCTTTCCTTCTAATTGCTTCTTGCTCAGTACAGCCATGACTTTACTGATCAAATGTCCCTGCATTGATTGATTCATGTTCTGCAGGGAACTTTAATTATTGGTTTCCTTTCATCAGTTTTCTTTCCTCATCTTTTCTACAAATAGAATTATTTTGGAGGGAAATGAGAAAAGAGAAAAACAGTGAGAGGAAAAAGTCATTAAAGCCCTCCTGGGTTGAGTATAAACTGATTAATAACTGGGCAGACCTATTGATAAAGCCCCAACCACATTGATAGAAAACGATTTGAGGCAAAAAAAAAAACCCAACCATACAAAGAAATATTTATAAGTAAAAGCTCTTTAACTGGAGCCTATTATATGAAGATCAGATGAGAACAGGCCTCTGACTGAAGACACTGCTTATTTGAAAGGCTGTCCAATCTATGTGTAATTGAAAACTGAAGATCTTGAAGTTCCCATCAGCAATAGGCATGTGAACCTCAAATCATGCAGGAAAACAGCTACATGTTAACATTTTCCTTTCCCTAGTGTAGAGGTTTGTGAGGGGCAAGTAAAATGCCAGTAAATCAAATCCATCTTCCCAGGGGAAACAAAGCACTGGGTCAGCTACAGGGTCTCAAATTGGGTTAACTACTCGATTACAAAAACATTTTCTCAGGAAAACTACACTGCTAGCTTAGCCTAGTGTTCAGGAGGCCAAGGAAAACTGATACGATGGGGCAAAATACTGGAAAGTGAGCAGAGCCCTAAGAAACCACACAAAAATAAACCTGTTTTTGGGGGGGGGGGAAGGCATGTTCACAAAATACTGCTACTTTGTTCTTTACAATCCCATTGTCTTTATAAAAGGTAAAGGTTCCCCCCGCATATACGTGCTAGTCATTTCCGAATGTAGGGGGCAGTGCTCATCTCCGTTTCAAAGCCAAAGAGCCAGCACTGTCTGAAGATGTCTCCATGGTCATGTGGCCGGCATAACTAAATGCCAAAGGCGCAAGGAACCCTGTTACCTTCCCACCAAAGGTGGTCCCTATTTTTCTACTTGCATTTTTAATGTGCTTTCAAACTGCTAGGTTGGCAGAAGCTGGAACAAGTAATGGGAGCTCACCCCATTATGTGGCACTAGGGATTCGAACCGCTGACCTTTTGATCGACAAGCGTCTTAGCCACTGAGCCACCACATCCCTTCTGTCTTTATACTCTTACCCTATTACTCATACTTACATCCTAAAGGCTTCACTGATCTCACTAGGCATATGATATGCTCTAACCAGTGAAGTGCCTAGCTACTATATTCAACAAATATGCATTACATAATTAGCATAATTCTATAAGAGGGAACAGTCACTCCACCCCTCTTTAGACCTGTTCAACCAATTTGTGTTTCAGTGTACATGCCCTGGTCTCCGGTTCAAATAGACCTAAAAGAGCTATTCTAAAACATTCTAGTGCAGTGGTCATTTCCATTTCTTTTTTTACATTATTCCAATTATATCTAAATGGAAATCTTCATGTGTAGCATGTGCAAATTGAATGAACTTCTTTTGGGAGAGGCATTTCTTCTTTTGACCATCCTAAAAACTGTCTTGGCCAATCTGTCATCATTTTAAGGTTTTGAAATAGTGTGGGAGAGATTGCCATAAAGCACTGAAAAATATGGGGGAAACTAGATAGCTAAACCTGGAATACAACAAACTAGAAATTACCTTGCTTGGATTCTCTGTAAAGAGTGGGGCAGCAAAGAATGGCAAGCCACATGAATATAGTTAATTTGGAAATAATTGGGACTTCAGTTGGAATCTAATTATCACTCTAATCCCAGTTTTGGGGGGGGCTGTTATATTTTGACCTAATCTAGTTAAAAAATCTATTTAAATATTGCATTCCTTTAGAACTGGTGTTGATATAAGTTGTAGTTTTATTTTTGCCCCGATGCCGTATCACCAGTACCCTCCATCTGTGCCTTGAGCAAAGTTGTCTGCCAAATAACTCCAACACATAAGTGAATTCTCACTTGTAGGATCTCTGCATGTCTGGAACATCAGTTGTGAGAATATACTGCTCACACCGAGCTCTTTCATGCTTCAAGTTGTTTGAATAATAGGAATATTTTGCAAGCATCACTGCTCGGTAACCAGAATAGGAAGATATCAAAGAGGACATAATGTGGGATATAAGGCACCCCAATTCAGTATAATAAAACAGATGGTAGAGTTAAGACAATAAAAAAAAGATAGTGGACGTACAACTTCTAACTTAAAAATCAATCTAGAAAGAAGAGGATAGGTGATGCAATGCCAGCCTGATCATAAATACACAAATCGGGCAAGCTGAACATTTTGCAGAGCTGGGAGATTGTAACTCTGGTTCCAGAAAAGTGCTGGGTTTAATTTTAAAAAGAAGTAAAGGACATTTGCTTCCTTCTTCTTCTTGCTTTAGGTGATACCTTATAATAGTGTTTCTCAACCTTGGCAGCTTTAAGGTGTGTAGATTTCAACTCCCAGAATTCTCCAACCATTTTGATCAGATATTTCCAGCTGGAACATGAGATGGGGCAGAATCAGCAAAAGGATAGGGAGGAAAAGAGAGCAAAAGAGAAAGCAGGGAGGAATACTGTGGCTAACTGGTTTGATAACAAATTAACTGACACAGGGAACGGTCGTTTTTTTCCTGACACTGCCAATTCCTTAATGATGTCGACTCTAAGAGCCTCAGAGGGAGAGGAACTTTGACTCTGCAAAAATCGCTTTGCTGCAACAGAATTATTTTATTTAAGGCTGTGTTTGGCATCTTTAAATATTAAAGGCTGAGAAATAATGGATGATGTTAGTTTAGACTGGATGCAGGAAGCCATCTCCTAGAATCCACACGTACTGCATCTATCTCTCTCTCTCTCTCTCTCCCTCTGCCTCTCCTTCCATGTTAAAACTCATAAAGAGTTGAGAACAATGTAAATTGTCCTGCTCTTAATTTACTCTCTTTTTAAGAAGATTTCTTAAATTAAAATTTTAGAGTTTAACAATGAACAGTGTAATGGTTTTTCCTTCCCAAGTGCAAATCTACTGTATTATATAGGCAGTCCTCTTCCTATATTTTCACTGTACCCTAAAATACTTAATAAAAATTCAATAATGAATTATCAGGATTCAATATTCACCTGATGTCTCCTTGGAGGATAAGAAGAAAAGCTGAACATCAAGTTCCACAAAGTTAATGATAAGAGACTTCACAACCAGACATTCCAATCAGAGGTTTCCTCATCACTTCCTTTTCCTTATTGTGGAAAGAAAAATCCATCTGGTCCAGTTCCAAGCTGGGAGAAAGACACTAGAAACATGGAGGCTGATTGGAAAGATGGTTTGCACAACACTGGAAGGGCGAGGAGATCCCTACAGAAGAAAAGATAATAACAAGTGGCCTTGATATAGGGGATATAGTCATCGAACCCTTGTCATGGTCTGACCACTCGCTCCTTTGACTAGACTTTCTAACTGCTACACCCCGCCGCAGGGAGGCAGAATCGACTAGGTGGTTCCGTCCCAGGCGCCTGATGGATCCTAATAGGTTCCAGACGGAACTTTGGGCCAATTCCTTGGGCCAATTCCTGAGACTCTGGCTCATGACTCGACTGAGGACTTGGTGGCCGCCTGGGACAGTGCAGCCGCCGGGGCCTTGGACCACGTCGTGCCTTTGCGGCCTCTGACCCGGCACCGAATTCGCCTAGCTCCTTGGTTCTCCGAGGAGCTGAGGGAGATGAAGCACCAGAAAAGACACCTGGAGAGTGGTTGGAGGACCAGCCATTCTGAATCTGACCGAACACTGTTGAGGTCTTATATTAAGACCTACCTAGTGGCAATAAAAGCGGCTAAATCTAGCTATTTTGCCACTTTTATTGCATCATCAGATAATCGCCCAGCCGCCCTGTTTAGGGTGACCCGCTCCCTCCTCCATCTGGAAGCGCAGGATGATCCCTTGCAGGGTCGAGCTGAGGACTTTGTGCAGTATCTGCATGATAAGATTGCTCAGATTCGGGAAGGCTTGGCCTCTGACTGGGTAAGTTCAGAGGGGATGACTGAGGCAGGTCTTGAGAATGTTACCTGGGAGGAGTTTGATCCTGTGGCTCTCGAGGATGTGGACAGGATTCTGGGACGGCTGAACATGACCACATGTTTATTGGACCCGTGTCTCCCCTGGTTGGTGCTGGCTTCCTGGGAGGTTACACGAGGCTGGCTCCAGAAGATTATTAACGCTTCTTTGAGTGAGGGTGTCCTACCGGCCACTTAAAGAAGCGGTGGTGAGGCCCCTCCTCAATAAGCCCCCTCTGGACCTGGCTGTTTTGGCAAACTATCGTCCAGTCTCCAACCTTCGTTTATCGCGAAGGTTGTCGAGAGTGTGGTGGCGCGGCAGCTTCCACAGTACCTGGATGAAGCTGTCTATCTACACCCACTCCAGTCCGGCTTCAGGCCTGGGCACAGCACGGAAACGGCATTGGTCACATTGGTGTATGATCTCTGGAGGGCTTGGGATAGGGGTTGCTCCTCTATCCTGGTCCTATTAGATCTCTCAGCGGCTTTTGATACCATCGACCATGGTATCATGTTGCGCCGGTTGGAGGGGCTGGGGGTGGAAGGCACTGTTTTGCGGTGGTTCTCCTCCTATCTCTCTGACCGGATGCAATCTGTGTTGGCAGGGGGCAGCCCTCGTTTGTGGGGTACCGCAAAGGTCAGTCCTCTCGCCCCTCCTATTCAACATTTATGTAAAGCCGCTGGGTGAGATCATCCGTGGCTTTGGGGTGGAGTTCCATCAGTACACTGATGACACTCAGCTGTACATCTCCACTCCAGGCCACCCCAACGATGCCTTTGAAGTGATGTCCCGGTGCCTGGAGGCCATGTGGGCCTGGATAGGGAGAAACAGGCTACGACTCAACCCTTCCAAGACCGAGTGGCTGTGGCTTCCGGTGTCCCGATATAGCCAGCTGGTGCCATCGCTGACTATTGGGCGCGAATCACTGGCCCCCACGGAGAGGGCTCGTAACTCGGGCGTCGTCCTGGATGCATGGCTGTCTTTAGAAGAGCATATGATGGCCGTGGCCAGGGGGGCTTTCTATCAGGTTCGCCTGATACGCCAGTTGCATCCCTTTCTGGATCGGGACTCCCTACGCACAGGCACTCAGGCACTCATCACTTCCCGCCTGGACTACTGCAACGCTCTCTACATGGGGCTCCCCTTGAGGTGCATCCGGAGGCTCCAGCTGGTCCAGAATGCGGCCGCACGGGGGATTATGGGACCAACAGGGCGCTCCCATGTGACACCTCTCCTGTGTGAGCTGCACTGGCTCCCAGTGGTTTTTCGGGTGCGCTTCAAGGTGTTGGTGACCACCTTTAAAGCATTCCATGGCTTAGGGCCGAGGTATCTACGAGACCGCCTGCTGCTACCAATAGCCTCCCACCGGCCAATATGTTCGCACAGAGAGGGCTTCCTCAGGGTGCCGTCCGCCAGACAATGTTGGCTGACGACCCCCAGGGGGAAAGCCTTCTCTGTGGCGGCACCCACCCTTTGGAATGACCTACCCCCAGAGATTTGCACGATATCAGACCTCTGGACTTTTCACCGAGCCCTGAAAACACATTTATTCCATCTAGCTGAGCTGGCTTGACCCCATCTGTTTTGGTTTTTAATTGGAACTTAGTTTTAATGGGTTTTTAAATTAGGCCAAAAATTATTTAATTATCTTAAATTGTTTTTTAAATTTTGTAATGTTCTGTTTTATCCCAGCTGTTCACCGCCCTGAGTCCTGCCAGGAGAAGGACGGTATACAAATTTAATAAATGAAATGAATGAAATAAATGAAACAAAAAACTTAGAATGTGCAGAAATGAACAAACTAACACTTGAAATTAAAGAAAAGGAAGACACTGAATATTTTGAGATATGGGATTTGTTCTATCGATGGTTAAATAAGAGAAACAGAAGTTAGAACTTCTCAAATTTCAAGAGAAAGATTAATTTCACTATTAGGGTTCATTATTGTAACTTATTAATTTTGATTAGTATTAATAATTGATTTGTATTAATATGATGAGGGAAAAGCACTGTCATTATGAGATTACTACTGGTGATTATTATTATTATTACTATGATGAGTATTACTCAAAAGAATTGTAACCAGACAACACACTGTTTATATGGATATTGAATATGTTGCTCTTTCTATTTATATTTTTTAAAAATGTTGGAAAAAAGGGGGAGAAGGGAAGATGGTTTATTGAAGAAGCAGAACCACATGGGTTCTAGGCAGTTGACCAAATAGAGTTGAGAGTGGGTGGCTTTTATACCCTCTTTTGGGCTTTTCACTTGAACTTTCTGTTCCTGTGCAAGAACATGTATTCTATTGGCTGTTGTCAGATTCCTATGGAGTCATGTAGGGGTTATGTAGGGGTCATAGCTTGCTCTATAGGCAAAAGAGAAAATGCAAATCCTAGGTATTTGTCTGAGCTCCCAGATTTGATTGCAGTTTGGACTGCTCTGAGATGATGCAATGAAGGGGCTTGTGTTCTGAAAGAATGTTGGGCAATTCCTATTATGGTTTAATGGCTTTGGCCCATGATTTATCTTAAGTGAGGGTCCTTACCTCACTTAAGATAAATCCTACCTAGAATGGTAATCCTACCATTCTGCCTTTGTTCAGACTTTGCTGCAGGGAGTTTGTCTTGAATGGATTACCAAAATGATGCCTCCTCAGTATCTGCTAGAGCTATTAAGAAAGACTGAGTCTGTTTCCTGCCTGAAAAAAAACCATGTTTCTCCATTTCTCATTTAGGGAAATATAATGTTCTGCCTTTTTTAATATTCCTCAAAATATTTTATTCTTCTAGGAGGGTGGGTGCGGACTTTCTACATCTATTACATGAGCAAAAAACACTACAAAAACTATAAGTGAAGTACCTAACTAGGTATGTGAGCCTATTGAGTAGACAGAAGGGGTTATGCAGTTACTTGGTTTAGGTATTGTTAAAGCCTAGAACATCTTCTGTAACACTGAGTCTTCAAAATTAATAACGTTTGATAAGCCTCCATGGATTTATCCAATCCAAATTGGGTGAAGATTTACTTAAAATGTATGTTGCTCATTGCTGCCAAATTATTATCGAGCAGAATCATACAATACAACCCTACCTTAGATGTGTGGTAATCTCTCAGAACAACAATCTGGGCAAATATAGAAGAAATGTCAGCCTCAGTTGCCTGTATTAACTGTGGTCAGCTATTATTGTGAAAATATGATCATCAATTACATGCAAGCGTGAGTCCTCTCTGATCAACCACAGAGTTCAAAACATTTTAAGAATACTAGCAACACAACACAAAAAGCTCCGTCTTGTTTGTACCAAGGGGTCAACTAGCCAGAGGCACCTCCCTATCAAATCATCCAATTTTTGCAGTCCTTATGGGTGAACCCAAGGCCAACAGATTTCCTTCTCCAAAGTCAGTCCTGCTCTGTTCAGAATAACCAGTGCAAGTGTTGGCAGATTTGCCACCCCAAGGCATTTTCTTGCCTGAGGCAAAGGGGAAGATTCCACATACAGAAGCTAACTAAATTGACACTGGAATATTATTGCAGTTCTGGTGATATAATATTTTCCACTAAGCTTGAGGGCAGGAGATTTTCAGATGAATTCAGCTTCTGGTGATTAGATACCTATGTCCCTGTTAGTTATCTGCCAACACTATAGTAGTGGTTTGCAGTGTCTTCTTCCTGGGTTGTTTTTTTTTTTAACTCTTCAGTCTAATTTACAGCCTCCCATCCAAATATTAACCCAGTGCATAAATGCTTAGCTTTTTTTTTAGAACAGCCAAGGTTGGTTTGCTTGATCTCCAAACTTGGTTTTCACTTGCTTTGACTTGAAATGGGCAAAAATTGCAGGGCTCAGAAGGAATGGCTGGATAGCTCCCATGGTATATATTATCTCCTGCAGTTAGCTTTGCCTTTTGCAGGGCTTTGATGTGTCCCAGCCTCCTATTTTCTTCTAATTTCTTCTAGGAGCCTTGGTGGAGCAGTGGACTAAAGCGCTGTTAAAGTAGCACTTAGCTGCCAGCTGCCTGCAATTACTGCAAGTTCGAATCTCACCAGGCTCAAGGTTGACTCAGCCTTCCATCCATCTGAGGTAGGTAAAATGAGGACCCGGATTGTGGGGGCAATAAGCTGACTTTTTATAAAATAGAACACCGCTGGGGGAGGGGGGGCGAAAGCCCTACTAAGCAGGTATATACCAAAGTATGAAGGCTATTGCTTAACGCATTGTAAGCTGCCGAGTCGAACCAATAAATAAAATAAAATAAAATAAAGTAAAGTAAAGTAAAGTAAAGTAAAGTAAAGTAAAGTAAAGTAAAGTAAAGTAAAGTAAA
>WNWU01000004.1:13595571-13628181 GCA_012654045.1 Ptyas mucosa
AAGTAAAGTAAAGTAAAGTAAAGTAAAGTAAAGTAAAGTAAAGTAAAATAAAATAAAATAAAATAAAATAAAATAAAATAAAATAAAATCATACATGCATAATACTGAAGGCCCTATAAGAATTACAAAGCCTAACTTTAGGGACTGTTAGATCAGACCATTTTGGTTTCCCACAAGATTTTATTTTCCAACCTTAAATTCATTCTGTCCCATTTCTACATCAGTTCGAAAACTGCTTTAAAAATGCAATGTAAATAACACTGTACATTTTTAGTAATAGATGTGTTTTGGGGTGCAATTTTGCATAATGTGTCTAATATGTTTGTTCTCTTCAAGACCTTTTCCCAAGGCTGATATGTTCTGTAAGCTATTTCCACTCATGAAAGTGCTACGTGTGCATTTTTTTTTAATCAGAGAAATACATGGGTGCACAAAACTGAAGGATAACTGCCTGTTGGTTCTATATTTGCTTCAGAAATGCAAATGAGGAGATTCATATTAAGATGGGAACTGAACCTTTCCCCCTCCTCTCTCTCTCTCTCTTTCCCAACTTAGCACAATGAAAAACTCTGCAGCTCTTTCCAGGCAAAGCTAGTGGCATGACCATCTCCTAAATTAACTGTCAAGCCCCAGAGAAATCGGAAGACCCCGGCAATTCAAATAGGTATAAAGATTTATTGCAAGCTTTCTCTGTCTACAAGAATCTGAACTATTAACAGTCCAAGCAAATTGGCAGTAGATAAGAGAAATGGAATTCAAGGTGGGCTGGACTTGTGGGTGCGAAGGGACTCGTGACTGATGATGCATTTGACCCCTCCCTCAGGCTCAGCCTGGTCATCTCCTACATCAACACTTGTACTTGGGTTTGAGAAGCCCTCTGGCTCATCAACCCTGTTTCAAATGATGCACCTCCTAGAGATTGATCTTATAGAATATGTCTTGGAAAAGAGAGAGGCAAAGCAAAGGGTGAAATCCAGCAGGTTCTGACAGGTTCTGGAGAACTGGTAGCAGAAATTTTGAGCAGTTCGGAGAACTGGCAAATACCACCTCTGGCTGGCCCCAGAGTGGGGTAGGAATGGAGATTTTGCAATATCCTTTCCCCAGGAGTGGGGAAGGAATGGGGATTTTGCAGTATCCTTCCCCTGGAGTGGGGTGGGAATGGAGATTTTGCAGTATTCTTCCTCTGCCACACCCATCAAGCCATGCCCACCAAGCCACACCACGCCCACCATGCTCACCAAGCCATACCTACCGAACCAGTAGTAAAAAAAATTGGATTTCACCACTGAGGCAAAGAGGGGCCTCAGTGTGTCCTATCTACAGAGGACAAAGGAAATATCCTTGAAGGAGAGGAGGAAGAGCTGCTGTCCAGACAACAGTCAGATAAAAGAAATCTGAAGCCAGGACAGAATTATAACATATCTCCCAGAAAAGCCCCTCCTTAGTTTATACGAAACAGAGGGAGAGGGGGGGAGGGGGGAGGGAGGGAGGGGGGAGAGAGAGAGGGGGGGGGAAATCACATTCACATTTGCAAGATTCTATCACTATAACTTTACAATAGAAGTTGTATACATGATTTTGATTTCCTAGAGTGGTCTACCTTGAAGGGTTGACACCTAGCTACTGCAGAAAAGAAGACAATCTGAACTGCTGCTCATCACCTATTCTTTCCCCGTTTCTTAAGGATAAATGGGGGAGGGAGGAGGAAAGGATAAACTGACAGGGAAAGCAGGAACTGCTGGAGATGGAGCAGAAGTGGGCTGCAGATTGAGCTGAGCAGCTCAGTGAAATAAGTGCTCATATGATCCTATAAGAATCAAAAAGAAAGAAAACAAGAATCAGGGATCTCCCTTGGAGCTCTTTAGAGGAAAGGAGAGCTGTGAAATGGTTAATATTGGAATAATATGTCCTATCACTTCTTGGCCTTTTGGCTAAGATCAACTTTAATGTAAACGTCCTAACCATTTCACCCTGATAGAACTATAGTATCTATTCAACTTGTGCCCTTCGCCAACTGCCACTTGCACAGCATAATGGTATATTCACTTCTATGGAGAGAAATTGCAAGGGGGGAAAAAGCAATATAAATCATAAATAGGATGTCTAACATAACATTATTAATAATCTTGGTCAATCAGGACAGAAATAACTATTGCTGATTCCATTACAGTACAGCTTTTTGATAATGGAGAACTATTGGGTGGCTGTTTTCTTTCTTTCTTTCTTTTTTAAGGGATCAGTTTCAAAGCAGCAAGTGAATGCCCTACATACAACAGCTGTAGGTTCAGTCAGGATTTCTTTATGCCATCTGACCTGGAGCATTTGGTGCTGGCTGCTCTTGAATGCTGAGCTGTATATTACATCCTGGGAGTGATCAATGAGTTAGATGCAGTGGTGGGTTTCTACCAGTTCACCCCAGTTTGGGCGAACCGGTAGTGACGGTGGTGGGAGACTCCGCCCACCCACCTGGATGTCATCACGGATGCTCTGCGCATGCGCAGAAGCCCTGCACGCGAGCGAAGCAAGCGCACAAACGTGCTCGCTCACAGTTCCGAACCGGTAGCGAAGGTAAGTGGAGCCCACTACTGGTTAGATGCCAAGTCTGATTTGGTCATGTCCATGTTCGGTAATCATGTCCTTTGATAAATATTGAATAGCTGTTGTACATTGCAAATCTCATTGAGATACTTGGAATAAATTTTTAAAAAACACTATTACTGTAAAGGAGGTGTAATAAAGGCTCCAAGCAACAGTTAGTTTTTTATGAAATTTCTTTTATGTCGGTGGAGATCAACTGGAGAAATAATACTCTGTTTCCCCCAAAATAAGACATCCCCTGTAATAAGCCCAATCGGGCTTTTGAGTGCATGGCAATAAGGGTTATTTCAGGGTTCAAAAAAATATAAGACAGGGTCTTATTTTCGGGGAAACACGATAGAAAAAACAGAGTGTTGCCCTTTTAGCAAATCTAAGTGGCCTTCAAACCCTTTGGGAGATCCTTCTTTATTCCTGTGACAATAACAGTAACAGTATCTCTGTGTTGAAGCAAAAGCAAAGAAACCTTGTTCACAAACAGATTTGAAAGATTGGCAAATGATCAGTTTATGAGACACTTTTAAATTGAGTTACTTACTTGCTGTAATTGTCTACTTTTTCTTGGAAAATCAAGGACAATTCTAGTTAACACACTGTAGATAGGACTTGGCTGGGTACCGCCTTTCTGTTGCTTTTGCCATCATTTCACTCCTAGACTTCAATATATTATATTATCTTTCCCCTGAAGTTCTTTCTTATCCACTTGCTGACTTATTATATCAATGTTCCTTCCAAAAAGAACAGATACCCCAATTGCACAAAGGAGCTGCACCCCACAAAAAAGCATTATACATTAGAAATGACCAATACATATGGAAGGATATAAATCTAAAACTAATACCTTAAATAAAAACAAAATAGATCTTACTCTTGTGAGCAATATTGTCCACAGATGAACTGCAGGTGTGCTCAGTCCCTGTCTAGAAGCTGACTGTTGATGGACAATTCATATCTCTTGCTCCTCCTTTCTATGATTCTTTATCATTAACCTAGACCTGCACTGGAAACACCTTTTGACAGAGAAATACCTTTTATAAGCGGATATCCACCAGCTATCAGTATTGATTGATGTGTAAGGTAGCTTATTGATGGGAGCTGATGTTTTTAAATATAATATGACCATTGAAAACATGGGTATCCACATAGGTCGACCAGTTTTGGGTGGTGATTAAGCATCAACTAGAAACCAGGAGAGTTCTAGCTCCACTGGCTAGCTGGGTAACCTTGGGCCAGTCACTTTCTCTCAGCCCTACGACGGAGACAATGGCAAACCTCTTCTGAAAAATCTTGCTAAGAAAACTGCAGGGACTTGTCCTGACAGTTCCCAGCAGGGCTGTCTTAACGCATGGGCCTGATGAGCACAGGGGCCCCATACTAATTTGTGTATGTTAACCCTTCAATGCACCTTGTATCATATAAATACAGCAACATATTTATTACTTTGTACTGCATTTTTAATTAATACTAACATGCATTAATAGAAATTAACAGTGATTTTTTTTTCGTAGATGATGAGTCCTCATGTTTTTAAGGTTTCAACACCGATTCTGTTGGAAGTGCCAATAAAATAAATTATGTTTGATTTTATCGACCATTTACATTTTTATGCCTGTGAGTAGTTGTCGTAGGGGCCCCAGTACACTGCTTTGCCCAGGGCCCATAATGCTGTTAAGACAGCCCTAGTTCTCAGGAATTGGACATGATGGACCAGAAGAAGAAGAAAAATCCACATAAGGAGTAAGAGAGGCAAATAAAATATGTGAGATGATGTCTTCACATCAATGCTGTAACTCACATATTTGTGCCACATATCCTGTTGCAAGTACATAATGTTTGTATGACCGCATCAGGAGATATCAACTGGCATCATTGGGCTTAGCGTAGATGTCATTGAATCCTCCCATTGGAGGTTCACAATTGAAATTCTTATTTAGCTTTTACATGGGATATGGAAATGTATTGCATGTTTAGGTGTTCAGCTAGGCCAGATCAGTTAAAATCACCCTTTAACTCTAAAAGGCTTCCTATCATATAATACTTTCATTCAAAATCATAAAGCCTTAAAGTTGTAGATACTAATTTTTAAAAATGCTGCTCAAATTTTGATCAATATCAAGAGTAAAATATGTAGTTTATGTGTGTATATATGTATATCTATATGTATGTATCCTGAAATGTACCTATGTATTTGCATGAATATAAGATCTTGAGAACTCAATAGGTGTTCAAACTTGTAAAAGGATAGGTCTATCTTTTGCACTAAAATACATCACCAGTTCATTTTCAGGCATTTTAAAGCATAGGGAACTGTCCAAAACATAGTGCTTTCATTGTGCTGATGGTGTGGTTTCTTTTCCCTCTTTCCACTTTTCAGCTTTACCAAGTCATCATACAAATAAGTTATTTATAAAATATCTACCCAAAATTGCCTTGGCAGTCATTCTGCCTTTTATAGACTGTCAAGCTCATAAACTAAAAGTTGCCACAAAAGATGCTAACTCTGCCTTGGGGACTGGGTGGGGTGGAGGGTTGAGGAATTTCCTAGTGCAGAACATAAAACTTTCAGAGTTCAAGCAAATATTTACAGGTTTCAAGACAAAAAGTTATCTGTGCCATTTTGAAAATATAGAAGCTTGATAAGCGGGGAGAAAAATACTTCAGGATTCCATTTATTTTAAAGATTCATAAGGGAGATGTGTATTAGCTTCAATGGACTACACAGTTGCTAGAATTCATCCATGCATACAAATAAAGCATGGGGATTATTTAAGACATCAATTTATTGCTCTACTGTTTATCAATATAAAAGGCTGCCTTCCAAATGCCCCTGAAAATCAGAAACCTATGGATCCTACTGTTGAACGAAAGTCCTTATCGTCCAACCTTGAGCTGGCAGAAAAATACGCTGTCATGAAATCTCCTGCTCCTATTGATATGATCCTCTATTGCATCTGTTCTGACTCCCAGCCAAATGGTGCTCTCCTGATTTTGCTTATGCAGCATGTGATCAGCAAAGTGATTGATCAGTCAGCTTTGCTTTCCTCCTTCTTTGTGCAACACTAAAGAATCTGCCAATCAGGGCGATGCAGCAGAAAAAGAACAGCTGCAAGACTCTCCGTCCATCATCTCTGAGAGAAAACTGAGAGCAGATTTGGTGCAGTGGTTAATGTCCTTCCTTAGGCGTGGAAACTGGTCATTCTCTCCCAGCCCAGTCTAGCCCAGCCCACCTCACAGATTTCTTACAACAAGAGGAGGGAGCATTATGCACACACCCCATTGTTGAGCTGTATAAAACAAAAGTGGGACATCTTCCAAATAAATCTCTATCTACCTGTGCCATGATCCTGCCTGTGCCATTATCTTGTCATGACCAAAGATGTTTGGAATGAAATTATAAACAGAGACCAAAGACCTTTTCAGTCCATCAGAGGGATAACTCTTCAAAAATTGAACGTGCATCCACTCAGTTGACATAGCCTTCAAAATAATGAACAGCAAAACATTCACCTCTTGTGACTAGTGTCATAAGATTTAAGATACAAGGATATAAGTTGTGTACCAGTTCATAGCACAAGATATACTGTGTTTCCCCGAAAATAAGACCCTGTCTTATATTTTTTTGAATCCTGAAATAAGCGCTTGGCCTTATTGCCATGCACTCAAAAGCCCGATTGGGCTTAGTATCAGGGGATGTCTTATTTTGGGTAAAACAGGGTAGTCAGCATATACAAACACAAATAGTCCAGAAACTTTACTTACAACTTGGTTCAAACAACCATTAAGAAAGCAGAAAGGCACCACCGAGAAACCAAATAAGCTACGACTACCAAATTCTATCCTGGAGAAGCCTCATTTACACAGCACAGAAACTTTCTTCTCTCTATCACACCCTCCCTTTCTGAGTTTAATGCTACCAGTCATCACTGCCACCTCAATGCCTCACTTTGGCTGGATCTATCTGAACCAGGCTTTTCCTATATGGGATTGGTCAGTAGAAGTGGGAATAATATCAGATGACTGGCAAAGCTGCCACTCCAGTCAAAGCAGGTTTAGTCACAAAGGGGGAAGACTGAAGACTGCATTTTGTTGAAAGTAAGCTACAATATTCCAATCCTCTTACTACAGTAAAAGAACAAAAAGTAATTTTAAAGAAGGATATTGAAAACCCATCTCCATCTCAGAATTTGATGGATCGAAATCCCAACCACCAACCTTGTTTCAATCTAAATGTTTAAATGAAGTTTTAGAAACTTCTACACTAAAACCCTACAGTGTGTCTTCCTTTGTGAAATGTTCATATACAGTGAGGAAACCTGGAGCTGCTGGCTTGTATTACCAAGAGGTCAAAGCTCCTAGATAATTTTCCATGGCAAAAATGCAGAAGGATGTCAAGTCAGTTTCATATCAACAGTGGGCTACAACTTAGAGACAAACCTTCCTTTACAAGCAGGATTCACATGCTGTTTGGTAGTCCAGTTGAGAATTAGAATAAAGAAAATTAGTCTTAAATACATGCATTCAAATGCAGAAGAAATCCAAATTCTTATCAACAATGCCTTGTTTGCAATGAAACTGAATAGTTTGATGCTTTCTGTTCAGAGTATTAATGAGCCCATGGAAAAGTATCTACACATACTAGGCAGTTGGAGAATTATAATTCTTAATTTCTTGAAATCAGCAGCATTGTAGAAAATAATATCATGGATGAAAGTGTTGGCAACATTTTATATTTTAGCTGTTAATGAAAATACAGACATATCAACAACTATTTAATACTCTATTTTAAATTTAGACCATGACTTCTACAGAATATAACACTCCATTTGGTAAATATTCCAGTTCACAAATATAATGAGGTTGCAGTAATATTTACAGTCAAAGAGATTATTAAAAATGCATGCCTAACTTAATGAAAATGGGGATATTCACGATGTTGGACAGACTCCACCATGTAGCAATGCAGCTGAAATTTAAGATTTCATATTTAGTCCAGCAGCACTGTGATGTACACCACCAAAATTTGTAGATTTCTGAAGCACAGAAGGAACACTGATAACATTACATAGTTGGGCACTGAAATGTCTCCAGCAAATGATCAAGCTCACAGAGCACCAAGGATTCCATAGCACAGAAAGAAGTCAAGCTAAGAGACACTGAAATTTTAATAAAACTGTTTACATGGTGTTTTGGTGGTATGCCACAAAAAATACAAATTTCATGGGTGAATGAATGCTTCGAAAGGTGAATCACAGGCTTTCAGACCTCTCAGTGAAGTGTGCTGTTATGTAATCATTTTGCATTTCAAGATTTATAACCAGAATCCTGTTTTAAAATGTTTTCTGCAAGATAAAGGTAATGAACCAACTGTTAAATACTGTCACAAAAAGATAAAAAGTCTTGAATACTGAATAATATTACAAGTTTTGATCATGTTTTGTCAAAGGTAGTTTAATTATGTTGTTCAAATATACAGTGTGATAACTTATTGAAGCATTTCATCTTCTGCAAGGTAAATTGAACAAGATCATAGGACAACATCATGGTGATTCCATTTCATGGAGAGATAATGCTAAAACTCTTCTAGATATTATTCACAATAGAGTACTCAAGTGGGTTAATTATAATTACTTCCATATATATCCTGTGTGTAAGCTAGGCAAAGCATGGGATCCAGGAGTGATCTTCTTTTGACAGTACAACAATAGCACAATGTGACTTCAGATTTGGAATTGAGCAAGTCAATTTCCTATTCAAAATACAAGCTTTTCTTGCTGAAGATATAGTTAGTGGCTATCAATACAGTGACTTACAGTAAGGCAAAATAAAAGTCCTATTACTCTCAAGTGAGCCAAATAATGATGTTTGCACATCAGAACAAATAGTTTTGAGAACTGGTAAACTTGGTGAATATTGGAGAAATTTTCCTAGCGTCCAATGTAGACCATGTGCAAGCCTTCATCTTAGTGAACAATTCAAAATGTAGATCACAAATTGTTTCCAACTGAACCATTTGGAGATTTTAATGCATGTTAAGAGTTACAGAGTCTGCTTGATGGAAGGTTAATAGATCTGGACACAGTTTGTTCTGCATGAGTAAATGCCAAGAATTATTCTAAGGCTACTCTATGCTAACGAAGCTATGCTATACATTTCTTTTCATAGCCTTTGATCCATTAATGGCAGACCCACTAAATAGTGCTTATAACTCACCAGCAGACCTAGAATACATCTATTATTTCTAATTGTTGTTTTATGTGCATTTATTAGCATGTTTATTATTATTGGTAATTTTAAAAATGTTTAAAACTCTACAGACTATATCCATTGTAATCATTTTGGTCGAGTTGTCTCACAAGACACACATCTTAATTCTGATTTTTGAAAAAAGTAATTCAAAATATATTTTGACCTCCAAAATGCTGCTGTCTTCTATAACAGCAGTAGAACAAAGGACTTTGTAAGCTTTATGGATTGGAGAGAAGAACAGCAATATCACAGAGACACAAGTGGAAAAATACAATACTTGGATTTATATACCAAAAATCTCTTTGTATCTTGTTCCAGGCTGAACCATAAGACTAGCAACTTTGTAATTGACGGAGTTGTATTTAAGAAAGCAGGTAGAATATCTGCTGTATCTGAGCAGTCAAATGCAACTTCCAGGAGTAAAACAAGGAAGTTGCCATCCAGCCTTGTAGTTAAGCAACAGCACAGCCAGTGGCAATTCATTTTGAAGCAAACGGTTCAGAAATCCAGAGCTAGAGGTCCACAGAACCCAATTCAAGACTATGGATATAAGAGCCATAGATATAAGATGGATAATAAGAGTGAACTAGAAGGCAGGAAGTCAATGGCATATACCGTGTTTCCCCGAAAATAAGACCCTGTCTTATTTTTTTTTTGAACCCTGAAATAAGCACTTGGCTTTATTGCCATGCGCTCAAAAGCCCAATTAGGCTTATTATTAGGGGATGTCTTATTTGGGGGGAAACAGGGTGATTCTGGGGAAAATGAGTCAATGCAGTAGCAAAGTAACAAGATTGGTCCAGGTAAGACAAGAGAATACCAGTACAGTATATTCCACAGCTAGTCTGAGTCAACAAACCTTGAGTCCAAGAGCAGAGCACAGTCAGAAAAACAGTAATAGAGATCCGGTGTTCCATTGTTGCTTCTAACAGTGGAACCTACTCCTAAGTAATCTCAGCTGTGAACATAGCTCAGTTAGGAGCAATGTCACCCTGGCCTCTTAAGAACTCACACTGATAGTTTTTGCTCTGTCCTTCGAAACTGCTGGCACGTTTTAGGACTAGGCACCCTGCCAGGATTTGGCACCTCATTATTTGAGTCTAATCTCACTTGATCCTGCTCATTGTTTCCCTGACCTACTCTGGCTGATTGAATCCCTGGCAGCTCCTAATGTTGACTATACATCTGATGAGGCCTTTCTGCCTCTGACTCAGAGGAATCGGGATAGATGATGACAGTCTAGATTGTGATCAGCTGGGAAGAACGGAAGGGAGGGAGGGAGGGAGGAAGGATCTAGAATAATTCATCAATGGTTTCATAATTTGTATGTACCTCGAATAAACTTTAGCATTAACAGTGCTAACCAAGTGTTGTTGAGTATACATGGATTCAAAAATCACATCTGTTCTGGGAAAAAATATGGGTTAGAAATGTAAAATTTACACAAGCCCAAAACTTGAAAGAAAATTTTTATAAAATGTTTTATAGATGGCATTTGGTCCTAAAAAGTTAGCTTGTATGTATCCAAGTTTACAATCTAAATGTTGGAGATGTCAGTGTGATGATGCCACATATTATCATATATGGTGGACATGTAAGAAAATCAAGGCATTTTGGATAAAAATATAGTGGATTATGCAAAATATTCTTAAAAAGAAAATAAAGTTTACCCCACAGTTGTTTTTATTGGGTATGATTACAGATTGTATGGTTATAGAGACTAATTTGATCTTGAATTTAATAACTGCAGCCAGACTTTTGGTGGCGCAGTACTGGAAGAAGGAAGATCTACCTACCATTGAAGAATGGACATTAAAAGTAATGAATTTAGTGGACATGGTTAAAATTTCAGCATATTTGAAGGACCATTCAAATGAGAGATATATATTGGAATGGAGAAGATGGATTGACTATAATCAAAATAAATATGGGACTAAGAAATTTCAAATAGCTTATGAATGAAGAAAAGGAGACATTTAAGAGAATTTCAATATTTATTCATGTAAAGGGGAGTTAAAAAGCAAGAGGGAGAGTGGAGTCTATAGATAGTTTGTATATGTTAGCTTATGTTTGTTAAATGCTATACCTTGTATTTTGCTCTGGGAAGTCCAGGGGGGGTGGGGAGGGATGGGAAAATTGTTTGTAAAATTTTCAAAACTTTTCAATAAAAAAAAATCATACAGTATCTGTTCCTATCCTGCTCCTACAGAATATAAACATAAAGTCAATTCTGTTCTCATGCAAATTCTAGAAGTAAAATTGTTGGAAGGTCACTTTCTTTTCAAGGATCCAGAGACTTAAACAAAGAGCAACAAATTAAGTAGAACTGGCCATGGATAGTGCAAAGGACAAAACTGCAGCTGAATTTATGTTCTAGGATAAGATGTTTTGCTGTTTTCATTTATAATCTAACAACAATTTCCTGCAAAGGAAATGTAACTCATAAAGCAAACTGCTACCATAATTGGACTACTTTTCTGGGAGAATTCAGGAATGAGATTTACTTGAAATGCAAAATGTTCAGTCTGCTGACAGTTATAATTTTTATACTTCAAAAGAATTCAAATCATTCAATTCCTAGGCTTCAATACACGGAAAAGCGCAGGAATAGTCTCTAGGTTTGAAAGTCTATATCAGTGTTTCCTAATCTTAGTGGTTTTAAGATGTATGGACTTCAACTCCCAGAATTCCCCAGCCAGCCTGCTGGCTGATGAATTCTGGGAGCTGAAGTTCACACGTCTTATAGTTGTTAAGGCTGAGAAACACTAGTCTAGATTTACATTGTTCCATTTGGGTTTAGCATGCGGAAAGCCTAAAAAACTTCAGCTGTGTTCATCAGACTTATATGCAGCATTGTCATGTATGCAGTGTATACCTACTGTTAAGTAGAAGAGGCTAAAGAGCAGAATCTAACTATCACAGTAAATTCCAAAGTAAATATTTAATCTTAAATTTTGCATATTTCCTACTTGGATTATCAATCAAACTTTGGTTGAGTGATCGTATTTATTTATTTTTTCTATTATTTTTGCCACTTATTGTCCCACCATTTATAAATTTGGCAAGAATGTTTGCATGAATGTGTATTTATTTGTGTGCACTTTTCACCTAATTACACATGTTTAAATTTTTTCCTAGAATATACAAACAAGTTTAGAGTATGCAAGCAGTTTTATTTCTGAAAATCCATCTTTATCCTGGATGTTACCCAAATCCTCATTTGCAACTTCCTGCCAAGTCTATTTGGCATGTCAGTATGATTATTCTGATAAAACTCTGCATCAGCCAGCACAGTCACTGCTAGCCACATTCAAAGCCCAATTTGTTATGAAAGTTTACCCTAACCTTTTATTTAGAGTTACTTTCTATGTCATACTAGCCATTAGGACGGCTTAGGATGGGTTCCTATTTTTGTACTGAAATATAGTATTTCTATAATTGACAACTCAGTGAGGCATATAGATAGCCTCTGCTTTATGAAGTTCATATGAGATACTGTACAATATCTCTAAGCAATTAGGAATGCTGATAAAGAAGGGTTCCTAGCAGTGGCATCTGCATTATGTCAAAATAATACATATGGTTGACAACAACAACAAAAGTTTTTCAAACCAAAGAATTTCTGGGTAATGATCTTATCATTATCTTATGCAGAAGTAAACTCCTGTAAAAATGTATATTTTTACAACTCAAAGACTGTGGATTGCTTCTTCCACAAGCTAAGAGAGATATCAGCTACAAGCTTCCTTCAGCATTGACCTTTGATTCTACAGAGAAGAGAAAGCTTGGACTACTCTTGTTTTTCCATCTCCACCAAAGTTTTCATTTGTCAAGACCTTCAACAGAAACAATCTGCTAGATTCTCTTTATGATGAACACTAGGAGCAGTATTGCTTAGGAATTAATTCTGGCATCCATCTACTTTCTGAACATATGAGGAAGGGATGAAATCAGTGGTGGGATTCAGCCAGTTCGCACCACTTCAGGAGAACCGGTTGTTAACTTTCTGAGAAGTCTGGTGAACTGGTTGTTGGAAGAAATCATTAGGGCAGAGAACTGGTTGTTAAATTATTTGAATCCCACCACTGGATGAAATATTCAAAACATCTACTTTCCCACTACTAGCAGTGTAGGCCATATTCCATATTCCAGCTTCCAAAGCAACTTGTGGGAATGGAAAAAAAACCAGATTTGTTGCTGGAATTAGTTCTGGAAAAAAAGAGTGATGTCTTAAATATGAAAGTGCATGGATTTTTGTAGAAGTTTGGTCACTTCAGAACTATATCTTGGAACAGCTATTTCTCCAGAATATCAACAGCTTTTTTTATTCTGTTTCTCTAGAATATTAAAACTTTATTCTTGAAATAATAATAACCACCTCCAAAACTCATTGAAATGGTGATTTCCATACTGCATCAGTCATCACTCAGGTTAATATACTGGAATATCAATCAATCATAAAATGATTTTATCAGTGTGAAGCAAACAGGAAAGAATTCCAAAAACATACATTCCAAAAACAAAAATTTGAAATTTGGGAAATTAACATTGTTCCTTAAAACATTCTTCCTTAAAAACAAATTCTTCTCAGGTGTAGACCCTAAAGCTATTGAGCAGATAGTAACAAACCTTTTGTGGAATCTCTATGAATCCTAAACTCTGGCAAATTTATTCTCTGATGGAATAATAAAAAAATTCACCTGAAGAAAACTGACCAGAGAACAATAATCACAAAATTGAACAATTAGGATTACACATAATTGATCAGCCAAAGGAATTTGACAAGAAAAAAAAAGAAACTAAAATATTATTAATTGTTTAAATAAAAATTCAAATGAAACTGCTTTAAGAATTACCACATTTAAAACAATAGTTTTGGCTTCTACTTTGCATGATATCAGTATAATTGTTGTACAATTTCACCAGAAAATGTCACAAATATATCACTGCTTCTGTTGAAACAACATCATTGGAATAAAAATAAAAAAGTCAAAAACATTTAGAAAAGGAATTATGTATATATTTACTATACATTTACAAGTAAACATTGACAGAAACTAGATCCACATAACTGATTTGCTATTTGTGGATAATCTAAAATAGCTTAAAAAACTGAAAACAGAACTTGAACTTCTACTTGATCACATTCAGTGAGAATATAGGAATGTAATTATTTGTCTAGACAAATGTGCAACTTTGGTGATTAAAGCAGACAAAATTGTGAAGAATATGGATTATACATGAATGACAATTGGCACTGTAGAATTAATGAAAGCTTCTTTAACATGAACAACTTAAAAAGAATACTGGCTCTAATTATATAAAACAAATCTAATTTTTTAAAAACAAAATTAAATGCATGAAACATAATTAAAGCCATAAACACTTGGCTCATTCAATACACTGCAGGTACAATTGATTGGACAGAAGCCGAATTAGATTTATGGTGTGCAGAAAACAAGACAATTCATGAGCATGAATCATGCTTCCTAGCTGAGAAATGATGTTGAAAGGAAGGAGATTGTAAAGCAAACAATGAAGAAGAGAAACACACCTTAAATATCAACCACAGTAAGAAACCACTACTGGTTTGTAAAGAAAGACTACAAAATCAAAAGTTTATTTAAAAAAAAGCATGAGAGCATAAGCAATACTTTGTTGCTTCAGACCATGGCCCATCTAGTCCAGCAGCCTGTTGTCACAGCAACCAACTCTATAAGGAAGACCACTAGTCTCCTAGCCTCCTCAATCATTTGTTGATGTTCAGTCACAAAGTCATGTCTGACTTCTCATGACCCTATGGACTATAGCATGGCAGACCCCCCCCCCCCATTCTCCACTGTCTCCCCGAATCTGCCCAAACTCATGCTCACTGCATCAATGACACTATCTACCTATCTCATCCTGTGCTGTCCGCTTCTCTTTTTGCCTTCAGTCTTTCCCAAACAGTTCAATCATGTTTTCTCTCACTCACTTCCTTTCTAGACTAAAAAAAAAAAACCCAAGCAACCTTTTCTTATGGGGACGTTGCTCCAACCTTTTGGTCATCTTAATTGCCCTCCTCTGAATCTTCTCTAGTTCCACTACAGCTCCACTATACTTTCTCAGATGTAGCAACCAGAACTGCACCTAATATTCCAATATGTTTGCACTCTGATTTATACAATGATATAATTCCATCATGAAATTGGCATTTCTATTTTCAATACAGTTTATTATCTATAACACGCTGTTGGCTTTTTTAACGTGGATGCATACTGTTTCAATGCCTTCATTTAGCTGTTTACCATTATTCCAAGACTTCTTTCTTTATTGGTCACTGCTAGCTCTGATCACATTAGTTTGCAAGAGTAGTTATCATTTTTGGCACCAATATGCAACACAGTTATTCATGCTGAATTACATCTGCCATTTGATATCCACTTCCCTAATGTGCAGAGATTTCTTTGGAGCTTTTTATAGTCCCTTATTGCTTTGTTACCTTTCTAAACAATTTAGAATCATCAGAAAACTTGGCTATTTCACTAATCATATTCTATTCCAGATCATTTGTTAAAATTTATCCAGATCAGGTGTTAAAAAGCATTGATCCTGAGACATTACTGCAGGGATACCACTAAGTTAAATTTCTTCATTGGTTGTTAAGCATGCTGAAAAGTCTTTGATGAGTGACTATCAAAAGTAGATGATATCTACTGGCTCACTCTTATCCACATGTTTATTAACACCTTCAAAAAACCTCTGCAAAATTAATTAGACAGAATCTTTCCATAGTGAAGCCGTTGCCTGTTTGAGCAAGGTTGTGCTTCCAAATGTTTAGTAATTTTATCTTTACTAGTTTTCCATGATCTTTTTCAGAACAGATGTCAAGCTACCTGTCCTATATTTTATGGATCCCCTCATGAGCACTTCTTAAAAATTGGAGTTACATTGGCCATCATCCAGTCCTCAAATAGAAAGACCAAATGTAGAGCCAGGTTGCATATCCACAATATCAAATTTAAACTCCTTAATAATCCTTGGGTGGATGCCATCAGTACCTAGTGATGTGTTGATGTTCAGTTTATTTGTAAAGCCTGGTACTTCTCTTGTCACTGCTTTATGGCTCAGTTTATCTGATTCCCTTCCTGAGAACAAGTGCTCAGACACAAGATCTCTGCCCAATTTTTACTCCTGTGAAACAAATAATTCATTCAGCTTCTCTGCGATTTCTTTTTCTCCTCTTAGCACAACATCCCCCAGCCTTTTGGGCACCAGGGACAAGTTCCATGGAGAAAGGTTTTTCCATGGACCAGAGGTGGTGTGGCTTTGCATACTGCCTGCATCCTGCGGATGGGGCTTTGCTTGTTTGCGCAGACCAGTTGCTGGCATGCTGCAGACAAGTGCTGGTGCATGGACCAGGGGTTGGAGACCTCTGTCTTAGCACATATTTGACTCCTTCTTCATCCAAGTGGCCTTCCTGGTGGGCTTTCTTCTTCTAATATATTGGAAGTATTATCATCTTCACAGTTTGGGCCTTGTTTATATTGTTTAAAAAAGGAAACCAAATAAACAATTATAATAGCACAATTATTCAAAGCCAAAATTGAATATATTTCAAAGAATAGCAAATCCAGATTATATAAATTCAAAGATGAAACTGTAGATCACCTCATTGGAGGGTGCAGCAAAATAGCCCAAACCTTATATAAGGAATGTCATTTAGAGTTGCAAAAATCATGCATTAGAATGTATTTAAACATTTGGGCTTTAATGACTAACCAGATCTACTGGGACCACACATCTCAAAACATCTTAGAAAATGAGGCGGTCAAGATCTGGTAGGAATTCATAAAACAGACATGTGATTGACACAATGCCCTGTGATTGACCCACATTTTTCAAGCAACCCATGGGAGAGAGGCTGTTTAGACAGCTAACTCTGATATAACAAACTTTCTACTCTAAACCCAATTATATAATTATTTCCCTCTTTTTGTCTTAGCAGGCACTCAATACTTTCTAAACATTTAATCCTCATCAATATGTGACCTTCCCTTGCTGACACCCAACCTAATCAACCTGGAGGTGGAGGGGAAGAGAGAGAGATTGTCTGGCTATAAAATTTGACTAATGAAAACAGCTCCTGTATGAGTTAAATTCCAGAAACTAGCCCCAGGAAAGAGCCCTGATGCTGTAAGTAATTAATGGGGGTGATTTTTAATAACTTCAAAAATTTTAATAAACATGATTTTATTACTCTGACACCTCCTTTCATATGCTCCTGCTTTGTCCTGAAAATTCTAAATTATCTGGCAGCACAAGAATTTAAGAAAACATGTGTATTCCTTTATTTCTTTATAACATTTATTTGTTGCCCATCTGGATGACTCTGGATGGCATAAAAACATTAAAAACATCCATTGTAAAAACATAGCAGATAAAAACATTAACAAATAAAATCAGGGAGACAAGTTGGAACACATGAAATATAACAAATCAGACATTTAATTATTAGAAATTTAAAAAGCTGTTTTATCAATGTAGCAATAACAGGAGACAGCTGAATTAACCAAAACAAAGAAAATGGAAAACCAATACACTAAAGTGTTTTGCAGAGAGAAGTTGAAAGACTTTGGGGAAAAAATGTAATACCAATAATAATTGGAGTTCCTGGAACCATATCAAAGAAATTCATCAAACATTTGAAAGTATTAAATTTACCATTCTTGACACCACTTACTATACAAACAAACAACTTGCTTGGAATTTCTAATGTACCACAATGATACCTCCATAATTCCCAGGCTTTTCATTAGACCCAAATTAATCAAACAATATCCAGTCTAAAGTCTTTGATATTCATTGAATGACTAGATAATAACAGTACTTTCTATAAGAAAGGAGCTTGCCAGGGTCTGGGCAGGAAATATCTTGCTGCAGATTTTTTAAAAAATCTATTAAGTAATTATGTGTACTGGTTAGTTGACTTCAAAGACTGACTTCCAAATATGCAACAGACTTTGTTTTAAAGAATTATATATTTTATATAAATACTTAGCAGAACAACAGAAGGCACAGCTCTGCCTGCTGTGACATATGCAGACATAATCTAAATACAAAGGAAACTTGTTTCTTGTTTCAGAAATACTTAAATAGGACTATTTGCCTCTTTGATTTATGTCCGCCTTTCTATTCAGTTGATACTCACAGTAATTAAAAAAATATAATTTAAAACAAATGCAAAATTAGGTTAAATAACTAATCAATGGAAAGCCATGTGGTTAATTAATCAGCAAGTTTTTAATTGGGCGGAGAGAGATTATTTGTCACTATGAACAATAAAATAGTCAGACAAGGGAATGCTGAATTTCCTTCTCCAGTGACCCCGTGTGGCCCAATGCCAATGTCACTGAGTGAACACCTTGCCAACTTCAAAATTCATTCTTGGGGGGGGGAGTAGCAAATGGGCCAAATATGTTTGCTATTTGCTCTGAGCTGGCAGGTTGTGTTGAATGTTTAACATCTGTTATGCTGACCCTCTGTCTTCTATGGGGAGCTAGCAATTTGTTTTAATCTTTGCACAGCTTAGAACGTTTGACTGAACTGGTCCAGAACTGGCTGATCTTAAAGCAAGCAGGTTCACTAAGGTAGCAGAGGTGACATGGATCTTTTAGGAAATTTGGAATCTCTTGTGAAGTCAAATGTTTCCTTCTTCTGAAGGAATTAGGATAAGGAAGGAAATATTTTTGCAAGTTTTGCAAGAAGTATATTTAAATGGGGTTCTAAATGCTAGGTAGTGGGAATACAGTAACTAAGGACAACTTCGAATGTCTCTAGAACAGGGGTGAAATTCAGCAGGTTCTGACAGGTTCTGGAAAACCGGTAGCGAAAATTTTGAGTAGTTTGGAGAGCTGGCAAATACCACCTCTGGCTGGCCCCAGAGTGGGGTGGGAATAGAGATTTTGCAATATCCTTCCCCCAGGAGTGGGGAAAGAATGGGGATTTTGCAGTATCCTTCCCCTGGAATGGGGTGGGAATGGAGATTTTGCAGTATCCTTCCCCTGCCATGCCCACCAAGCCACGCCTACCAAGCCACGGCCACAGAACTGGTAGTAAAAAAAATTGGATTTCACCACTACTCTAGAACCTAGGTGTCTGCTAAACATTTGGTGCAATTAAGATGATATTGGTAACAGAATGGCTTTGCACAGCTAGTTTGAAGCCTTTGGCCCTTTCCATTCACATCCATTATTTTTTCACATGAAATATAACTAAATGTGAATTATATCCCTATTTTTACCCAGTCTTCCTTTCTAATTTACCTTCTCCAAACATATAAACCATAATCTGGGCCAAATATAGCAGGCATCAAGGTTTCTCCTCAGCCCTATATTTGTAACACACTTCCCATTTCTTCAGATATAAGGTTTTTGGTTTGCAAAAGTAGAAAACGAGACTAGCATTTCATATTCATATTGTGCAAGCATTTTTATTAAGCATTCACAGAAGATTTCAGAGTTCTCTGGAGGTTCAGAAAGGAATATTAAAGCCAAATATCTTTCATTGTGCCAGTAGGAGCACAATGAAGATTCTTGTTTAAACAGTGTCACTATCCAGTCCTCAGCTGGATTGATCTTACCAGTTTAGTCTGTAGCTTTCCCTAAACACATGTTCAAATCAGGAGGAAACAAAAAAAGTCATAGAGCTTTCTTTCAGTGAGCATAACAACAGTGATAGGCATGTAATTGTAAGGAGTCTTATAAACCATGTGTTGGAAGCAGAACGGAAAAGCTTAGACTTGCCTGAGTTGTGTGCAACACAGTGTGTAATAAATAATCATCTGTAATGAGATCATTAAGATTTGATATAGTTCTTAAATATGTTTCCTAATTTGCATGCTTAGGTGAAACTATTGGATTGAGCACTATGTCTAAGGATTACTGAAATAAATATGCAAGGAGTTTGATAAAGACTTTCTACAAATGAAATAGCCCCTGATTTTATATTTCCAGTTGACCAGAAAAGTTAATAGAGGGAAGACGGATAATGCTTAACAAGAAATCCAAACAACCACACACTTATTCTCACATCCTTACAAGGACTGGTGGTCTTTCTGAATAGAATGAAAGCTACTTACTGTACGTTTCTAAAAGGTGAAAACTCCATATAAGAATATCCAAGGCAGGGAAATTGTTCAATGTTGGCCCCTGTCAGAAAAGAAGATTCTATACAGAGACTCCTTTGAACTGTGAGACAGTTCTTTGCTGGCTGAGTCTTCAGATTTGCAAGAAAAATTGGGAGCATGAAGGAATAATTCTGTGCTGGAGGACCAGAAATGAATGCATCTGATAAGTCAATTCTTTGAAAAAAGAAAACTTTAGCTTTTCAATAGAAATGCAAGTAGAAACTAAGGGAATCAAATTTCCCAGATCTGTGTTTCAATATTGATTACTGCCTAGTTCTTTTCTAAATTGCCATTTTTAAAAAATGCAATTGGCTATACATTTCACATGAAGTTCATTTTTCTTACTGATATGAGTGACTTGGAGAATTACACATAAACACAGGAATCTACTGAAAGATTTTTTAAAAACATCACTTAATATTGCTAAATCCTATCTTACTTTGTAGAGGCTGGAGCAGAAATAGTTATTGTTTATGTGCTCAAAATAGACACTATGGTGTGTGTACTCATGGATGTGTGCAGGCAAACACAAGTGTGCCTCAGGCTCTCCAGAGGAGAAAGCAGCTGTTAAATGGAGCACAGCAGGTGGAACAAGGCATTAGACAATTGTGTTATAAACAGCCAATGCTTTCACTTAATTTACAGTTTTGTATAATAAATTTCATCTTCCCTCTCTCTTTCTGCCTCTCTTTCTCAGCTTGACATGAGAAGATCTGGGTGACCGTGGGTTGTGAAGAATTCCTACACCAACTTTGATTGCATGTCAAATTTGACAATGATCTACTCAACTCACATTTTAAATAAATGAATTGAGTTGTAATCAGATACAATACACAGTGACTTAATTTTGAATTGATACAGCTAGGATAATGTCACTGAAAAAGGCATTTTAACCTGAAATTCATAATGCCTCCATTGTTCTGCAGAAGTGAAATTACATGGAGTCATTTGAATGTTGGATAATGCAATAAATGTACTCAACATACCAGAATGTCCCCAGATCTGTATGATCATTTTTTACAAAAATATTTTTTATGAGACTGGAATACTGACCATCTCTCCTAGAGGTGAAAATAAGACAACAGTGCATTCTAATTTATTCATTATTATGAAAATGTTGAGGAAACCACATTTACATTTGCAAATGCAATCATTCCAGAAGTGAATTCAATTCTGCTTTCTTATCTGCTCTACCATACCAAGTACCAGTCTAAGTCAATAAAGCTAATGCCTAAGGCAGGACTACAATTTACAATCTCCAAATTTCTAGCATGGTGTCTCAAATAATATATATTCTTTTACACTGTATACAGGACAGTATACAGAAGGAACACTAAGCAATTGAACCACTTCCACACGACCTGCCTCCATAGAATTCTGAGGATCCGGTGGCAGGACAAGGTGCCAGACACAGAAGTCCTCTCCAGAGCAGGCCTGCCATCATTTCACACCCTGCTGATGAAATCCCAGACATGCTGGGCAGGCCATGTTGCAAGGATGCCAAACCATTGCATCTCTAAACAGCTCCTCTATGGTGAGCTGTCTCAAGGAAAGCGATTGCACAGGGGACAAAGGAAGCAATACAAAGACACTTTAAAAGCCTCCTTCATGTACCTGGATATTGACCCCACCTCCTGGGAAACCCTGGCACAAAATCAATTGACATGGCACACGCTGATCCACCAAGGCTGCCAGACATCTGAGGACAGAAGGACAACCATAGCATGAGAGAAGTGAGCACTCCGCAAAGCCAGAGCTGCAAATGCTGCAACAATGGTACCCACACTTGTCTACCTGACATGTGGCAGAACATTTTGTGCCAGTATAGGCCTTTACCAGCCACCTGCAGACACATCGTGGACAGCCCACAACTTGTTAGATGTCAAGGTCCTCTTCGAACACAATGGACAATCATCATTCTTTTACAACTCAGAAATGAGTCTAAAGGTTTCTTGCTTTCCTTTTCTTTAAAAATATCCAAACTGATACTCATCAAAAATATTCACATAACGTGGAATGTTATGATCTAAAAGCTTTGCAATTCATAGCACTGATGAAACAGCCATGCTAGATGTGCAGTCCTTTGATTGTATACTCTCTTTATTAAAAGTCATAAAAATGCAGAGGATTGTGTAAAAATTAGGCTGTGTTATATATCTGTTAAATCCAAAGCATGTGATTATCAAGTGATAAGAGAGAAGCCTTCATAATGGGAAAGCAGCATTTATTTTGAAAGCTAAATAGTCTTTCTCACTTCCCATCTGAAATACAGCAATACATTTTGCATAGGCAGGATCTTTCTTGGACTAGAGGAGGAGGAGGAGGAAGAGGAGGAGGAGGAGGAGGAGGAGGAGGAGGAGGAGGAGGAGGAGGAGCAGAAGCAGAAGCAGAAGCAGGAGCAGGAGCAGGAGCAGGAGCAGAAGCAGAAGCAGAAGCAGAAGCAGAAGGAGATGACCTTGGAAGGGACCTTGGAGGTCTTCTAGTTCAACCTGCTACTCAAGAAGGAGACCCTATAAAATTTGAGAAAAGTGGCTGTCCAGTCTCTTCTTAAAAACCTCCAAAGAGGGAACACCCACAACCTCTGAAAGCAAGCTGTTCCAGTAGTTAATAGAGCAAAGATCTATTGATCCATTGGCATAGATGAGAATTTTTGTTTATTATTCCTTGTTAAACAACGAGCATGCACATTTTCTAATTGCCTGTTCACATATTTCTTGCATTGGTCATATAATTCTGATGGAGCCTTGTAGTCCAACCTCAAATATTTAACCTATCCTACCAAATGATTGCTCAGTCCCTTGACTCAATTCCAATAGCAATTTTCCAGGTACAATCTGGGGAAGGATCCATAAGCATATATATAGGCAGAATTACTTCACTTGTTTGTATAGAAACCATTTTCAAAGGCAGACACTGAGAACAGTTGCCAAGTTTGGGTTATTTTTTAAATAAGGAGAGCTATTTCCTAAATGAAGGGAAATGCTTAGTTCTCCTCCAAACTGAGCCCGAGTGAGTTGTAAGAAGCTCTACTAGCATCTCCTGGCATAACTAGATTTGATATAAGAAATTCCATGGTCAGAATCTCCAGCAATTTCTTTCTTTACTTGAAAAAAAAGTATAACGAATAGCTTCAGAATGTATATGCTCTTCTCACGCATGTAGATGTTGCAATAAAAAATCATTTCCCAAAAATCTACTTTCCCGTGGATTATTAAATAGGTATGTTTACCACTATTATCACCATCACCTCCCAGCAAGCAAACAGCAGCTCTCTAGAGGTAAGGTCTCTCAATTCTCGAATACAATTCGGAAAAAAAAAGAATTGTATTCAATTCTCGAATACAGCTCATCTGTCTGGAACCCGCACTGCATATCGGACATTAATACAATTGAATGTGTCCAGAAATATTTCACAAGAAGAGTTTTCCACTCCTCTGCTCGCAATAAAATACCTTATGCTACCAGACTTGAAATTTTGGGCTTAGAAAATTTAGAACTACGGCACCTTTGGTATGACCTAAACATAGCTCATAAAATCATCTGCTACAATGTCCTACCTGTCAATGACTACTTCAGCTTCAACCACAACAATACACGAGCACACAATATATACAAACTCAGTGAACCGCCCCAAACTCGATTGCAGAAAATATGACTTCAGCAACAGAGTGGTCAATGCCTGGAATGCACTACCTGACTCTGTGGTTTCATCCCAAACCCCCCAAAATTTTAACCTTACACTGGCTACTGTTGATCTCACCCCATTCCTAAAAGGTCTGTAAGGGGTGTGAATAAGAGCACAGCGTGCCTACCGTTCCTGTCCTAATATTCCCTTTAATTGTATTCATTTTAAGTATTCAATTCATGCTTATACTTATTGAGATAAGTATAAGAATTGGTATGGCAAAAGTTTTGTATGTCCTAGTTTGCAGTTCAATATTACCAGAGAAGAAACTACGCAAGATTAGGTTAACAACTCTTAGTGCTTTTTTAGCAATGTTGTTACAGTGAGCTCTGGCACTTAGATCATTTGAGATGAATACTCTAAGGCAAGGGTGAAATTTAATTATTATTTTTTAATTTATTTTGATTTTTATACCACCCTTCTCCAGCAGGACTCAGGGTGGTGAACAGCCGAGATAAAACATAGCATACAAAATTTAAAAACAGTTTAAAAGGTATTAAATAATTTTGGCCCACTATTTAAAACAACCCAGTTAAAACCAATTTTAAATTAAAACCGAAAGAATGGGATCAAGCCAGCCCGGCTAGGTGAAATAAGTGAGTTTTCAGGGCCCGATGAAAAGTCCGGAGATCTGGTATCGTGCGTATCTCTGGGGATAGGTCGTTCCAAAGGGCGGGTGCCACCACAGAGAAGGCTCTCCCCCTGAGAGTCGCCAGCCAACATTGTCTGGCGGATGGCACCCTGAGGAGGCCCTCTCTGTGTGAGCGTACTGGCTGGTGGGAGGCTATTGGCGGCAGAAGGCGGTCTCGTAGATACCCCGGCCCTAAGCCATGGAGCTCTTTAAAGGTGGTCACCAACACCTTGAAGCACACCCGGTAGACCACTGGGAGCCAGTGCAGCTCGCACAGGAGAGGTGTCACATGGGAGCTGCATTCTGGACCAGCTGGAGCCTCCGGGTGCACCCCAAAGGGAGCCCCATGTAGAGAGCATTACAGTAGTCCAGGGGGAAAGTGACAAGTGCCTGAGTGACTGTGCATAGGGAGTCCTGATCCAGAAAGGGACGCAACTGGCGTATCAGGCGAACCTGATAAAAAGCCCCCCTGGCCACGGCCGTCATATGCTCTTCTAAAGACAGCTGTGCATCCAGCAGGATGCCCAAGTTGCGAGCCCTCTCTGTGGGGGCCAATGATTTGCCCCCAATAACCAGCGATGGCACCAGCTGGCTATATCAGGATGCCGGAAGCCACAGCCACTCGGTCTTGGAATGCTCCCGGTTCGGACCGGGTCTCTCAATCAGGTAGCGATGGTGGTGGGTGATTCGGAGAACCAGTAGCAAAAATCCCTCCCCCCCCCCCCCATGCCCATCTGAGCCGCACGATCATCAGAGGCTTTTTTTTTTTACTTTTAAAAGCATTTTTTCTACAACCACTTCTGCCAAAAAAAAATGCTTTTAAAAGTAAAAAAAAAAGCCTCTGATGATCGCACGGCTCAGCTGGGATATTCAGAGGCTTTTCAAAGCAATTTTTTTCTGCAACCTCTTCGGCCGAAGTGGTTGTAGGAAAAAAAATGCCTTTAAAAGCCTCTCTGATGATCCCAGCTGTGTTGCCTGATCGGCAGAAGCTTTTCAAAGCATTTTTTTCTGCAACCTCTTCAGCCAAAGAGGTGGTAAAAAAAATGCTTTGAAAATCCCAGCTGAGTTGCCTGATCGGCAGAGGCTTTTCAAAGCATTTTTTTGCAACCTCTTTAGCCGAAGAGGTTGTAGAAAAAAATGCTTTGAAAAGTTTTTTTAAAAAAAGTTGGCCACACCCAACCCAGTCACATTACCTGCCTCCAAGCCACGCCCACAGAACCGGTAATAATAAATTTTACATTTCACCCCTGCTCTAAGGTCTTTGACAGAGTGAGGGTTGTCTATTCGGCTGTATTTTGTGTTCTGATTTTTTTTGCCAATGTGTAAGACAGAGCATTTGTTGGTTGAGATTTGGAGTTGCCAACTGTTTGACCATTCTGACACATAGTCGAGGTCTTTTTGTAGAGTAGCAGCATTGTCAGTGGTGTTGAATAGTATTACATCATCATATTGCCATCACTCTTCTGGAAATCTTCCACAATTGAGCCAATCAACTTCCAGTTTAGCTGCTGCTTCACTGATGTCAGTTCTACAATGTTTTCTTTCTGGAACTTCAGGATAGGTTGAGTATGAAACATCTGCAAGCAAGCAACCAAAGCTCAGAGAGAACCAGGACTTTGCAGGTAATAGTCCCTCTGGTGACTACCTCTCAGATTTTAAATTCCTTCTCTTCCTCAAGTCTTTCTCCTTCCTCTCCAGGATATCTGGGAATAGGTGGGGTTGGGTTACTCTTTTCCCTCACAACAGCCTGATTTCTCTTTGCCGCAAAGCAAATGCAGTGAGGGAAAGAGGAGGGTGGAAATGGAACAATGGCTAGAACACCATTTTGGAGCTTCTGCTGTAGGACATTTGGAGGGTGCACTGATCAACTCTTGAGGGGCCTCAACAATCCGTTGAGAGGATTCCTTCAATGTAAGTGGAATTCTGAGAGTCCATTGTCCCAAAATGAGGCTGCATGGATGTATCCTGAATGAAAGAAAGCCTTCTGTTTAATATTCAGAAAAGCTATGTTATTAGCTGTGGTCAGATTGCACAGTAGATTTTATTCTTGCAACACAAGAATAAGAACACACAACTAAAATGACTTGGAAATATTTTTGGAAAAGGGGGAAAATTTCCTTGCAGGAGCATGTAAGAAGCCATAATCTTAGTACAACATACTTTGTTCTTGCAGTTGTCTATTTAAGCCATATTAAGAGAAGAAGTCTAATGTAAATGAAATCCCCCACCTTCCAATCATATCAATGGTGAGGGTATTTCATTATTGCTTCCAGTTTCATAAGAAGTATGGTATCAGAATTTCCTAATGCAGTAAGATAACACTGCACTGACAATGTTTATTCAGAGCCCCATCTGGAAATGTGTCCAGCAGAATGAGAAGTGACGTTTTTCATCTATATGAACATTAGGCAGATGTGGGAGGAATATCAGTACATGTGATCTTTCTGAAGCAGCAGAAATAACAACCCAGACCTGACTCATAATAAGTTAGCAGAGAGATAAAGAGGCTTTAATTCATCAGTGATAAATTTGCCTTCAATTAAGTTGGTCCCTATTGTCCACCTGTTTCTTTGAGCACTGAGAATTGCAAATATTTACAACGCTCTGTATACAGGGAGTGATTCTTGTGCTGTTTTGCTGTGACTGTGCTGGAAATGGATTTTTCTATGTATGTCAACAAGACTTTGTACTTGAAGCAAAAAAAAAAATAATCAAGTATTTTGGAAGGGGGGGGATGAAGATTCAGCCTTATTCAATTGGTATCATCTCCTAAGGATAGAGCGGTAATGCAATATGCAGTTTTATAGAGACATGCTGTTTATGGTAATGTTTTCAAACTTGCAATGCAAGACCTTATTTCATAAATACTGTCTAGTGAATTTGCCAAAGGATAGAGTTTGAGATGTGCAATTCAATTTTATGCTGCTGGATGTTTGTGGTCTGAAGTCTGTCATCAGCATATGGCAATATCCTGTCTTAAGAGCTGGATGTCTAAATTTGCCTCCCGGGTTCTCTATACATGTGATGTGATAAAGCTCTGTTTAAGCAGTGTGTTCCTTTCTAGCAGGAAAATTCTAGTTCCTTTCTAGATCTAAGCTTTTTATACTTACTCCTTGAAATTATGTCTGTCTTACTGCAGATAGAATTGCATCACATACTTAGGGTATTATATCAGAAAATATCACCACATTCCCAAGGTTTTGGGGGGGGGAACTACTTCAAGTATAACATAATTTTTGCTATGTTTAAGAACTTGCCAATATCATTCTAACAGGATGAAAGGAAATTTGTTGATGGGTGCTAGTAATTCCTTTCAAAATATTTATTACTTTTTAATTTGATATTAAATTATTTCAATCCAATCCATTACATTTTTACTATATATTTTAAGAGTGGTTCGTGTAATTCACTAGGACTCTGCGGTCTTGATACAAGTACAAAGTGATACCAGTTCCAAACACCAGGGATACTGAAAGGATGAAGCTTCTGGTGAAAAACCTCCTTGAGCTTTGTTGTAAATCTAAACCATGACCCTTTTTTGTTAAAAAAAAACCCCACCTCTGTGTAAAAAAAAAAAGTAAAAAATAGTAAAAAAAATAGTAAAAAAATAGTAAAAAAATAGATGCAGAGCTGCCTCACCTGACTTCATGTATCTCCTGCAGGTAGAGAAGCCAGGCTCTAAGAAGTGCTTTCTTGAGGGGGAGGGACCCTTTGCCCAATTCTGTTGAGAAAAGAGTAAGCTAGGCAATGGAAGTGAGAGTTCTGATGCTCTATGATCAGGTGGTTGGCCCCCGAATCCACCCTAATATTTATTTATTTTAAAAAGTTATATGGTCACCCAACTAACTCATGGTGACTCCAGGGGCTTAAAGAAGCTTATACAGTATTGGCTGTTAAGAGTTTAACATAAGCCCTTTGGTTTATGTAGAAATGAGGAACTGAGTTTGTAAAGTATGTAAAGTATGTAAAGTATGTAAAGAAAAGGCAAAGAGAGGAAGCTCTGCAACCATATGAAAGTATAGGCATTTGCTTTCTTAACATCAACAAACTGGCAAATTATCCATTGCAATTCAAAAGCTGGTGTTTATTGGGCACTTTCTGGACTAAAACTGGATGAAAATTCAGTTATCAGGCCCTATATGTCAGTAGGAAGAAAATTATATCAGTATATTTACACATTGATTTTTTTTCTGTTGCTTTCTAAGTTTCGAATTTAGAACTTCGCCGTCTTCAATCTGACCTAAGCATAGTACATAAAATCATCTGCTACAATGTCCTACCAGCCAATGACTACTTCAGCTTCAACCAAAACAATACAAGAGCACACAATAGATACAAACTCATGGTAAACTGATCCAAACTAGACTGCAGAAAATACGACTTCAGTAACAGAGTTGTCAACGCCTGGAATGCACTACCTGACTCTGTGGTTTCCTCCTCAAATCCCCAAAACTTTAACCTTTAACTGTCTACTGTAGACCTCACCCCTTTCCTAAGAGGTCTGTAAGGGGTGTGCATAAGCGCACCAGCATACCTACCGTCCCTATCCTAATGTTTTCTTTTATTCATATCCTTTTCATGTATTTATAATTATGTTTACACTTGTATCTGTCACAAAATACATGCTTGACGAAAATAAAAAATAAAAATAAATGAATGATACATTCATGTCTTTTCTCAGGCCTCCTATGGGATGGCTCAGATAGAAATATCAGGCCTCCTATGGGATGGCTCAGATAGAAATATCATTCCTTCTGTCTGACATTTTTAAAAAGAGGTAGAAAGAAAGGCTTTCTTCTCATTTTTTAATCCTCCATTTAAAGCAGGGGTCTCCAACCTTGGCAATTTTAAGACTTGTGGACTTCAACTCCCAAGCTGGCTGAGGAATTCTGAGAGTTGAAGTTCACAAGTCTTAAAGTTGCCAAGGTTGGAGACCCCTAATTTAAAGTACTTTAAATGTCTTTAAGGGTTCTCCAGCCCTATTTTTATTTATTTTTTGTTTCGGAACACATGGGAGGTGGGAGGGGAGCCCATACTTTTGGCAGAGACATCCTAATATCCTACTTCTCCCCAACACCAAAGGAACACAGAGCCATTTTGAAGCAAAACTTCAGAAATAGGTCTCACTTTGAGCAGTATACAGAGAAATATTTGATTCTTAGAGTATTCAGGTCCTGAGAGACTATAATCCCCTACTTGTAAACAAAGCAATTAGAAATAAACTACATGATAGGAAGTGCTTTGGGGAGAGAAAATGGCAACACACATTGATTTTTGAGCAAATGTAACATCTTAACTCTAAAAATAAATCTTGTTTCCTTTTGAAAGAATACGTTTCAGTAGAAATTAGAAAACAAGAACAAGTTGGTACCTCTAGTCCTGTTTCTCATAAATACTATTATTTCCACCTAGCTTGTGGCAAAACAGGCTGATTTATTTCTTCACCCAGCTGGGTGATAATAGTGCATTGTTCACCTTTGGAAATGAGCTTTTGTTATAACCTACTTCAGCATTTCATAAAGCACTGCAGGCAAGGGTCAGCAGTTTTCTTTACTGGAGATCGGCTTTGCACTTTGCAATCTTAAAACCTGCAGTTTAGGATAATACTTTAGCATAATTTAGCAGAGTTGAATCACTGATAGAAAATTAAAGGAAATATGAGAGATGTTCAATATTATACATAATCCTCCCTTAAAGCAAGAAGCAAACTATCTACCATTACAACTATATCCTTGTGGCTTACTGGTAGAAAAATCCAATCTTTTGTCTTTGAAATTTCTAAATTGACTGCTGTTTAAATCCATTTAAGCCTCACTGTGCAAATGCCTTTTTCTTTCCCCAGAATGAAAGCGCAAGGAGGATACCATCAATTGTTGCTTATTATTTACTCCTGGTCTTAGTCACCAAGTTGAATAGGGGGACTTCTTTTGGGTGAGCTCTGATATTCTATAATATATAGGTTTGCCATTAATGCATCATTTAGAAAATGCAAACAAGGACACTGAACGTCATATAAATTACACATCCTGATTTATATGCAGAGAGACAAGCAAACTGTGAAATAGATTCAGCATAAACATAATGAGGAAAGTCTGAAGCAGTGGAACTGTCCTTGTAAAATAGGAATCATGGCTATACTTATGTAGAAAATGTAAATCTCTTGCTAGGAAGGGTCCAAGCAATCAATTCCTGGAACTAAGTTTCAGAACTCCTATTTTGTACCCATGATGGAATACTGAGGAAATGTCATGAATTGCAGAATGGGTTGGTCTTACAACGAGAATGAAAACAACCAGAAAGATTGCTCTGTTCCAAAGTTCAGAGCACCTTCCAGAGCTTTGGTCATCTCTTTGGAAAAATGTTTGTTTGTTTGTTTGTTTAGATTTTTTTTAATGCCCAACTCCAACCAACTCTGGTCACTTTACATTATAAAAAGCCAAAACAATAAACAAATAATATGCATCCAGAAAAAGCATATGAAACAAAATTTTACAAGAGAAAATTTTACAGGGATTTACACATCACCCTCACTCAAGGCATGAGAAACTAGCCAGGTTTTCAGAGCCTTTCAGAATATCATCAGAATGGGAGTCATACAGATCTCTGGAAGAACACTGTTCCAGATTTCAAGCATAGTGACCGAAAAGGTACATGAAAAAGATCATTAGATTTTCTAGAAATGGTGCACTGTCTACTACTCTTCATAGATATTTCTTAAATCCATTTGGTAAGTGCCTACAGAAACATAACAAGGAAATCAAATATTGACAAACTTCAGCACAAGACTGCCTAATATACCAAACTGGGTATTCACACGACTCTAATTCACAATAAAACATCTTCCCCTGGGGGTGGGGAGGAGTAGAAATACAGCTTTCAGCAATTGGATATAACTCTGGTGACAGTTTCAAATATTGTAAAACACTTGAAAGATGCTTGAATGCCCCAATGCACTCTCACTGACAACCGACTGGGAAATATGAATCTAAGTTTTCTCAGAGAAGAAATTCTAGAAGGGATGGCTGAGGAGCCGTAGTTTTGATTTACAGCTTTTGCATGAAATATCATACTGAGGTTGTTCCTGTCCTTTTTTTTGCTTTTTAATACTTTCATGGAACTACTGTGAGAAGTTGTGAGGATTTGCAAAACAGAGACAGGTCAGCATCGCCTTCCAATTTGATTTCCATGGTGACTGCTCTGATCTGTTATTTGAGGCTCCAGGCACATTGAAGTCTGATGGCAAGATGAAACTTAATCCAAACAGGACTGAAATATTAATTGTCAAGGGGATTACCAGATTAGGTGGCTTGTACTCTTCCTTGAAGGGAGAAATGCACTGCTGGTAAATACTTCTAGATCTAGCATTCTAGTCTTCCAGGCAACAAGTTTAATGCTAATACTCCACTTATTTTTATTTCCTATAAAAATATGCCTACCACAATAAGACTGTTCATGGTTTACAGTAAACAGTAAACAAGACCTAAAAATGAAAATATCCTTGGGTAGGCTAAAATAAACATCTAAAATCATAAAATCAAGCAATCCTGGGTGTCCAACATTCACCATAAGTTCTCCAGAATCATTCTGGAGAAAGGGGGAAGGTGGGAGAGAAGGGCAATAGCCTGATTTCTATTGGCTTAGCGTAGGAGTGGGACTATGGCAATTTTACAACCTGTGGACTTCAATTCCCAGAAATCCTAAACCAGCATGGCTGTCTCTGGAATTCTAGGAGTTGACATCCACAGATCATAAAGATGTCACAGTTGGTGCAGGTGCAGCTAGGAACACCTATCAGTTTCTGCCCTCAGGCTTGGTGGTAATCTTCCATTTAAGTTCTACTTCTATAAGCAGCTCTGTTTTCTTGAACTTTGAAACTGAACACGAAAAGGTGAATTAGAACCCATTTAGACAATTAATTGAAGACCTGGAGGAAAGTTGTCCATGGGGTCGCGATGGGTCGGACACGACTTCGTGACTAACAACAAGAAGACAATTAATTAATTGAATAATTAGCAATTTTACTTCAGTGGCTACTCCCAAATGACATTGAGTATCCTACAACTTATTAAAAGAAAATTACAACAAATACAATAAAAAGTACAAAAACAAAAAACAATACAAGACACAGGGCTCCATAACTACCCAATTCCTTCAATCAGGAAACTGATTGGGTTCAACCAGGTCTTCAGGCATTTCCTGAATGACATAAGGGTGGGAGCAACAAAAAGCTCAAGAGTATTGTTAGGATTCTATATGGTGTATATAATGTTAGAACCAGTTGTCCAG
>WNWU01000004.1:13628191-13648553 GCA_012654045.1 Ptyas mucosa
GTGCAGTTACTCTGCTGGTTGGTAAAACAACATCAATATCCTTAACAAGTATATCCTTCTGGAGGTAGGGATTGCAATAGAGTAGCCATGCATCCTACAAGATGGTATTATTTAAGTGGTGGGACTTAGGGTACACCCGGCCACAGGACTAAACTTGATGAGCAGAGATAGTTGAAAATAGTGATTTATCAGATAGCCAGGAACTAGTTATGAAGGGCTTTAAAGATGACCAGCAGCTTTTAGGCCATCAAATTGGGAAAGTCTGGTCTATAATAAGTAGCATTTGGGACTATAAGGTCTTTCCTCTGTTGTTCTCTCTCCCTTCCTCCCTCAGCCAAGGTTTAGTCAGGGACCCTCAGTCATACCATTTCCATCCTAGGAATGCTAGATATTTCATAGCATCCCAGAACTTTTTCTTCTCAGCCCTCTAGAAAAAAAGACAAGGATTACAACTAGCCGATGGAGCTCTTAGAATCAGAAGTTAAGAAGGTATTACAGGGGGGAAGATAGATTCCAATGGAGTGTGTCCAGGCTCAAACTTACACCATCACAATAGACTTCCTTTTTACACACTGAAGTAATTAGCACAGGAAAAAGCCATTACAAATTTATTTTACATCACTGTGCATATACTGGTAAACTGATTTCCCTCAGGAACAGTCTCAGTTTAAAACTCACATTGAAAACAATCAATGTAAGATGTAAGAGATCATAGAGAGTAATTTTGGAGTGCTATAACAAAATTAGAGTGGGAGTTGCAATTTAACATGAATGTGAAGAATAGAAAAGTACAATCTGAACTGTGGAAAATTAAAGGTTACCAGATTGGTATGGAATGTTTATAATTTAAATATTATGCTTCAATAAATCATCTTTCTCAAGAAATGCATGTAAGCATATACAGATAGAAATAATAAAAGATCCCTTTAGGTTTATTGAACTATTGAAATAAACATAAGAGATAAATTAAAGATGGAGGCTTTTATTTCGGATGGATGCGTGAAGACGACATGCATTTTAGATAATCATGGTTTTTCTAGATTTGGAAGCTAGTAACTGAAAGGGGAATCTTGTCAGAATCTTGTTAGAATCTCCAACAGAAAAATATTGGCATCTTAACGAAGTACAATTTCCAAGATTCTTCTGGAAAAAAACATGATTTTCAAAGTGGAAGACTGTTTCTCTGATATTCCACCCCACATTATTCCTTCTCTCTCCCCAATCCAGGAGTGGGTTCTACCTACCTTTACTACCGGTTCGCAACGGAGCCACGCACGCCCATGAGCAAAGCTCATGTGCACGCACACTCTTCTGTGCATGCGCAGAAGTGTTTTGATGACATCAGGGTCAGTGGGTGGAGCCTCCCACCAGTTTTACTACCAGTGCGAACTGGGGGCAGCCCACCACTGCCCCAATCCCTGCCTCCCATTCTCCTAAGAGCAGGTTCAACCAGATATTTAAACTAACCCTTTTCAAAGAGCTGCTAAAAAAGAAGAAAAAGTTGCAAGTTGTTCATACTTGTCCCCAAAAATATCAATTCTAGCAAGCAGCAAAAGTTACAACACTAAAAGCAACAAAAGAAGTAGAAACAAAATAGGGCTAATGATTTACTAGCAATTAATATTAAGAAAAGCTGGCATGAGAACTCTTTACTGTAAAAGAGAGACATTCAGAAATGTGTTATATTTAAGTTTAGAGTTATTTTGAATAACTTAATGCTTTGAACCACCCAAGTGAAAAAACCCAAATCAAAAAAGCATGCATGTTTATTCAAAAGCAAGTCTCATTTGATTCAGTGGGACTTATTCCTGGATATATTTGCAGTCTCATTCATCTTGTGCTTGTAGCAGTAAATTAACTTATCCATCATGTACTTTTTGTAGTAAATTAGTAATCGGTCCAACTGCAGAATGAATACTAACCAGTCTCTCCCATGCTTTTCCTCTCTGTGTTGCACCACTCTTGCTTCTCCCTTTCTTCTTTTTCCAATCCTCCTTTTTCTGTCCCCTATAATGCATAGATGTGTGTGTATGCAAACCTCCAAAGCCAACTCCTCCCCACATCACTCATTGAAGATACAAGACTTAACCAAAAGTCTACAAATATAAAGGCTGACTTGAGGTCTTCAGGCACATTGAAGGGATTAGGTGGCTCAGTGGCTAAGATGCTGAGCTTGTCGATTGAAAGGTCGACAGTTCAGCAGTTCGAATCCCAAGTGCCGCGTAATGGGGTGAGCTCCCATCACTTGTCCCAGCTTCTGCCAACCTAGCAGTTTGAAAGCATCTAAAAAATACCAGTAGAAAAATAGGGACCACCTTTGGTGGGAAGGTAACAGCGTTCTTTGGAGTTTAGTCATGCCGGCCACATGACCACGGAGACTTCTTCAGACAGCGCTGGCTCTTTGGCTTTGAAACGGAGATGAGCACCGCCCCCTAGAGTCAGGAATGACTAGCACATATGTGCAAGGGGAACCTTTACCTTTAATTTTAGAATATAAAGACTGGTCACATGGGGTCCCAACAGGAAATATAGCAGAGGAATGGATAGCTGGGTGGAGTTAAGCTAAAACAAGACCAGCCTTTTCTTTCTCCTCTCATCGGGCTGGAAAGGGATAATTCCATTGTAGTTGAGGAGTCAAGGGAAAACCCTTGTGGGATTCCACTCTGCTGCTCTGTAGAAGAATCACCCTAGTACATCTCTTCCCTTCCTCCTTCAATTGCTGCACATTGGCAACTTGTATCTGAACATTCCCACCAAAGAGAGGGCAATTTCTAAGCGGTTGAATTAGAGCCCAGATAGCTCTATATACCCTAAAGGTAAAGGTAAAGGTTCCCCTCGCACATATGTGCTAGTTGTTCCCAACTCTAGGGGGCGGTGCTCATCTCCGTTTCAAAGCCAAAGAGCTAGCGCTATCTGAAGACGTCTCTGTGGCCATGGGGCTGGCATGACTAAACGCCAAAGGCGCACGAAACATTGTTACCTTCCTGCCAAAGGTGGTCCCTATTTTTCTACTTGCATTTTTTACATGCTTTGGAACTGCTAGGTTGGCAGAAGTTGGGACAAGTAATGGGAATTCACTCCATTATGTGGCACTAGGGATTCGAACCGCTGAACTGCCAACCTTTCAATTGACAAGCTCAGCGTCTTAGCCACTGAGCCACTGTGTCCCTTTTCTATATACCCTACTGAGTGCCAATTCCAAATGCATCTCTTGTCTGCTCATTTGCCTGCTTTGTCTCCTGTCTTTTCCACTGCTTGCCTTCATACAATGGATCAAAATATCTTTTCATTAGTGTTCTCTTTTCAAGCTGTGGCATCTGTCCTGTTTTATTGTCTTGTTCTACAGATTTTGTAAACTCTTCCTACTCCCCCAGCACACCCAACACCATCACTGCCAGTTTCAGGAAACAGATACAGTCTCTGCATTAAGGAAAAACTAGGTTGCCTGAAAAAAATGTCTGAATAAGGATAGTAAGAGGTTTTAGTAAGGTAATACCATCCTAAATGAAGATTATGGAGACTTTATTTTAGAAGAAACCTAAAGAAGAAATTTCAGATCAGTTTTAGGCCCATGCATAGAATTTTGATCCAAAAATGGTTCCCAAGATGAGTTAAATTTGTTTCTAAAATATGTAATTTTGGACACTGAGGATTACTCCCTCGACTTATTTTAGCCATTTTTCTCAAGAAGGAACTAATTGTACACACTTTCTAGTAGGAAACATAAAGTACCCATTAAGCAGTTACCGTGTATTGAAAGTAGTTCAGTATACTTTGTGGAAATATAAGGTTTAATATAAGGTAATGTTTGTTGTTTGTTTGTTTGTTTTTGTTTTTATTTATTTTTTAAAAAAATTGAAAGTTGAAAAGGAAACTTAAAATTCTACTATAAATAATTTTTCAAAAATGGCTGAGTTTCACAACGAAAGTATGAAAAAATGAATCAACCCAATTGTTACATTTCCAACCATTCTTAGAAAGTGAACTATTCATTTTAGCAATTGATAGTGGAGTAAAATACCAGCTGTAAAAACTCTTATGCTAGTTTTCTTTAAGTGTAATATTTGGTGTAAATTTAATATTTGTTTTCTCTTCAAATTCCCATTGCTATGTAACAATTATTGTAGCTAAATTCCTTTAAACAGTTTCTGATTCATATTTCACCAACAGCTTATAAATGAAGCCCAGAAACTATTAGGAATTTTGAGATATAAAGATTTTAAATTCATTCATGTCCCTCAGTGTTCTCCTTGGCTTTGTAGCTCTTTTAAAATTATGCAGGACTGCTTATTTGAAGCTATTGAAATTAATCAGGTAGTTCTGGTCATTCCAAAAAAAAAATCTCAAAAGATTTCATATTTCTCTAATTAATAATTAAATCTGGCAATCTATACAATTGGTTGGTTATCTCACCACTGAGACAATTTCTTTGTGATTTTTTTTATTTTTTGCTTTTCTTGAACTTCTAATTTTCTGTTTGATTCTTTTCTTTTCCTTTTCTTTTCCTTTACATTTTAAATAAAACTCTCTCTCTCCCCCCTCCCTGCCTCCCCACCTCTCTTGTGAGCATGTGTTGTGCACTACAAAGTCACCTTCAGTGATATAGGCTTCTCACCAGGGGTGAAATGCTCCCGGTTTGGACCGGATCGCCCAATTTGGTAGCGATGGAGGCAGGTGGTTCGGAGAATCCCTGCCTGCCCGCCCCCCCCCCCCCAATGCCCAGCTAAGCTGCACAATCATCAGAGGCTTTTTTTTACTTTTAAAAGCATTTTTTCTACAACCTCTTCGGCCGAAAAAATGCTTTTAAAAGTAAAAAAAAAAGCCCCTGATGATTGCGCGGCTCAGCTGGGATCCTCAAAGACTTTTAAAAGAAAAAAACCCTTTTTTTCTTTTAAATGCCTCTGACGATCCAAGCTGAGTTGCCTGATCGACAGAGACTTTTTTTCTTTTAAATGTCTCTAACGATCAGGCAACTCAGCTGGGATCGTCAGAGCCTTTTGAAAGCATTTTTTTACAACCTCTTCGTCGAAGAGGTTGTAGAAAAAATTGTTTTAAAAGTAAAAAAAAAAAATTTGCCACACCCACCCAGTCACATTACCCCCACCACCACCAAGCCATGCCCACAGAACCAGTAGTAACAAATTTTAGATTTCACCACTGCTTCTCACCTATATGGGTGGTGTGTGTCTACCTCAATCTCGGGTCCTATACTAGAGGCCTGGGACTTTGAGGATTCTGTGCAGGATCTTAGCTGTTCCTAGCACAGCAGCAGTCTTCAGAACACAGAGTGCTGATGTTCCTGGGATACTACAATAAAAATAATACTTTGATTGAATAACTGCAAGTACAGCATTATCAGTACATAATTTCCACTTAAGTTCTTGATGTGCCATCTTAATTCCTGAAATTTTGTCTATTGCCAATGGCTCTAATACGAATAAGAATAAGGAAGGAGATAGACTACAACTTTGTCTTCTCCCCTTCATTATGATACTTGTGTGTAAAAAAAACACTTTCACTATTATCTTGGCTTCTTATAGATTCTCTGATCCATGTGAGAAAGCTTGAGCTACAATTCATTATTTTCAGAGCTATAACTATGAAAGACCATTCTAAACTGTCAAAAATGTTCTTTGTATCAAGGAAGATTATTTTTACCTACTTATTTATATTTTATATTGTCAATAACATGTGAGATATTTGATATCTCAGATATCTCTTCAGACAAATCAAGTCTAATGTTTTAATTCTGTTAAAAAAAATTGTCTTTCCAAATAGTCCTATAAAAAGCTTGTAATCCACATTCAGTAAGGAAATGAATCTACATGATCTTTTTTGAGGCTTTGCTTAATTATGTAACTACTGTATGCTATGTAACCTTGAGGCAAGATGGGCAACAGGTAAATTTAATAAATGAATAAATAAATAATGCCACTATTAAATAAAAACAGCTTCTTAAGAAAACATCCAAATAGTTTTGATAAAACATAATTTATATTTATTAATGCATTAAACTGAATATTTCACAGCAGATTTTTAGTTGTTTTATCCATTGAAATTAGTTTTAAGACCTAGTGATATTTCTGTTTATTATCAAACCCTAGAAAGTATTTTTTAAGCTTTAGAAATTCAATGCTTTGATTTCTATTCTATTGTTCTGCTGTATATTTTATACACTTTAATATATACTTTGCTTTTAAAATCTCTAGTAGATTATTATGTATGAGTTACATAGCTAGATTTATTTTTGGGAAACTAAGCAGAATAGATACTTAGAAGAGACAAATCTATTCATATAAACACAAGCAGCTTTTCATTGGCCAAAAGTAAGCTAAATAAATAAATAACACCAATTTCAAACATATTGAAGTTCTCAAACATGAAAAATTCATGTTGGACATTTACTACTATCATTGTTTATTTGATAGTCTAGTTAAAATAAGAAATAGTATTGGGGTTTAGTCATTTCATGTATAGTTTTTATTTCAAAAATATATGCATTATAAGAGCATTCTATATAATCCTGCAAATATCATGCAATTTATCTTCCTTCATAGGACAGAGATACCTCAAAAAATACCTCTTTAATAGAAATGTTGCTTCCTGTGAATATAGTAATAATTTTATAAAAGAGAAACCCTCATCTGTGGTTGTTGATAATATTCAGCCTTAATTTTCAATCTGTGTCTGAAAGAACTTTAATTAAGAATGCAACAGGATTTTGAAAGCTGGAACTGAGCTCTAAGTAAAGAGCACTTTTTCCTCATCTTTTGAGGAAATATCTTCATTTGCCAGACTCAGATCATCCGGCAAATTTGCCCGTTGCAATTGGCATAAGATTTAATATACCGTTAAATCTTGGTAAATCACAAAACTTTGCTGAAATTGAGGTCAATCTATTTTGTCAAAAGTCAAGAGGATTGTGAGGAAAGGATTTGAGTTCTTTCTGTATCGTAACAATGAATCACTTTCCTGTCAAAAGTTATTGTGATTCTCAGTGTTCCCAGACGGCAACTAATTCTCTCTAAGTTATCTATTCACCTTTATCCTAACTCTGGTGTCCATTCAGATGGGGAATGGGTTTGCCTGTAAAGCTCATTGGCATCATGTACTTGAGTCCTTATCTCAGGCCATGAGCTGAAGGTTGATAAAATGGCTTTGAGAACAAAAGAAGGAAAAAAGAAAGAAATGGAGAGGCAGGTGGCAGAATTCAGAATGCACCTCGACAAAAAAGACTTATTGAACAAGACAAAATCATGCTATGTTTCATGGTTGGGGGGAAAAGAGAAGGTCTTTAATGATTAGCAGAAGGTCATTAGACCCATAGGGGGGAATTATGTTCCAAGGGTAGATGCAACAACAGAAAAGGTTCATTTCCTGGATCCTGCAATATAACATTGCTTACTAAAAGGGAGCTGGAGCATGTCTGTCCTGTCCTGTCAAATCTGGTGGGGTAAGCAGAAACAACTCAAGACAGATGGCCCCACAGATGACCTGGCCTATTATAGGATGTATATTTTATAGATGACAAGTAACACTTTGAGCGGCTTCCAAATGCTCTTCAAAAGCACCACCGGGTAGTCAAACAGATGACCACAGAATGAGTGATAATACATAGAACTTCTTGATCCAGAAGTGGATGCAATTGATGCATGAGATGGATTTGTCCTAAGTCTTTCCTAGCTATAGCTGCCTCCTGCTCCTAAAACAGGAGCTATGAGTCCAGGAAGACACCCAAATTGTTCACCAACTCTCTAGAGCAGGGGTGTCAAATTCACATCATCATAGCATCATGTGACCTATTGGGACTTTTTTCCCCTTCGCTAAACTGGGCATGGGCGTGTCCAGCATGTGACGCATCCAGGTCACAGGCCAGGAGTTTGACAGCCCTGATCTAGAGGAATGCCCATTCAGAGTTAAAGATGGAAAAATCTTCAGATTTGGAGATCTTTTGTAGGAATAGCGCTCATAACCAAATGGGCCTCTGTCTACAGAACATATTCAGGTGGGCTTCTCTAATTATCTAAATGACTAGAAATATTAATTATAATACAGGTGGTCTTAAATTATCTTCTTTCTCTTAAATAGTTACTATAAACCCTTTAGAATTTGTTTAGAACTTTAGATATTACCAACAACAACTTAATCTGTACTTCGTAAACCAGTAACAAGTTCTACAGATCTGATACTGGAGCCTTATGAACCCTGCATGTTGCAACTATTAGTATCTTAATTGTCACACTTTAAGTAATTGCAATTTCCAAACACTTCTTAATCCCATGTTATAACGTATATGGGAATGACCTTGGGAGACAGGAGGACAAGACCAGTGTGAAAAAGTTATTTCAGCCCACAGGAAGAAAGGCCTGGGAAATGTTTCAGAAGAGTCTCTCCATAGTTTTCCAGAGAATAAAAGGATATGAGGGAGAAAATACTTTCCATCTGCAAGATTCTGCTAATACAATCTTACAATAAAGATAGAGGTAGTATTCCTGGTTGGGCTTCTTGTCTCTACTACCTGCAGGGCTAAACATATAATGCATGTTACAGTAGTCCAAGACTGATATCACCAAAATATCACTATGCATTGCCAGATCTGACCAGATCTGGAATGATAATAGCTAGCATACTGGCTGCAATTTGCAAAGGAGTTCTTCACTGTAGCTGCCACCTATAAATCTTCTACTGATGATCAAGCAACTCTCTTAAATCATGGACTAGTTTTGTTTAGTGAGAATGCAAACCCATCCAAAAGAGGATGAACCTCAAATCCCAAGACTAATTTTGTTAGATCAGGCGCAGGAAAGAAGACAAGACCAGCGGGGTCTGTTCAACAAGTTTTATTCAGCTCTCAACTAAGTCAGAACAGACGAACGGCTGTGCTGCCGGAGCCCTTTTTATAGCGCTCCGGCAGACCAGCCGTCCAATGACAGCGGTTTAACTTTCCCGCCCGGAGGATTAACCAATCCCCGGCCGGATGTCCTTATAAGGACATAACACTCCTCCCCCCCTAGATGAAACATGGTTCAGCTCGTGTCAATCAACAGACGTAGTCACGCAGGTAGGCGGGACGTCTGGAAACCCTGCTCGACCTGCGCAGTTCATTCTGTTCTCCGTCGTCCGTCTGGAAGGTGGCTGCTCCGGTGTCCTCCGACCCTCGCCCCTGGGATGCCTGCCGCTGGGTCGTTGAAGGTGCCGGCCCTGTCCGTGCGCCTCCGGCCTTGCTGCTGGGCTGCGAAGTGGTCGTTGCAGGTACCGGCTCCGGTGTGCCGCCTCCCGACCCGCTGTTGGAATATATCTGCTGGTCCGGTTGGTCTCTTCCCTGTCCTGGGTGCCGATCGTCGTGGACCGGTAAGTCCCTTGGGTTTTTTATATCTTTTGCAAATTGTCCGTATTTTTTAGACTTGTGTTGGTCGACCCTGTCTGGGTGGTGCAGGTCGACCTGGTCGGGTCGTTGTTGCTTGGGACGGGGGTCAGCTGGGCGGCGGATTTCAGACGGGTGGTGTAGTTCTTGCATGCCGGGGTGTCGTAGGCCTCCCTCACCGGGTTGTTGTTGGCCCTCTCGGTTGGGCATGTCCCGGTCTACTGGCGTTCCCTGGAGTTCCCTGCCGTCGGGGTGGCGTTGGGTCGCCTTGCCGGGGAGGCGTGAGTTTTCGTTGCCGTGGAGTCCCCTGTCTACTCGGCAGTTGCAGTACGGTAGCTGGTCTGCTGGCTGTCCGGTCATGTTGGGGTGGTACGGCCCTTCCTCGACTGGGTGGTTTTGGCCTGCCCTGTAGGGGTGTTGTTGTCCTACCTCGTCGGGGCGGTTTCGGCCTGCCTTGTAGGGGTGTTGTTGTCCTACCTCGTCGGGGTGGTTTTGGCCTGCCTTGTAGGGATGTTGTTGTCCTACCTCGTCAGGGTGGTTTTCGCCATCCCCTTCCCACCGCTTCCGGAGTTGGTCGATGTGACGTCTACAGACCACTCCGTCTTGCAGTTCGACAGTGTAGGACTTCGGGCCGGTTGAGCTCTCGATTCTCCCTTTAAGCCATTTCGGCAGGCCGTGGAAATTAAGCGCGAAAACCGGATCTCCTGCGGAGAAGGCTCGGAGGGGGCGGCTCGCGGTTGCGGTGACCTCGGAGTGGTACAGGGGGTGAAGTCGGTCCAGGGGTGACCTCAGCTTCCTGCCCATCAGCATTTCGGCCGGGCTCTTTCTAGTGGTGGCATGCGGCGTAATATGCTGAATCAAGAGGAAGTTGTCGATCTTCTCTTGCCAGTCGCCCGGCCCCATCCTGGCAAGGGCCTCTTTAGTGAACCTCACCATCCTCTCAGCTTGTCCGTTGCCAGCCGGTCTGTAGGGGGCAGAGAGGGCATGGCGGATGCCCAAACTGGCCAGGAACTCCTCCATTGGTTTCGAGGTCAGCTGCGGGCCGTTGTCGGAAACGAGGATGTCCGGCAGCCCGTGGGTAGCGAATAGTCGCCGGAGGGCTCTAATAGTGACTTCAGTAGTGATGGATGCCAGGGGAATGACCTCAAGCCACTTGGAAAAGGCATCCACCACTATTAGCAGGAACTTCCCTTGCATCGGGCCCGCAAAGTCTATATGTATTCGCGCCCACGGGTTGCTTGGTGTTTCCCATTCCGCAACAGGCGTTTGCGGAGGGGCGGGGCGGACTTCTTGGCACGGATCACATCTGGAGACCCAGTTCTCAATGTCTTTGTCCAGTGATGGCCACCAGACGTAGCTCCGTGCCAGTCCCTTCATGCGCACGATGCCAGGGTGCCCCTTGTGCAAAGTCTCCAATGTCTTTAGGCGCAAAGCCTGGGGAACCACAACCCTGTCACCCCACAGTAGGCAGCCCTTCATGGTTGACAGTTCCTGCTGCCTCTTTGCAAACGGCTTGAAGTCGTCGGTCATCGGTTCTGCAGGCCAGCCGCGCAGCACCCAAGACAACACTTGCTTCAAAGTCCGGTCTTTCTGGGTTACTGCCGCGACGTCTGCGGATGTGACTGGGCAAGCCAGGTCGCCATCGATGTGATGCAGTCCCAGGGTGGGGGCTGGGTCCTCCACTAAGTCCTTTGACGGGCATCTGCTCAAGGCGTCAGCATTGCAGATGTTACTGCCCGGCCTGTGGCAAAGTTCGTAAGAGTACCCGGCCAAAAAAATTGCCCAGCGTGTCATCCTGGGCGACGAATAGTTAGGTGTGGGCTTGCTTCCCGACAGAAGGCCTAACAGGGGCTTGTGGTCTGTGATGACCGTGAACCTCCGTCCGTATAGGTACTCGTGGAAGCGCTTGATGCCCGCAACGATGGCCAGGGCCTCTTTGTCCAATTGGCTGTAATTTCTCTCGGCGCTGGACAGCGTCTTCGAGAAGTAGGCGATGGGGGCTTCCTTCCCGTCCGGGAACTGATGGCTGAGGACTGCTCCGACGCCGTAGGGGGATGCGTCGCAAGTCAATAGCAGGGGGAGCGTCTCGTGGTATTGGATGAGGACACTCTCAGAAGAAAGTAGGTTCTTGACAGCTCTGAATGCTGCGTCCTCTTCCTTCCCCCACCTCCAGGAAACCGCCTTCCCCAGCAAGCGATGGAGCGGTTCAGCCACGGAGGCTTTCTGTTTCAGGAAAACACTGTAAAAATTCAGTATTCCCAGAAACGCCTGAAGCTCCGTCTTGTTTTGGGGGGCTGGAGCTTCATGGATAGCCCTAACCTTAGATTTGGTGGGGTGAATGCCATTCTTATCAATGAGATAACCCAGGAACTCGACTTCCTGGACCCCGATGATGCACTTGTCTCTCCTGACTCTCAAACCCTTCTCCTTGAACCGCTGTAAAACCATGCGCAGTCGCTCAAGTAGTTGGGTTTTGGAGTGGCCGGAGATCAAGACATCATCGAAGTAAGGGACCGCCCCTGGAATGCCTTGAAGAAGGCGTTCCATAAATGATTGAAAAATACCTGGGGCTGCGCTGACCCCAAATTGGAGGCGCGTGCATTTAAATGCCCCTCTATGCGTGACAATGGTTTGTGCCTCCGCAGTTTTTTCATCCACTGGCAATTGCTGGTAAGCTTGGGCCAGGTCCAATTTTGCGAATATTGATCCGCTCCCAAGTGAGTGCAGCAGATGTTGCACCACTGGAACCGGATATGCGCTCTGCTGGAGGGCCTTATTTATGGAACACTTATAGTCGGCGCAGATGCGCACAGACCCATCATGCTTCATCGGGGTCACAATGGGGGTCTCCCATGCAGCATGATCGATCGGTTCCAGGACCCCCTGGGCGACAAGCTTATCTATCTGGGCGTCGACCTTGGGCCTCAGGGCGAACGGAACCCTGCGGGGCTTAAGCCTAATTGGGGTGACATTTTTGTCCAAATTGAAGGAAATGGGTTTCCCCACAAATTTCCCCAGCTTACCATCGAAGACTTCCTTGAACTCTTCGATGATGGCGTCGAGTTCGTCCCTACGAATTTGATGGATCCCGCTGATAGACAGCCCCAATGGCTCGAACCACTCCATCCCCAGCAGGCTCGGGCGGTTTCGCCCCACGACAGTGATGGGTAGGACGCCCTGGAAGTCGTGGTAGGTGACCCGGAGCGAAGTCCTCCCCAGGATCTCAACAGGGTTGCCGCCGAAATCGACAAGACGGGCTCGTAGGGGCCTGAGGTCTTTCCTCGAGATGCCCGGTTTCAGGCGCTTTAACTGGTGCCAGTCCATGATGGAGTAGTTCGATCCCGAATCAACCTCCATAGAGCAGGGAGTTCCCTCCACGATCACGGTGGCATGGAACTTTGCGGCCGCATCGTCAATGGTGTGGATGCCGGATGACAACTGCTCAGTTCTGACCGCCGCGTAGCCGCCGCCTCGTTGCTGAGACTTGACAGAGGACCGTTTGGATGGTCTCTGGTTGTCTTGCCGTTTCTCGCCCCAGCCGGGGGGAAACGGACCCGGGGTAGGTGCTTCGGCCCTGCAGGCTTCAGCGATGTGCCCCCGCTTGTTGCAGCGTCGGCAGACAGCGTCTCTCCAACGGCACTTGGCTCTGGCATGGCTTCCTTTGCAGCTGCCGCAGGGCTCGATCCGGGCGCCATCTTGTTTGCGCTCGCGACGGTTTTGGCGGGAAACCTTGTGAACGGCCATTTCGTCGTCGGAGCAGGAGCTGGCAGACGACTCCTCAGACGAGCTCTTGGGTTGGCGGTGCAATTTGTGCACCCCTTTAGCCCTACTCATAGCGGCAGCCGCCTTTTCTGAGATCTCGGCTGCGATTGCCTCCTCAACGACGTCTTTCAACGCAATCTTCTTTCGGCTGAGGAACTTACGTTGCAGTCCAATGTCCCTCATGCCGAAAACAATGCGGTCTCTGATGGCGTTCTCAACGTTGTCAAACTCGCAGTTTGACGCGAGTTGCCGCAGAGCTGCCACAAGGTCCTTGATGGGCTCCCCTTCCAACTGATTCCTTTGCTGAAAGGTGAATCTGTTGGCAATGGGAGTTCCAGTGGGAGCGTAGTGCTCCTTCAGCACGTCTTGCAGATCGGCCCAAGACATCTCCTCGATGTTCCTTGGGGACACGAGGTCGATGGCCATCTCAAGCACCTCGGAGCCGCAATGCGCTAGGAACAGGGCTCGTTTCCGTTCATCGGAGAGGTCTTGATAGTTGTTTCCCCGCAGAAACTGGCGGAAACGAACCAGATAGGAGGTCCATTTCTCCACTCTGGGGTCGAATTTGGAGATCGGAGCCATCGCGGCTTGTGACGCCTCCATCTTCAGTGACTTCAGCTCAGTGAGAAATTCTCGATGAGTGACTTAGCTCCGCGTGGCGGTTCTTTTCAAATCCTTCGTCGCCAGTGTTAGATCAGGCGCAGGAAAGAAGACAAGACCAGCGGGGTCTGTTCAACAAGTTTTATTCAGCTCTCAACTAAGTCAGAACAGACGAACGGCTGTGCTGCCGGAGCCCTTTTTATAGCGCTCCGGCAGACCAGCCGTCCAATGACAGCGGTTTAACTTTCCCGCCCGGAGGATTAACCAATCCCCGGCCGGATGTCCTTATAAGGACATAACAAATTTCTTATTGCTCTCCCCCCCACAAAAAAAGTTAGTCTTGACAGCATTTAATTTTAGTAGGTCCCTTTTGTGCAGCTCATTTTGAACTTAAGCAGTGTTCAAGGGCACTGGTTGTCTTGTAGAGCCAGATGTCTTCCCAAATTCTGAATAGCATGTTCCAGTGTTTCCATAATTCACATAGATGGTGTTGAACAACATGGCTGATGCAGTAAAAGCCTGTGGAAGGTCAGTAGAATTGTCAAATAATTCCTTGTCATTTTGTGGATAGGAATGAGAAAAGAACTAATAGGGCTACATCATATCTGTTCAGTGTCTAGTACCCAAAAATGCAGCTTCAGTAACCACCTAAGAAGATTAAGCAGCAAACTTTCTCGAATAGCTCTAGAAGTCAGGACCTCTGCCCTTATAATTTGTCAAATTCTTATCTTAGAAGATTTGTTGTATTCCTGTTTTTTTTAATCATTATCAATTCTGCCTCTTTCTCCTCAGAAGAGTCTCTTAATCTTAGCTCCCATAAAGACCTACAAGTCATTTTCCAGCAACTGGTTAGCTGTGATTGTAATACTCTCAACAAATACTCCCATCTTTCTGGCTTATTTAAGCAGAATGTATTGTTCTCCAAACTATTTGCCCTTTAACATGCTTTACATTTTGTGGTCATAATTCTACCACTACTTTGTCTCTTTCCTTTTATAAAAATTATAAAAACTGACAGCCAGCCTCAATTTAACCATGTACGTCGAATATGACAAATTGCATTAATATATATCCTTTGATGATTGGTTACAAGCTCAGAGAAACCAATCTACATAAATAACAAATAAAGGCAGTTGTCCTAACACAGAACATGCAATGTGATGAGGGTGCTAGAAGACCAAATAATTGGAAGACAGACATTACATGCTTCCCAGGGTCATTATGGAAACCAGTGATCAAGCAAAGAGCGAAACTGCCAGGCTAGACAATTATTCAAGTCCTTACATTCTGAGTTGACGTGGTATCCTGTTTTCAGAAAGTGTTGCTGTTTTCCTTTAAAGATGAGAAAGAAATTTCATTTTATACCAGTCTTGTTGCCTCTCTCCTGGACTCTTTTCTTCCCCAATAGACAAAAAATATATATACATGACTGAGAAGCTGAACCGTTTTATCAGTGGTTTGTCATATCACTCAAAAGGAAAAAGGGTTAAATGGAAATAAAGCTGGAGAGTGCTAGTTACTGAAAGGAAAGAGAAGAAAGCTCTTTATCCTATAATTGGATTCATTCCCAGCAGCTTCAGGCTAAGGTGAACTTGAATGGATGTGACAGGTCATGATCTGTGAATTGCTATCAGGCAACTGACCCAAACCAGATGGGTGTGCACAAACGTGTAGATCAATCCATTAGAGTGGATCAAACAGATTTAAGTGTGTGACAGGGTAGAGGTAAGGCCCAGGTACATTTACAGTTAAGTTGCTTTTGTTGTTGTTGTTTTTCCTGAAGTCAAGATTAACTCTGCCTCAGGTAGCTGTTTCAGCTCAGTGTTCCAAGCCCTCCACTGGCTGTAGGAAAGCATGGTTTTGAAGGGTTAATATATAACTAGGGAACTTGTGCCCCATTTGGTTATCATTTCAGAGAAACAGAATGCCACCAGATGAGAAGAAGAAAAAACCCAGTGGGAATGGCAGAAACTTCCAACTTCCTGCTAGCCTTCCCACTGAGTTTTCTTGTGAGAAACTGGTGAGGAGAATCAGAAAACTTCCTTCCTTCCTTCCTTCCTTCCTTCCTTCCTTCCTTCCTTCCTTCCTTCCTTCCCACCCACCCCGTTCCTCCACCATCCTTCCTCTGTTTCCTCCCTCCTTCCCTTAAATTTATGCAGGTTTCCCCATTTATTTTGCTTGTGGGAAGCTTGGAGGGAAAATGTCAGGGGGGAAGCCAGCAGGAAGTTATACATCCAAAGCCAGCAGGCAGGTAAGTAGCTGCTGCTGGGTGAGAGAGAGAGAATAAGGGGGTGTGAATGAGGAATAGTATATGGGGGTGCACAAGAGATGCATGAGGGTTGGGAAGGAGGTGTCTGGGTGCACCAGAAATTCCAATGGGGGGTGGGGGTACATGGGTTGTGGTATAAAGTTGGGAAAAATTCCCAAAGATAAAAACAGTAGAAGGATAGCATGGGTCGGGAAGGGTGTATGGGGACATGCAAGAGATGCCACATGGGTTGAGAAAGGTGTACAGGAGGGGCATGGATTGGAGAGGGTGCATGGAGTGCACAAGAAGTCCCACATAGTTAAGTGAAGACACAAGGGGGTAGCGCAGGTCAGGGGACCACATGGGAGTGGTGTGGTCCAGGAAGTATATGTGGGGTTCCTTCCTTCCTATTCCTCCCTCCCTTTTTTCTCCTTCCTCCCTTCCCTTCATTTTCCAGCAGGCATGTAAGTGGCTGCTGCTGAGTGGAGGAGGGAGGGAGGAATTTCAGGACTGGCTGAGAAACTCATGACCGCATGACCACAGCAGCAGCACAACAGCACAGCAACAGTCAGTAGCACTTTCCAAACTTTCGTTTACTTGGCAGCCATGACTCCTAGATTTTAAGTACATTCAAGTTAGCCCATTTGAGGTACCTTGGTTCAAAAATTATAGCTTTTAAGATGCTTTATAAGCTTTAAGATATCACCCAGTTACGGGTCGTGGCAATGAAAGTTTTAGTAGAATATGTAAATTGTAAATAGTAAATTGAATTGAACTGGTGACTTGCACTCACGAAGGAACCCACCGATCTTTATAGAGCAATAAGCTTTCTACAATTTGCACATACACACACAAATAGCCGCATCCACACAGAGTAAATCAAAGTGACTTCTGAAAGTTAATCCTTCCATTCATAGCTCAGTAAGAAAACTTCAGCCAAGTGCTGCATTTCAGCAAATGGTCACAGAAATATAAGCAGGCATAATGCCCGAGCAGACTTAAGAAATGAGCAGCTATTTTACAGATGGTTGGAAGAAGAAGTAAAGAAGTACCTAGGCAGTTCAGATAGTCCTTTCTCCACCCATCCATTACATGGTGGGGTTCGTGGATTCAATGCAGACCAAAAAATTCATTTTGCCCAGTTTACAATTCATAAACTTCACAATAGGCTTTATGTGTATTAAGGGAATGGAAAGAATTTGGAAGAATGATTGGTGCCTTTTAGCTTCTATTGTTTAAATACATTGCACTGCTTTCTTGTTTAATATCAGATATATTTTAGTGAAAGCCTACCTAATGTGGTAATTTCTAAACCAATGAACAAATCTAACAACAATTATCACTTAGTATCTGCACTTTTCCAAATATTGCTATGCTTTCTAATAAAAATGTTTACAAAAAGCTGTATATTCACATCAAGGGTACACATAAGGGGAAACAATATGCAAAAATGCATGCTAATTGCAAAGCTATGTATATCAGGCAATGCTGCAACCAAATAATATATCTAAGGATGAAAGTATAAAAATATGTATGAATTCATATAAGATTTTTTCTTATTCAAAGAAAAAAGATTATTTCCAAGATTATTTCTTTATTCAGATTCCTTTTAAATAATCCAAGTTGGTGACTATTACTACACAGTGATTTCAATATCCCCTATTTACTATAGTGGTAAATAGGTTTCCACCTCTATGCAATTAGATTACCACTTGGGTCTTTTGTATTAAAAACTAACAGACTCTAGAACCTGTAGGATTAGGCAAAAAAAGCCTTAGTGAGTGACATACATTTTCATTCTTCTGTAATGAGTATAGACCCTATCTTTCTACAGACAGCCTCTATACTCATTATACTCTATACTCTGCACTCATATAGAGCAAATGCTTCCACCACTAATTCGATACTCTTTAGGATATGTCAGCTAACATTTTGCCAACAAATGTCCTTGAGCCTCAGCGGCACAGTGGTTAGAGTGCAGTACTGCAGGCTACTTCTGCTGACTGCCGACTGTCTGCAATTTGGCAGTTCAAATCCCACCAGGTTTAAGGTTGACTCAACCTTCCTATCTTCCAAGGTGAGTAAAATGAGGACCCAAATTGTTGGGGGCAATATGCTGACTCTGTAAACTGCTTAGAGAGGGCTGTAAAGCACTGTAAAGCGGTATATAAGTCTAAGTGCTATTGCTATTGCTATTCCCACTAGCCTTCTTGTCCTAGTACAATATGACCAGCTTCACTGGAAAAAATAGGAGTGTAAATGGCCAAAGTATCTTCCAAGCACAATAGACAAACAGAAGTTAAGCTTAGAGGCTGCTCTAAGAATATTGGATCAAAATCTGGGACCAGTGGTAGTTCATTACTATGATCTTATTTTTCCAGGTTATCCCACTAGACTTGGAGACTCCCTGCAATCTCCAAAGCCTTCCCTAATTTATTTGTGTGAAATTGCAGTTTTGCAGTATAACCTGCCCCAAGATCAAAGGACACTGGGCAGCCCAGAAGTATAAAAACCAAATAATAAAATCCAAATATACAGTGAATCCTCCTTGGAGACTCACATATATATATATATAACTTCAATGGCATATATAAATAGAGTGGGATCCTAAATGTGAATTAAAATTCTTTATCTTGGATCTCCATGTGAACCATCTACTTCAGTTACTGTAATAACTGTGTGGAGGCATATTACACCCATTCTTTCTTCAATGTGTGAACCATTAGTTTAACATAATGAACCAATGCTAAGAATTTCTTTTTCTGCTATGAAATTGAAATGTTCTGTAAATGTGTTGTCTTTAAGCTGAACAATCAAACTACCCCCTAAAGAATTACCTGTTACAAAGCTGACTACCAGTCTGAAAAGTTGTGTTATGATTGCTCTATGGAAGGCCTATGCCATCTGGAGAATGAGTTGAAAATAAATAATAAGATTTAACTGCATTAAGATTTGGGAAACAAAACAGGCATTTCTATATTGAAAGTATTAAGGAAAAATGCACTGATGTTAGTCAAAAATCCCCAGTAATTTTATAAAAAATATGAGCAGTTATTTTTTTTTCCATGCTAGACTTATCATACTGGCAGCTAATTTTCTTTAACAAGACAAGGAACATTGCATCTAGGACTTCAAAACCAAGACAAAGTATCAGTTGGCTTCTATAGGACATCTGTGAGAATAAAAAAGCATTGTCAGAAATACAGAATGCTAGTTTTTTTTTAAAACTTCTAAAGAGCTAATGTTTCAATCTTTGTCAATGGCTCTAAGATATCCTGCATCACTGTCTTGTTGATTTGAATGTACCTGTAATTTACATAGATATAGTAAAATTCTTTCACTGTGCAATATTTTATACTATTATTGTCAGCTTGATATATTCCTTTAAGATAGGGTGAAGAGAGAAAGGAGATGAGAAGCAAGTTATCCTGGTAAATGTCACTGTTGAGCAAAAGGCCTTAGTGTGGTCCCCTAATAAAAGAGTCCTCAATCCCCAGTCCATGGACCGGCATCAGTCTGCGGCATGACCGTAACCAGGCCGCACAAACAAGTGAAGCCCCATCTGGGGGTTGCCGGCATCATGCGAAATCATGCTCTCTCCAGTCTGCGGAAAAATCTCTCTCCATGGAACCAGTCCCTGGTGCCCAAAAGGTTGGGGGTCACTGCACTACTAGATATATACTAATTCTGAACATATTGATAAAGAAACACAGCTTAGGAACACCAATGAAAATGAAGTGCCTGATTCACTCAAAGAGGATCCACCTTTCATAAGCAAGTAGCAAGTTGTAGGTTTATCTTCATTCCAATAAATTGCTTATTTGCTTATTATCAATTTGTATGCCATCTCACTCATAAAGTGATTCTAGTTGCTTCCAGAAACGTAGATGGATGCTGTTCTCATCCCTTGTGGACATGATTGTAATGAGGAGAAAACAATCAGCCTCAGTGAAGAAATCTGCCTAGCAAAAGCACAAAAGAGATGCACTAGGCTAGTACGAGATTATTGATTTCCAAAAATAGCTTGCTTTTGAACAGGCCTTATGTCTTCTTCATGGTACAGGAGAGGACATCTACTTTAGCAACATCATTAAGCTGTTTTATTGGGGAGAGGGGAGGAATGATATCAAGACTCTATTGTTTGTCACAGGAGGCTCCGCTTGAAACTGAATTGGCTTTTGTTGAAATAAGTGATAATATTCCCAGATAAGGATTGGACAATAGTCCTGGGATGAAGTTTGAAGCAAAGAAGCAGAAGAAATAACACAGTGCAGCAGGAAAACAATCCCTCCACCAAATGTTGTTATTCTAATGTTGCTTTCCTTCTCAAAAAAAAGAAAGAAAGAAAAGAAAAGAAAAGAAAAGAAAAGAAAAGAAAAGAAAAGAAA
>WNWU01000004.1:13652938-13692609 GCA_012654045.1 Ptyas mucosa
TGGACTTCAACTCCCAGAATTCTCCAGCCAGCACAGCTGGCTGGAGAATTCTGGGAGTTGAAGTCCACAAGTCTTAAAGCGGCCAAGTTTGGGGACCTCTGAGTTAGCTCCTTAACCATGCAACCAGCTAACATAAAATTAAAAGCATTAGTGATAATATTCATGGAAGAGGTTTGTGACATACATCAAGATGTTTAAATTCTAAGGTTATTGGGCATGCTTTGTAGCCTATAGTTACAAAGATAAATTGATTACGTTATCTAGAGGGAGAAGGAAAAGGCAATGTAAACACAGCTCAGAATTTCCATTAGCAGCAATCAATGTGAATTAGAAACTCAGATATTTTACCAATCCCAGCTAAACAGGCCAATTTTATATTCCTGTGTATCCCATCACTCCAGATTCCTCAAGGGCTCTGGGTGCCAACAAGAACAGTTGTTGACGTCATGAGGTGACATCATATAATCCTTGACAGGGATTATAAAAAAGCTGTGTGATTACAGAGAAGAGATAGGAGAGAACCTCAGTTAAGACGAATATCTGCAAAAAAAAGAAGACAAGGTTTTCATTAGGTAAGCATTCTACACATTCATTTCTATGCTAGAAAGTTTTTCAGTAAAACAATTGTATTTGCTATTCTTCTATTTCTCCTTATATGACTATTTTGTAAAAATTCGTAGGGCAAAATTTAAACAGTTTGCTAAAATTACCATAGATATAAGTTAAACCACATTTGTTCATCTTATATTAGTCTTGTACATAGACCTGACAAAAGTAAATTTATAAAATCTAATGCCTTATTAATCAGTACTTGATTCTCAAAAATCTCTAAATAGTTGATATGACTCAAAGCCAAAGAAGGAGTGATATTTGCTATGCAGTCTGTTTCTCTTATAGCTTAATTTTGTTTAACAAATAGCTGGCTTGGGAGCTATAACCTCCTGCTTTGGTCCTAAATGAGTTGGAAGCTCTTCTCTATTATGTGCCTACTGCTCACTAAGGAAAGAAAGCTCTTCAGTTACTTCCATTACAAATAGCAGATGGGGAAAAATTTTTATCTGGATCAGGGTGGGATCAAGAAAACACAACTCTACCAACTATTCTTTGGAGAAATATCAGCCAGTTGGATATTTCTCCAAGCATGAAATCTATGAATATTTAAAGGGCAAATAAAAAGCAAAAATATGAGTGGCAAATACAACACCTTGTTGGGTCTCTCTAGGCTGACCAAATTCTAGACGCAAAAGCAATTGTGAAACAGGACAGAAAGATTTTTCCTGAGCCTTTGTGTCTCTTTAGTATTGCTTTCCCACTCTTTCTGTCTTAAATGATCAGAAAAGAGGGCAATGAAAGTGGATCCTGCTCCCAAAATAACAATTTAGACTCTTTTGTTTTGGAAGCATTGCTGATTTACAAACAGGAAACACATTGTTTGTTTGGAAGGTATAATCAGAATATTAACGTAGAGAAGTTGGGTCCAGGTAGCCAAGCAATGAAGGGGCATTCAGGGATGTAACCAATCAGACTAAAGGAAACTGGAAGGCTTTTCCTGCCCTAAGAGGGAAATCTCAAGGAAAATCCAGAACAAGCAAAAGAAGTAAACTGATTTTGAGCCCTGATGAGATGACAAATACAATAATGTATTTGTGCAAAGGTAGTTTGCACTGTTCAAAGCAGGAAGCAGGTTGTATTGTATAGTTACGAGTATCCCCTTTTCAATCATGGCAAACCAGAAGCCATGATTCTAGTTCATTGAGTTTTATGGTGCAATTGGCTCAAAGCAATATCCAGAAATTCACTCTGAGGCTTTGGGCTCTAGCATCCATTTTCAGACATGTAACAGCTGCTCGTGAAATGGTGTTTATTTTGTTTTATATTTTATTACATTGTAGTATTATTCTTCTACCACATAGAAAGGAAAAGCTTTTTGCTCACACTCTGATTCATGAAGCCCTATTTGCAGGCTATGGGTCAGAGTGGGTGATAGAATTCCTTGTATAATGTTCTTGTTTTTCTAAATGATTGTTGGTCCTTTCTGGACATTTGAGAAGTGTGGTGTCTTTATTGTATTTTAATTGTTTATTTCGTGTACTGCCCAGAATCGTAACAGATTGGTGTGCCCTGATAATAGGTAAAACTGGATATTTTCTAGTTTGCAACACACAGTGAAAACTGTGTCCATGAGAAGTAGGAGCAGGCAAATATGCTATAGAATAGTAACAAAAAGTCTTAATGTTGAGTTAAATAATAGTTTTGAATTATCAAGTGTTTCTGAAAAGATAAATCAGCAAATTTATTTCACAGATATTTAGGCTATATCTTATTTGTTATTGTATGCTTTAAATGCTGATGGGTCAATAGCTCTCATCTATTTTTTTTATAGATGGACACCATAATGGCTAAATTCCAGTCCTTTGATATTTGTGAGGTAGAATCAATTAAAATGAACAAGAGAGTAAGTATAGGACTTACTCTCTAATTACTCAGGTCTCTAATCAGTATCTAATTACTCAGGTCCAATCTATGCTCTAAAGTAAAATCACCACAATAAATTAAACATAGTTTCTTGCCTTACCTCAACAGAAATATCCTTGGTCTTTGAAAGGTGGGAAAAAATGGTGCTTGGATGCAATACATAGTGTGGATTTTGAATGCACTGTAAGCCCACATCCAATGTTATATATATATTGTAAAAATACTGCGTATACGATATATTTAATTCTTTTTCTTCTACCATAACCTAAGTACTAAGAATATTGGTTTCAGAAACTGCACAGCATTATTAGTACATGAAGGTTTGATTGGAATTAAATCTGACCCAAGAGCAGTATCCATATAATGGTGAAAGCACTTTTTAAAAAATTAATTAACTCTCAGGATTAAAGCTTCTAAGTATTTTGACCACACTTCATTAAGTTTGTTCATGAAAGAGCATTTAATAATTAAAACAATTCCTAAAAATGGTTTACATAATCGTTCCTTGCAATGCAGTATTGTTGTCCAGTCATGTTGAAAGTAGTTTATAGCAGTCCCTTAAACTGAGGTTCCTATAGAGTGGGAGTGATAAACCATGTTCTTGGCAGTATAATTTATCAAGGTGTATTAAGGAATTAAGCACACTAATGTAAATTGACCAGATGTATGGTATTTTTAGATTTCTTCTCACTACAGCTGTCTGATTTTTTTCATCCCTTTGTCAAAATGTATGGAAGAAAGAAGAGACTTGAAAATATAATAACAATGATACAAAATTCTCAAAAGCCAGAACTTTTCTCTTATCAGGGGATGAATTATAAAAACAATGAAAAAGACTAATCCATGCTACAAAGTTCTCCATTTAAATACCTAAATATTCTGAAATACAGCTTTAAAACTACAATAAACATTTCATTTTAGCAATGCTGAGTGACAGTTTCAAATGCCTTGAAACTCAGTCATAAATGTGGTTGTTTCTTAGTAACAGCACAGTGGGTTTACAAAATCCCTCAGTCTTTATTTCATCAGTGAATAATCTAGTATTAGAGAAGAAAACAGAGCCTCTAATCTCTTGTCCCAACTATAGGCATGGATCAATTTATATATATATACTAGGGACAATTTCCACTCCTTCCTTTCTCATCTCCTTGAGTTTTCCAATACCCTGATTTTCAGCTTTGGCAAACTCTACTTTGTTTCACTGGATTGTGAGAAATTAGGCTTGATTGCCCACCAAGCTATGCATGAACTTTGCTTGAAACAAGTTCCAATTCTGGTCTGGAGGACAAACATAAAATATAAACCAGGTTCACATGATACATTGAACCATAATGTGAATTGGTGTACTATGTCAGCCAATTTGCTGATTTGGATATAATAACAGCCAACCATTTGCCTGCATCTAGAAATAAATGGGGTAAAACTATGTAAGTCTAAGGATGGCCCCAGTCTTAGAATTACATGTGAATTATGCCATGCTGGAATCATACATCCCACTAAACTTTTGTGTGATTTGATTGATTCTGGAATAACAGGATATGTTAACTCAAACACTGCAGTTTGTAAAGCATGAGCTATAGCTTAATAGTAAATGTGACCTAACTCACTCTGTTCTGTTAAGCAACCCCAAAAAAGGTAGAATGACGTGAGGACCCAGAAGTAGCCTTCTGCTTAGTCTAATCACACTATTAGGTCAGAGGTGGGTTTCAGCAGGTTATGATCAATTCTGGAGAACTGGTAGCGGAAATTTTGAGTAGTTCAGAGAACCGGTAAATACCACCTCTGACTGGCCCTGCCCCCATCTATGCTCTGCCTCCCGAGTCCCAGCTGATCAGGAGGAAATGGGAATTTTGCAGTAACCTTCCCCTGGATTGGGGAGGGAATGGAGTTCTTACAGTATCATTCCCTTGCCATGCCCACCAAGCCACGCCCACTAAGCCATGCCACACCCACCAAGCCACACCCACAGCACCAGTAGTAAAAAAAAATTTGAAACTCACCACTGTAATCAGGTGTTCCTTAATTAGAAAATTCCCTCTAGTCATCTTTCAAGAATGAACAGATGTAAGAAACAATTGGGTGTTTTTGAAAGTGCACTTTAGTTGTTGAACAGCTTAATTTTAAGGTAAATTCTCAATATTGGAATATTGCCAAGGTATGAGGCAAACACAGATGTCCCTCAGCAACTTAGAAAACAATACTGGTTTAGAGAAAGTATTTCTTGGAGCTTTTGACTCAGTTTTCAGTTCAGAGAAGACTGTTTTCTAAATACATCTAAAAGGGCTACAATTGCATATCAGTAGGGCATTGGTGATTTACAAGCCTAAAAAAGAGATTTTGTATTATTGAATTTAAATAAGAATTTATCAAAATCATAATTTATATTTTGAACTATTTACAACTTAAAATGCTATTTGTTTCATGTATTTACCAGTACATTTTGTCTTTGATAGTCAAGATAGTTGGCACTTAACCTCTTACACCCTAGACTACAAATACCAATGTGGGAATAACATGAAAAAGTGTCCTTATAAATAAGTCATGTTCATCTTTTTTTGAATTCCTATTCTATACTGAAAAGCGAACATATTGCAATTAAAACTCTCAGAATTGCCAGCCAACATGGACTAGTAGTCCTCACATTTTGAAGGTGCCAGACTAGAGAAAGCAGTTGTAAAACAGACATTCACACATACATGCATGTATATGCATACCTACATAATACATATATGTACATGAACAATAGTGATTGGGAAGAACTGAACTCCTGAGTTTAAAGTAGCACCCAAATCTATTGGCAGAAGTTTTTGCCTCTGAAGATTGGTTTGTGAAAATTCAGTCTTTATGCATGCGCCATCAAAATGCTAATTGCATTGTTCAAATAAATGTCAATACAGATTAAGTTGTGAAATGGTCATGTTCCCTGGGAATAATAGAAATGGAAGTCCACAAATATCTGGAAAGTACAGGTTGAACATACCATTTAGTTTGCATATGCTAAGACATGTTTAACCATGGTGTACTGAAAAAGCCCATTCTTGGCTGGGTTAACAGTATAGCAAGCAAACATGGTTTATGAAAAATAATGGCTGGAATTAAGCACTATGCTAAATATGAACCAAGCAAGGCATGAAGGGTTCTTGGTGCTGTCTGAACTTGCTTGTTTTCTTGCTCAGAGAGCATCAAGGACCCCCGCATGTCAACCCTGAGCTACAAATATTCTCCTTTATTAGCAAACAAGGCTTTAACATATATTCTAATAATGCAAATAAAACCAAAAACGTTACAAAATTTCAGGATGCATCCTACATTGTATTTAACGCCAAGAAAAAGTATAAATAAGATGTTAATGACATGCTTTATTAAAAGCGTGGCTTGCAGTTTTTATTTTATCTTATTTAATTTTAGGAAAAAGAGAATGATTTAGGCTGAAGTACAAGTGAAGATTTCTCTAGTTTTGTAAAACAGTGGGGAAAAAGTTAAAACTCCCTTTTTCATTTGCTGCAGTAAATCAATTAGAATTCTAAAAGACAGGGCTGATGTGACTGAAAGCTATATATACACAGATAATCCTACACTGATCTCATAACTGGGAACTAGCATCTGGTTTTGACCTGTACACATATTGCATGTCAAATCTTAAAGTGACTCTTTTGTTCTTGTATAAGAAAGGTTTGTGAACCCAGCCATTTTAGTTGATAAAACATGGTTTCGGGTTTAGCAAGTTAGATTGGACTCACCAAAAACTCTTTTTTTTCCCACGCAAACATATAATTAAAGAAAAACTAGTTTAGAAAGATGTGCCAATTGACATGTGAATTGCAGAGAGCCAAAAGGCCTAAAGAAAATATTTTTTGCCAAAATAACCCCAGTGAAACAGTGTAGTGAAGCCATAGGGCTATATTTCATAGTTACCACATTTGTGGGAGGTTCTTTCCAGCCAGGAACAAGAAACAATTGCTTAACTTTATTTATTGCATCTTTCTAAGAAAACAGAACAACAGAGTTGGAAAGAACCTTGGAAATCTTCTAATCCAACCCCCCTGCTCAAGCAGGAAACCCTAAACCCATGATGGTGAACCTATGACAGGTGGCACACATAGCCATATCAGTGGGCATGCCAGTTCAGCTCTGGCGCGTGCCAGCTGATTTTCGGGCCTTCTGGGCCCACCAGAAGTTGGGAAACAGACCTCCGGAGATACGTAGGATACCAGATCTCCGTGCTTTTCTCCGTGCTCTCAAAACATAATTTTTCTATTTCATCAAGCTGGGCTGGCGTAAACCCGCCCCCCGCCCCCCTTTAGACATTTTTAATTGTAAATGGATTTTAGTTGGGATGTTTTAAATTTGGGCCAAAATTTGTTTAATTCTTTTAAAAATTTTAAATTTTGTATTGGATGTTTTTTATTCTTGGCTGTTCACCGCCCTGAGCCCTGTAGGAGAAGGTTGGTATAAAAATTTAATAAAATAAAATAAATAAATAAAATAAATAACTAAGACAATCATTTCTAGCTAATATACACCCACAGTTGAAAATATTAGACAAATATGGACTCAGAAGTCAAAGAAAGATGCCTGGAAAAATCATAATCTGTGGTGATCAGTGTCATTTTTCTCATTATTATTAATTTGTTTTAAATTAATTTTTTTAAATTTCAGGATGGTTCCAAAAAATGTGATAACAAGTCTTCTGCTCCTCTACATAACGGCCATGTTGGCTAAAGAGAGTGAAGGGTATCTTGCCTTCTATAGTCGTGAAGATTTCAGAAGAATGCAGGTGAGCCTCTTGAGAAATGGGTCAATGACCAGAAATTATATGTAGCTGAATGTGGCTGAGTTTTAAATCCAGTTCCAGGGATCTCCAAGAAGATCTGAACAATAAGACCATCCTTTTTCTATCCAGAACTCCAAAGATCAATAGCTAGTCAGTTTAGCCAATACTGAGCTAAATGGACCAATGTCTGATTTGGAGTAGGATATCTTCTTATATTCTAGTGATTGGATTTCCTTCCGCTTCTTCTAATCCTATCTGTTCACCATTTTACTGCATTATTTTGTCCTTCTCTAGCAATATTTTACTATCATTTTATTCTCTAATCATTGGAAACCAGCTAGAATCTAGAATCAGAATTTGGTTTTGAGGTTAATAATTTAGATTTGCTTCCTGCCTTCAAATTTCACTGAAGTAGAACAATTGTCTATTTCTTAAAGAGTTATGATTATTCGGGTCTTGGCATTGTTGGGTTCAGTCTCTGAGGCAGTTGTCACATCATCCAAATGAACCCATGTGCATTACCAAATTAATTCAAAGGAGACAAGCTAACAATAATTTCTTTAAGCAGAAATTGCTGGAAAATTGAGCAGACCACTGTCTATATTCTCTGAGCAAAGCTTAATTTACTTTCTCATAAAATGCCTTTTAAGATATATAAAAAATCATGTACAATATATGTATAATGCCAAAATGAAAGCAGGGCACAGAAACCACAAGCCTTATTCAATCTTCCAAAACCTGGAAAGTTACCTTCACAGCATCATGAAAAGATGCAAGTGAATTTTGTTTGTGACAGAAGGAGAGAAGTATAGTTGGTCCATATAAATGTATTATTTATGAATGTATTTTCTTCATGGATCAATATGCTATGAGTGTTTTTCAACATATTAATAGCATTACATCAATCTAATTAATCTATGTCCTGTTTAATTAATCACTTTCACATCCTGGCTTTCTCCGTTGTTTGGTGTGTGGCGCACTAAAAAAAATACCCAATAACCGACACTGGCCTCCACATGAAAAAGGTTCCTTACACTAGTCAAAACATGTTCTATAGAAGCTCAGCAGTCAGCTAATGTATAAGAAAAGATCTTAAAGCCCAAGAATTAGCTGTAAATTGCAGCTAGTCCCACTACAACATAATGATTATGAAAACTAAAGCACTTCCAGTGTTTTAGCTCTTATTGATTCAATAGATTAAAGTACGCCAAAGAATCTGCAGCACAGGAATATCTGATTTATAGCATTTATCAACTTTGTGCCTCCCCCAAATGTACTGCATGTTACTTTTGGTCAGGTCAACTGGAATTATGGGTTGATGCCTAACTTACCTGTACAACATCAAATTGCAAAAGTTGATCTAATTTGTAGAACATGAAATAAAATTGAGCTTATGATTTGATGCAAAGATAAGAGATTGTGGTATGCCTGTGGGTCATATTCTTCAGTAAGTAAACCAGGACTTTGAATTTAAAAATAGTTTTTAAACACATGCTGTTAAGGGAACTGTCTATTGACAACTGTATCACCTATGTATCTGTCATTATCTGCCCAAAAGCTGGCCTACTTGATTATTGTATCCTTCCATACATCTCCAGGAGAAAGAAAAGAATCAAGCACAGAAGAAATCGCTTGACACAAGAGATTTTGTTGAATTCGCAGAAGATGAAGGGCAAGTAATTAAGGTACACTATTCTTTGGATTATGACAATTAAGCCGGTAGCTATAGCAAGACAGCTTTTCTGAAATATCAGTTAGTATATCGGGGGGCTTACATACAGGGAAACCTAATGCAAGCCAAATTTATTGCAATATTCTTAGAGTGAGACATTCGCAAGCAGGATCTGCTTTATTCTTTTTTGCACAACTTGATATCCTGTAGGTTTCCAAAAACACTTTAGCAGATAAAAGTTCCCTTGCAGTACAAATACTATTATTATTATTATTATTATAAACTATTCTAGTCTTCAAAATGAGATATACTTGAGTTGATTGAAAGAAAGATTATCATAAATCACTAGTCAAATATGAATGTTCATTTCTTTTCTTTTGAGCTCACATGAAGTTCAGTTCATTTGACTCAGATGTTATCATTGATGAGTTCAAGTAATCAGGGATAGAAAAGTCCACTTCCCCCATTAATCAGAGAGAAGGGGAAAAGTCTACTTGTTCATTTAAACGTAATACTGAATTATCCAGTTAATAACCTGGCAACAATATGGACAAATACCCCGATTTTGAACAATCCTTAGATCTTCCAGCAACATTCTTTGGTCCTGTCTATCCACTGTTTTCTACCTTCTGTCTTACCAACCATTGTAGTTTTCTTCTAGTCCCTCATCTTTTAAATCCTATGTTCCAAGTATGAGACTTGCTGATCTTAGAGAAGCAACTAGTCTTTATCTGGCCAGGAATAAGTGTTTGTTACACTTGTTGTTCATGTTATTGTCTCCAAAGTCGTCGTTTGAAGATGGTTATCTTCTAAATCATGACTAGAAAAACCATAATATCAACCATTCTAATCTTGTAGTCATGGGGACATCTTCATCCTTCATATTCTTGTCTAACATTGTGATTGCTTTCCCCTAAGATTAACGCAGTTTCTGTTTTAACTATTCTTCAGCCCAAGAAAACTATTTACCAGACACATATCCTTAATGAGAGGAAAATTCCAGCCTAACTTGAAAGAACTTATCGAGACAGGATAGCAGAAATGCAGAGAATATAAACATCCACCCATCTTAAAAGAACAAAAGGATAGTGAATGAATACAAAAAACCCTCAAAAACTTCTCTTTCTGGAGTCAGAATTAAAGGAATTAAAGTATGACTGAATATAAATACTGCACTTTCTCTTTCACCTGCTCAGAGATTGTCAGCTGTCTGTGACTTGCATATTTTATATAAAATATATGAATTTCTAGCAAACAGCCCTTGCCTCTATATTGTCAACCCTACTTTCATTGACACTGCTACCTTCACTGTCAACTGTGAATGCACCAAATGTTGGTTGACTTTACTACTGTCTTCTTAATATTTAATATCAACCCGGAATATTTCCATTTTTCCTTTCAGCTTAAGTTCTGTCAAATTTCTCTACTGTCAGCTAGAATGCCAGTTTGGTGTACTACTTAAGACACCAGGCTAGCAACTGGAGACTGTGAGTTTTTGTCCCACCTTAGGCATGTAGCCAGCTGTTGTGACCTTGTATCAGTCACATTCTCTAAGCCCTAGGAAGCAGGCAATGGCAAATGACTTCTGAAATCTGGCCAAGAAAAGTGCAGGGACCTGTCCAGACAGTTTCCAGAAGTTAAAGCTTACTTAAAGGTGCACCTGGGTGTGCACATGCACAAACACAGTTAAAAAATGTGTGTCATTTCAAATATTTCATTTGACCTTTGATTTTAATGGCAGTTGTCTCATTCAGTTGACCATTTTATAATATATTTGCTATATATACCTTCTTGCCTTATTCCCTTCATTACTGTGAAACATTCTGTCTTCAAACTCAGTTTTTACAGTAGCTTCTACTTCATTCTAAATATTTTTCATATGAATAATCCTGTGTTCTGGCACTCCCCTTAGCCATTCCTTATTCTGCTGTGTATCATGAGCTGTTCAATACAATGCCTCACTCTATTCAAAAAAAAAAAAAAAAGCAAAGGTAAAGTCAATTAAATCCCCTGGCTTTCTCCAGTACCCATCTTATGGATAATAATTTCCTCATGTCCCTCTGCCTTTTCTAAAATCTGCTTGTTTATGTGGGGTTTATCTCTCCCTGTCTGATTATTTGTACAATCTTAAGCAAAACATTGCTTGCGAGACAAATTAGCCAATGGTTTGCTAATTTGCGCATTCTATTGTATCTCCATTATTCAGTATGGGTATGTACATAATTCTTTCACAATCTTTAGGCCACACGGTCTTGTTTCATACTGAACGTTAAACAACCAAGTTGTTAATTCATCTATAGCGGGTGTTTTCCCATTTGACAGGTGATCTATTGCCTCTTGTGCTTCAGTTTCTAATACAACAGGCACAGGAATAGATTCTGTGTCTTTTACTGTTTCTATGACACTCTATTCTGTTTATAAAGGGTTTCTGTACTGACTTTCCACTTTCCTTTAATCTCATTTGTCTGTACTGGATCATTTACCTGAATATTCTTAAATAGCTAATTTGCCTTAGACTGTCCTTTTCTGACTTTCCTTTATCAGTTAACATTGGGGGGGGGGGGGAATTGAAATTTGAAGACAAATTAAAGGAGGTAGATGTAAACTCTAGAAATATCACACTCAAAAACCAAGTCAGCAGTCTTAGAATTCCAATCCCTGTGCCCTGATAAGTAACCAGGTTTAATGAACATTTTGCAGGCCAGGAAAAAGGGACCATTTTGATGTTAGTAGGCAAGCTATTCCAAAGTGCAGCAGCTGCAACAAGAAAGGCATGTTTTCAAGGTCCCAGCAGATTACAATTCATGAGAAAAGGGACTCAATGCATCAAGCCTGGACATCTTAATCTTATTGGGCATGCAGATGTTACTGAGAGAAGGAAGTCCACAAATATCCAGGCACTGAACCATAAAAGACAACCAACACCCTGGATTGCACCCAGAAGCCAACTAGTAGCCATTGCAGCTCTTGAATAGAGGTGTTACATAGGCACATCAAGGTATACACATCACTGTTCAAGCCATATCATTTCAGATTAATGTATCCTTGCTCTCTCTTACTTAAATAATCAGAACAAGGAAAAGGAAATGCAATGTGAATTTAAGCTTGGCATACAAATTCTTCTCTTCCACCCACCAATATGCTGATTACCTGTAACTATTGTCTTCAACTGACAACTTGTGCATCTTGTCCTATTTTTTGTATATTTGCTTTAGATGAATAAGTGATGCACCTTGAATTTTCTCTATATTTTTGTGCCACTAGACTATCTAGCATGCATTACGTTTATATATATCACACCATTTCCAGCAGTATGAAGGAAGATATAGAACATTTGTTCTATAATGTTGAAAATGTTGAAAAAGTAATTCAGGTACCTTCATTTCAATTTTGTACCCATTATTTCCTCCTCCCCATTTCATCTGTATAATGCCAGCAACACTATTCTGAAAATGTAGATACTATCTACCGTTCACTGTTAGCAAGTCCCAGCAGATAACATCCAAAGGGTGCAATTATGCAATTATGAAAATTAATCTTGTCTCACTCTCTCAAAAGACTGCATACAAACCACAAGAGCCCTTTAAAATGTCCCAATCCATTCCAAAATTATTACATCTCTCATGATTCTCTTTAATCCTTCTGCGTTACTTATTAAAAATGTTCAAAAACCATGAAAGAAAACAACAGGAGCAAATACGTTCATTTTGTTTGCATTCTATTCTCTGAACATTGGGAGTTTTTACATTTTCAGGAGAGATTTTTCCATGCCACCTGAGGGACTCCATATTTCTTGTGTATAGCTAATGTTCTTGCTATTCCAGATGAATCAATCACAGTCCAGTAGTTCAACAGTCACTGCTATGCATGCCTCATTGTGAACTGGACTATGGCCTAAAGGACTCCAAAAAGGGATAAACTATCAAAACTTGTAAGAACAAAAAACACTGAAACTGAGTTTCATAATCACCCTTTGAGAAAAGCAGCTTAACCCTATTTCACAGGTCACATCATAAAGCTAAAATCTGAATTGAGAAACCCCTTTACCAATAATATTCATCAATAGTAAATTCCCATTTATGGGAATTTTATCTAGTATACATGAGTGGTTAAAATGTTGGCTTGCCTTATATGTTAACCAACTTCTCCATCATAGATAATTGCTCCAGTAGAAATTGGAATACATCTGAACTCCAAACAGCTGGAAAAATACCAAGATGTCTTGAAAGAGCTCCTGACAGAGGTGTTGTCAGATACTAAGAATGGCACTACAGAAATCTTAAAATTGGCTTTTCTCTTTCCTTGGAAGTTATCTAAGTCCTGAGATTTCAGAAATACCTTTTGCCTTGTGTCACATTTTGACAAGGTACTGTGTAGATTCTGTGTTTTTCTTTTTAAGAAATAAATATCCCCACTTCCCTACCCGAAAAATAGTACTGTACACCACTAGAAAATAAATTGAAGTTTGCATTAGCGTAAAAAGTAGAAACAGTGTAGATCTGTATCAGTAACAGAAAGGCCCTGTACTTTGGAAGATTTTCAGCTATTAGAAATCATATGTCTGATGAAAGACAATTGTACTGTCTGTTTTCATCTTCTGTACTCCATTACTAGCTAATTTTAGGCAACTTTCACTAAAGTTATGAGAAAATTTAAAACCTGTGATTACAATGCATTATGACTTCTGCTTCAGAGTAGATATTGCATTTTCCACTGAAATTGTTATCAAATTTAGAAGTTAAGTGAACTCTAAGCTTGCATGTTGCTATAGATTGTGTATACATTTGATGAGGAAATACAATAAAATATGATTATCTTTCAGTTCCTGTACATTGGCATAAACATGATCATTTGAAAAGCCAGTATATTAGAATCCAAATGAAGGAAATTGTATAAAATCAGGAATCAGGAAATACTAGATGGACAATTATATCAAAAGTTTCTACAGTGTGCTGTAGCAAAATGTTCCAAGTAGTTCCATAGCCAGAGCAAGATCTTCAAAACTATGTTTTATAATTTATAATTTAATAAAACTTAATTAAAAATGTATACATCATACTGTATGCAAAGTTAGCAATGGTCTAATGAAGGAAAATTACAGTCAAATTACATATGTGATTCTTATCATAATGTCACCTGATTTCATGTGCTGCTTTGTTTTGCTTTTTTAACTGATAGATCAGGATGAGTCAAGCTGATGTCTGCACAACATTAATTCCCAATAATGGCTTTTGGCTGTTTAATCTCTGTAGCTAACTTGTATTCTAAGAATTGGAAGACTGGAAGATTTTCTGCAAATATACAAGAGTCAATTTACTGGAAATGCTATTGTAAGGCACTGTACTGCAAAATAACAATGTGTATGCAAACTAATAAAATGTGAAGTTCAATATATGATTATTTTGTTCAGTGTATAGTCAGAAAAATTTAAAAAGGCACCCAAGGATACAAAAGAAAGTTGTTGTTTCAAATAACTCTATATTTGTTTTCTAGATAACTTTCACTCAACACATCACTCTTGTAAACCCAGATTAATTCAGGTGCATTCCCATGCATTCTTGTTTATGTATATATTTAATTCATCATAACTGAATCAGACCACTTTACAATAATTCAGTGGGTTGTATTTCTAAGCAGACATCTCATAGGCTTGCATTTCTAGGACAATGAAGTCAATTAATCTGATAGATAATACCCAACAGTATGGTATGTTACATATAAATCTGAAATTTCCCAAAGTAAATAACATTTCTGATCTTTTGTTACCCTCTACTCAGACAATCTCTGTTGATTAACATTTTTGCAATAATACAACCATCAACAATTCTTTTCCATTCTTATTTATTTGAACTATACAGTTTCAATATCATTTGATTCTACCCTTCTCTTAACACGTGCACAATTGACTATGCTACAACATATAATATGTATATATTTTTGTATGCATAAAATTATTTATTTATACTACAACATAGAAAATTTAAAACAGAAGAATCAGTATTTTTTCCTTCACTACACAATGCATCCTCAAAATCCCTAACTTACAGAACTTTCCCATAACCAATAAAACACCCACACTGAACTCACATTATTTTTTTCATGAACATGTCCCTGCCCCAAAGCATATCACCAACAGCATTCCAATTGCATATACTGGATCCCCATCAATCTTCAGAAAACAGACTTTTTCTTTTTCCAACTTCAGCCAACAAATGAGGAACTAGGACAGGAAAGAGATGGAACAGCAGTGAAAATTAGTCCTCTACAGGGGCAATAGGGAGAAAGAGAGAAACGAAGGGAGCAAAGGACATTGTAGTGCAGTGATGGCTAACCTTTTTGCCGTCGCGTGCCAAAAGCGTGGGGGAGCGTGGGGGGTCGAGCACGCGCGTGCCCACACCCATAATTCATCCCCATGGAGACTAGAAACAGCCCATTTCCCGATTTCTGATGGGCCTGAAAGGCCCGAAAATCAGCTGGCTGGCATATGCATGCATGCTGGAGCTGAGCTAGGGCAACGCTCGCGTGCCCACAGATATGGCTCCGCGTGCCACCTGTGGCATGCGTGCCATAGGTTCGCCATCACAGTTGTAGTGGGTGGTTGGGTTTGGGGTAATTCAACATATTTCCCAAAGAACAAGTAGTGCAGTAGTGCAGCTCTGATTGAAAGTTTCCTCCGAACTTTTCATGTGTAACTGCTCTTTCTCTAAAGATGTGCCATGCAGCTTATATTTAGAAACAATTGCTACATACTTTATTGTGCTGATTCCGCTCAAGACCTTTGCTGTGTTGTGACCAAAATACCACTGCCATCATTTACAAAGTGCTTTATCTGAAAGGCTCCTGTTTCAAAAAGAGGAATAGTGGGAACAATAGTCAAGATTGTCTAGGTTGTTTCTCAGATATTATCTGAGTGTTTTCCAGTGCAACTGATTATGATGTGGCATGGCTCATTGTTCTGCTTACTGACTTATTATTAATAATTATAAGCTTTTGTATAAAGAATAAAGTGCCCTTGACATGCATCCATCATTGGGCACAAGCTTGCAAAGATATACACGTGATGAACACAGGAATAAGATATCTTTCTTAAAGGCCTGGCATACATACTGTAAATTATAATAGACTCAGCAAACTTTTCAGCCAGTGGGTAGCACCATACAATTTTATAGAGTGATGCTGGCACCAAATGTAAAATTAAAAATAACTAAATCTTATATGATTTGATTAGTTACTCAGAGACTATGCATTGCTACTCAAAAACTATTGTTGTCAAAAATGTTGTCCTTAGCACAACTTCTAAAAGAGGAATAAGTTATCAGTATTCCAACTCTATTAGAAGATAGAGATAGGTGAGGGACTGACGTATTGCTTAAGAATTAGAAAATGAACAGCAAAGTTTCCAAGAACTGCACTACACCATTCTTGACTATGCTTCTTATTACCAAACAGCCCAGTGTCTCTCTTTTTAAGTCCTTCAGATCTGACCATCTAGAAAAAAAATAGTTTTCTCCAGACATTTCATTACCAACTAGGTAACTTCATCAGTGTCAGGTACAAACCTCCCATAAACTGCCCAACAGGATGGAAAATAGCCTAAGAGAGTGGGCAAAAAATGATATGGCTCATGATCATGGATGCACACTCAGACTGAATAAATATCAGCACACCATGGAAAACCTCAAGGAGCAGCTTGAACAGACCATCACTCTTGAGCACCGTGAAAGGCTGAACTAGCACAGATGGTGTTACCTAGTTTGGTAATGAAACACTGCAAGAAAATCACCAAGATCAGAGAGCACCAAGGACCCCACTGTTCAACCCTGAGCTACAAATATTCTCTTCTATCAATACTTCACTTTATATTCATTGCTGGCAACATCATTAGTTGACTTCTGATGAAAAATTGTCACAATCTAGGTGGCAGAGTAGAGAAAGCAAAGCCTCTGGAAAAAAATGACATGGGTGCCACAGATTAAATCAATCCACTTTCATACTTTCAAGTTAAAGTAAATTCTTTTGTCATTCTGAATTGTTGAGAAATCAGAGCACTGCTGCCAGAACAGCACATGCCCAGCCCTTCTGCTCTCTAGTATGGATGCTAGTTTTCAGGGAATGCTTGTATCTATTCTTCTCACTGCTCATCTGCAAGGAGCTCAGTGGACAGCAGTTAAGGTTTTCAGAACTGATCTAAGCAGTTGTATCATTCCCTACTCCCAAATTTTCAATACCCCCAAATCTGTTTTTTACATTAATTGAGGCTTTTATCTAGCAGCATCAATACTTATAAACCACTAGATATTCAAGAGAAATTTAAAATGCTATATTTTTTTAAGGTAATGTAATGAAATTAATAAAACAATATCACTTTTACCCGTGCATCTGCCCAGCAATATTAATCCTTATTTACTTCACATAAATGGTTGATCTTTGCAATTCTTTGGCTACAGCTGGCCCCTTCAGATTAGGCTGGCTTGACTGCATCTTTAAGATGTCATATTTTAGCCATTTTTGTATATAAATATAATGTTCCTCTTCCTTAGAGTTTTGCCATTTGCCTCTTTCTGGTGCTTTTTCCTGTAATGAGCCACGGCAGAAAGCAGACTGCAGTCCCCATCTGTATGCAAAGCAACTCAGCTTGCTGTTCAGAAACTCCTTTTTCCTCTCTCCTAGTCATCAGCATTCAATTGTCCTCCCATCAGTTCCAATCATTCTTTTTCACCAGCAGCAGCTCATCCAGTTTCCAGGTTAGCAAACTCCATTACTCTAAGAAATACATGGGTAGCTGCAAACAGGCCACTGAAGAAATTCATCTTCCTCTGTCCACACCAGATAGTCAAAGGAGAAAAAAAGGGAAATGTCACTAAAACAAACTGAGGAGATGGAAACAAAAGCATAATCTCATTCACCGTCAGCTTTAAAAATAATTAATCAGACAAAGCAAAACAGCAGAATGACAGCTTCCCCTCTACGTCGCAGGTTATACAACATAGGAAGCATACCAAATTTTCAGTAATTTTCCAGTTAAATACAATTCATGCTGAAGACCTTCACATTTCTGAGGCACTTTTTTCCCCTGCCCCTCGCAATTGTTGCTTTGTTACTAAACCCAATACAATATTCAGTGTGTTTATCATATAATCCAATTCCATACACCAATGAGTAGCATTGTAATTTCAAGTGGAGGAAGAGGAATATAAAGTTCATCTCTGCTCATGCAGACTACAGGTTGCTTTTCCCTAAAATCATGATCTTATTGTCAAAGAAGAAAAATGGAGAAAATAATGAAATTCCTGACAATTTCCTGACAAATTTAATAAATAATAATAATAATATACTGTATGCTTTCCTCACTTCTTGCCCCAGAGTAATATCTACTGATAGAGCGGCATGGTGGCCTAAGTGGTGAAGACTCTTACCTCCCACTCAGAAGGTCAAGAGTTCAATACTAGGTAGCAGCAGATGTTTCCTAGGATAGTGGCCCCCAATCTTCTGGGCACCAGGGACCAGTTCCGTGTAGAGAGGCTTTTCAACAGATCGGTGGATGAGTGGTTTCACATGCTGCCTGCATCATGCAGATGGGACTTCACTTGTTCGTGTGGCCCAGTTACTGACATGCTGCAGACCGATGCTGGTCCATGGACTGGGGGTTGGGGACTCATGTCCTAAGGCACAAAGAAAAAGATATCTCCTGCAAACTATGTGTGCCTTTAGGAAGGGCATCCGGCCAGTAAATGCTCAGCTCCATGCAGTCGCCCCGACTCTACTCCAAATTAAGAGATTACAGTCGTAAATAGGAAGTTTTACTATTATTTTACTACTACTACTATTTTACTACTAGATTAGAATATATCTCACTCAATAATGCTTAGTAAAACAAGCAATAAAATGATCTGAAAAATGATGGTAAAGTAAGAGAGAAATAGCAACAGAACAAATGGTCATAGAAATTACTATGTGCTTCTTAGATGAGCCTGATGTTGCAACACTAAGCATTCATTTTCCAACAAAACGAAATGATACAGCAAACTTGGAGAAACTTGTAAATTCATTTTTGTCAATTTATCAGTGTTCAAGTGCAACATGAATGAGATTTCATGAAGAAGTAGCTACGGGCCAACGATTATACAGATAACCTTCAATTTACAGGTTGCTGCTTGTCTGAATAATGTTCTCACACAGCCCCTGGGAGATTGGGTTGTTATTTTGGTAACACAGCACTTGGTTAGTGTGGATTATTTTTAAGTAGATTTGCATTTTTAATTTGCCATCATCTCCTCTTCTGAGAAGAATATTCAATAAGCATAGTGTGTTTTCTTTTTCCTCTGTGAATTTTATTCCTTTGAACATGTCGTCTCTAGTTGTTCCTTTTTTATTTTGATATAGGACTTGTTTACATACCAGATTCATACTTTTGGTTTAGGGTGTGTCAAATTTTTCAACTTTCAATTTTCAAACATTGTGGGTGCTCAAAAGTTGTGACATGCCTTGGGGATTGTAAAGATATTTTGGTTTCTTTAATATAATTTACATGCGCTTGGTAAGTACTATAATTTCCAGATGTTGCGTTTCAATCTCTGCTAAGAATCCCAAGAGTGGTGACCCCATGGTGTTCATTCTGATTTGTGATATATCTGTCCATTACCTGAAAGCACATAGTGAAGCAGTAGTTGATGAGGTCCATGATTCTGGGTATTTCAATCTTAATGTATTTGGTTAGATTGGGTGTGTTATGTAGTACCGCTACCATGTTTTCTTTCATTACTTCTGTATCTATAGATGTGAAGAGTGCTGTGACATTGAATGAAAACATTATTTCATCATCTTCTATTTTTATTTTCTGGAAGCACTGAAAAATTGCTAGAATATTCTCTCCCATTGGCTGGGCACCCCTACCCAACAACTAATCATGGCAAGCTGGCTCCTACAACTGTTGGTATTCCACAATATATCAGGCCACTTCTGTCTTTAGCAGAGCCCAGCTGTTTTGTTTTGAACACCTGATTTTATATCATACAATAGATGACTATTTCTTCATTCCTGGCAAAGCTTATCTTAGTCCACACTCGTAAAGAAAATATCTCTAACAAGTTCAGGAATAATAGTTTGTTAAGTTGTTCCAGAAGTTTGCAAGGAAGATTTATCAAAACTACTTAATTCCAATTCCAATTAAAAGAAACACATTGTATCAGTCAACTCACAGAAATGCTATCAGTTATTATACATCAAAGCAGACTGCATACTAATAAGGTTATACTTTTATTCAAAGGACCTTGGATCTGCCAATCTATTAACTTTTTTCTCTTCTTGGGCTTCAAATTATCAATATTATTTACAGTAAGTGGCCAAGGAAGTTGAAAGTTGAGAAGGCTACTCAATACGTTTATCCAGCAGTAAATCCTATTGAATTTTATAGAATTTGCTTCCGTGTAGATATGTGCAGAATTACATTGTGAGCCACTCAGACTCGGTTTGGAGTTAGGCAGCACTGAAATCAAATGAAATAAATAAATAATAAATACAATTTATGATGTCAGGAATGAAGTACTAGAATAAAATATTTTATTAGATTTGAAAACATGTGAGTGGCATGGTGGCCTAGTGGTGAAGATACTTACCTCCCATTCAAAAGGTTGAGAATTCAATCCTAGATGTGTCTCTCTTAGGTCGCAGAGAAAATACCTACTGCAAACTCTGTGTAGGCATCAGGAGGGCCATCTGGCCAATAAACGCTCAGCTCCATTCAGTTGCCCCATCTCTACCCTGAATGAAGAGATTTACAGAGTCATAAAAAGAAAAAAATATGAAAATATACTGCATATTTGATTGATTGGGTGCCATCAAGTCATTGTTGACTCTTAGAAAGCACATGATTATCTGCCGCTAACTTACTATTTCAGATCTTCCAACAGTGCACCTATCACCACTGAAATTGAATCCATCTACCTTGCTGCTGGTCATTATCTTCTCTTTCTTTCCACACTGAATAGCTAACTTGGCTCTATTTCTCTACTTAACTCAGGCTCTTAGAAGGCTGTAGGCCTAATTGTTACACTCAGTGAAATGGAAGAGGCATTTTAATTTTACATTTATAGCATGTTTGCTCCATATTATTAGCTGTCATCATTTATGTATTCCAACTTGATGGTGTATAGGTTTAGGCTAGTCAGAGGCATGAGGAATAGAGGCAGTTAAATAATGAAAGCTCCACTGCTTTTGTCCATGCATTGTGTGCATACTCTACTAAAGGGGAGGACGTCATGTTGCAATGGCTTGATGTTGCCTTTGTAATTTTCACAAAAGCCTACAAGCTTCTAGACTTCTTCCTAGGTTACCCCTCAAACAAGAAGAAATATTTAAGCTAGCTTCTGTGAAGTGTACTAACATTCCAACGAAATTGATAGTTGACAGTTTATCATTTGAAGGGTTTTATTACAAAACTCCCTTTGGTAAACAAAGTTGAAATAAGGCTTGATCTGATATCCTAAATCAGAATATAACTTAAGACCAAAGGAGTCCTAAGGAACCAGAAGTCACACCGCAAACTTATTCTAAATGTATTTCATATAGTCGAAGGGACAACTATTCATGAAAGTAGCACCAACAAGCAGCTTTTAATCAGCTGATGCAATTTTATAAAGCCTCTATGTTCTCTTCTTACAACTGAATCAAGCAAAATGCAATGACATTTGTCATGCCTCAAAGATCATCACACTTCTTAAACAGAAATATAAACGATATTAATAGGAGATGGATATTTCTCCGTGGATGGAATATTACAGCAGTCTAGCGATACCTTTCAGCTAATAGTCTGAGTTGCTCTGATGACTCAAAGGGGTGTTATATAAAAGCTAAATAATACATACAGCATACACAATTCCATTCCCCCTGAGGCAGCATTTAAAATTATTACAATTTATATAACTTGGGAGAATAGATAGAGGATGTTTTAAATGAATAATTGAAGACAATCTATAAAATGAGGCAATATGGCCTACTGCTATGTTTCTAAGACTGAATATTTTCAAAAATGCAAGGTTTTCTCTTTTTAATTTTTTTTTCTTTTAATATGCTGGGAACAAAGTAGTATGCTTGTGAAATTGCCTGGGTAAGCTTCCAGCAATCTTTACTTAATGAATGTTCTGCCTAATATTGGTGCTGAATTCTCATTTGGCAAGACTCAAAGGAGCTGAATTCCATAGAGAGGCCAGATTTTGTGACCTTGATACTAACCTGTAGGACAGTGTTTCTCAACTTCAGCAACTATTAAGATGTATGGACTTTAACTCCCAGAATTCTCCAGCCAGGGGACTTCTGGGAGTTGAAGTCCATACATTTTAAAGTTGCTGAGGTTGAGAAACACTGTTTCAGGAAATCTCAGCAGACTCTTAAGTAATCTTGCATAAAAATCTATTAACTGCCTTATAACAAGTCAGGACTTTGAACCATCCACTCCATTGGAAACAGCTCTCTGGGTTTTAGGCTGGAGTTTTATTACACCTATGTGGGGATACAGGGGATTGAATCTTGGTTAAATCATGTACCACTGAGCTACAATCCCTCATAAAGGCCTTAGGTAGTGTAGAAAGCCACCTCTCCATACACCAGTGATAGAAACAATACCAGCAGTTCTGTATCCCAGTATGGAGCAATTCATTTCCAGATTGACAACTTAATCAATAATAACAATAAACTTGTATGTTAGAGTCATTTACGATTTCAGAGCCATCCACAGTACATATTTCATATATTTTCCCAAGAATTCTTTCGCTAAGATTTATAGCAAGACAGGGTAATGAATAGTACATATTAACATCACTACCTAACACAAAATAAGAAAAGAAAATGCAATTTAGTGGTTTAAGGTTATGCATTTTATACATTTTTTCATAGAGTGTTGACAATGCAGACTGCAAACAATGACTCATAGTTCACAGCTTTAATAGCTTTCATGAAGAATAAGAATCAATTTAAACATCTTCTATAATCTAATTATTATCAGGAGTCCATAATTCTCGAAAACTGTAAACATTTAAATTTATAGAAAGAGAATAAAATATAAAACCCCATAAATAAATACAAATAAAAACCTGACAAAAAACTAAGCTCCCCAATTTTAAATATAAATATAAAATGTGTAGGTGGAAGAACTCATCATCTCAGAGCACTTTTAGTGAATGCAAATGAAAAGATGCTGAACGCTGATAATTTATCAAAGCTCTGAAAAAGTAAATCTATAAAAACCAAAGGGTTATACAGAAAAATGGAATTGTATTATTGGTTGGCATTACCTAAGACAAGGATTGTACCAATTGTTATTGCTAGTAAATTTGTTCTAGAATCAGCGCAATCCCAGAGACTGCTACCTCAGTCACAGGACTCTGAGGGTTCTAAGCCATGATTAAGAGTCTGTTTTTTGAACAGCATCACAAGAAATTGGGATTACAGATAGTCCTAAATTTATAGCCACAATTGAAACCTGAATTTCCACTGTTAAGCAAGGCAATTGTTAAGTGTGTCATGCCCAATTTTATGACCTTTTTTGTCATGGGCTTTAAGCGAAACACCATAGTGGTTAAGTGAAGTGAAGTGAATCTGTCTTCCTGCACTGATTTTGCAAGGTTATTTGTGACCTTGTCAACAAATGATGATCACCATTTGTTGACAAGGTCACAAATGGTGATCACATGACCCCAGAATATTGGAATCCTTGTAAATCCATGGGGATGTTGCAATGGTTGGAACTCCTAGGACCGGTTGCAAGCTACTTTTTTCAGTGCTGTTGTAACTTCAACAGTCACTAAACGAATGGTTGTAAATCAAGGATTGAGAACAATGACTGATGCCTACTGCAGTATCACAAAATCTGAATTCTTCATAGGTTTTTTTTTAATAATACTAATAATAATCCAGCCTAATTTGTTACAGAATCCAGGAGCGAGAGCCATAATTGACTGCTGAAGAAGTATATTATGCAAAAATGTTCAGCAGCATAGTAATGATTGGAAATACGTTGTGCTGGGTTATAGCTGAGATAATTCATTTAAAGGACTTTGGGAGTACTGCAGAGCTTGCAATCTACTTCATAAACCTGGCTTGTAGTAAGTGGCTATATAATAGGTTTGCAATCAAAAGATGTCATAGCAGATAGGCTATATGCATCATTTATCACTTTGGGAAATAGTTATCTCACTGCAAACCCATTTAACAAAGCCTGGTGATGAACTGAACCTTAAGTCAAACTGCACTCTGCTGATGATGAATTGAGGTTGCTCAACCTCCTGGCCCAGTCAAAACATAAAATTAAAAGGTTATGTTGGAGCTCGAGTGCTAGAGCAAAGAGTAGCTCTTTTCACTCCAGCAACACCTCTGTAGGAAGGTCTGCCTCTTATTCATGATACTGAAAGTGAGCAGTCATTAAGTCATTATGAGAAACATTAGTCACTATTTCTGCATGATCTTTAATTAAATTCAAATATTAAGCAGCAATATTTCTGTTTTCATTTATTTTTTATAGATGTCTCTATGACTCTGATGTACTAAATTTAATTTTCAAATCAGTGTTTCATTTTCCCCCCCATTAATTATGAGTCTCCTCATCCATTCCCTATAGGAAAAAAAAGTCCAGGCCTATATGTCCTCTTAAATCATTGCTAGATAATCAGATTTTATCTATATTAAGTAGAAAATCAAAGAAGGGAATTTCTTTCAGAATGCTATACAAAGGATCAGATTTGTAAACAGACAGTGGAGTCAAGCAGTATATCTGTATTATTCTCTGCAAGTCCCTCTTACATTGCTTGTAATTAATCTTTCTCCCTAAACCTACCCCAAGATTTTTACTGAGATTTTGAAAATAAATGTCATTTTTTGCTGAGTATATGATACTACATCATGCCAACATTTGGACTCCACTACATCATATCTGACACTAAATTTATAGGGTATTATATGAAGAGGAAAAATATTCTTGGAAGAGAACAGGTTATATTTTCCCTTAGAATAATCACTTCTTGAGAAATACATGATTCTGACATGTATTTGGAGTCTTCAGAGTGCAGTACAGTATATAGTAGAAACTTGCACATACACAGCAAGGATGTAGGGTGGCCCTTATTGCACACACACACTTACTACAGATACAGTAAAATTAGATTCAGAATACACCGGCACAAAATAAGAGAAATCCATAAAATAACTCAACCAAAGGATCCTAATCCACATCTTCCTCTTCATTTGCTATGTTTTTTTTTTTTCTCTGATTCTCCAATCCTTTTCCAGATATGAGGGGTTTTTTAACCGGGTTGAAGCATGATGTCTCCTCCATGATATATAAAGAAAGAATAAAGGCAAGATGGAATTTATTTGTTCTCTTTTTAAAGCTCTCCAGAAGAGAGAAAGTTCTTTTTCTGTTCCTGATAATGAGAGAGTTTGATGCTGCTGAACTCTGATGGCCTAATGGCCTGATAGCCTAATGAAGATCCTATTTGAGTTTTATTTTAATGCTCTTGGCACCGAACGAGGAGTGGGACTTAGAGCTGGTCTTCAAGTTGCAGTCATTGCAGCATCCCTGTGGTCTCATGACCACTATTTGCTCCATAGCACCTATCCACAACTCCTCCACACCTGCACCAGTGGTGGGCTCCTCCTGGTTTAGCCCGGTTCTCTCGAGTCGGTAGCGGTGATGATATGATGTCACCGAACCGGTTCTGCCCCCCCCCCCCGTGTCCCCACCCATCCACCCACCCGCGTTATTCTTGCCTTTTATTTGGCCCCACCCCTAATCTATTGCTGCCTCCTGAGTCCCAGCTGATGGCTAGAGGAAAAAAAACTGTTTAAACTCTTGCCGCGGGGCTTCAAAGGGCCGCTCTACAGCTGATCAGTGTTAAAAGAAAGCAAATGAGTAGACCAATGCCTGCAAAAATAAATGGGTAGACCACGGCCTGCAAAAATAAATGGGTAGACCAGTGCCTGCAAAAATACATGAGTAGATCAGTACTGCAAAAATAAATGGGTAGACTAGTGCCTGAAAAAATAAATGGGTAGACCAGTGCCTGCAAAAAATAAATGGGTAGATCGGTACAGCTCTGCAAGCAGTTAAAAGCCTGGTAGACCAGTACCTCTGCTAAATCCTAAATAATTGTCACATGACCATCAAGCCACGCCCACAAAATAAGCCACACCCACAGAACCAGTAGTAAAAAAAATTAGAACCCACCCCTGACCTGCACCCCATACCACCAGCTCTCACCCACACGCTTATTTGCCTGGACTCTCACCTTTTCCCACCTCACAGTCACACGAGGTTCTCACATGAAGACCCATATGGTTTTGGGGTTAATGTGTACAATGGTCAGCAGGTCTTCTGGGAGAGCTGTCACTAAGTGATGTGATCATGGACTATTGAACTTTACAACCACATTATTTAGCAATGGAAATTCCAGCCTCAATTGCTGTCATAATCCAAGGGCTACCTGCATTTATTTAAAGGATTTGCATGGACACTCACAATATAGAAAATAACTCTAGAACAGCTTAACAACAGATAAACAATACAAGAAATTAAACATTCTCTCATACCAACAAGTCAGAGTCCCATCACAGAACTTAAAATGCCAAGCCCATTTCCCCTGCTGACCCAGTTCTATGAGAAAAGTGAGATCTTCATCAGTCCTATCAGATGGCATTTAATGGTGGGCACCTGGAATGAGCCCAGCCTACCCCATATCAGTAGTCTTAAAACTACTTTTACTTTTACTTGATTAAACTCTTTTCTATTGCAAGTCTTACTTTGCCCTGAACTGGATTATAAACTGTGTTTCTGAGAAATAAATTTTCCTGTTGGCTCTGTGTGTGTAATATCAGTACATTTCACACAATGCCGTACCATTTCTGTCTTTAAAAGAGTGCATAATCAAAATGACAGGGATTGAAAAATAATAAATAAAAAACTGTTTCTATCACAGGGTTGTCATATCTTCAGTATAACAGGAGCATTCCACTTTGAAAACACCACAATCAATTTATAAATCCATACCCCTTTCCTCCTAGATTGCTAGCAAATTGAACAGTTAACAGCATATTTGGATGATACAAGCTGGAAGTAAACTTTATAGAGCTATTTCATTAAATAACATCTTGAGGTATTAATATATGTGCCACAAGAAGACGAAAAAAAGGAAAGAAAAAGAAAACAAAAATGGAATAACAATGGTAAAAAGATATATTCCATAAGCTGAACCCCCACGGGCACTGTGACGAAACAAAAGTGCATTGTGATGCACTGCACTAAACCAAAGTGGCAAAATAACTCTGCCTGCTTCTGCACATAAGACACACACTCATATGTGATGAGTTGCACACTTGCAGCCTACCTTGATATCATTTGCAGCCCACCCTAATACCATCTGCAACTCTCCCTGATGCAATGAGATCTCAAGCCATCTTTGAAAACAGCCAATCAACTTTGCAAACATTTTGCAAAGCTTCCTCTATAGCTACTGATTCAGACACCTTTTCCCTGGAAGCAATTCTTACTTGATCCACTCTAGTCTCTGGGTTTCCGTCTTCAAAAGGCATCCTATTTCACTGAGAGGAGGAGCTCTGCTTCATCCAAGGTAAGGTACAGTTAAGGCTGGAGACTAAATGAAAATTGTTTATTGTGGTTGGGCCACAAAATGGTTGAGGAGTGAGTGAACCACTTCTTTAAAGGTTGGCAGAACCACCTTTTCTCAAGAAAGAACCCCATCATATGTCATCTCTTGTAAAGCCTTAGTGAACCAGGAGGTATATGGATCCCAAGAATCCTATTCACTTCATCACATCCAAAATAATCCAACTCCTCCTATATAAGTCAGACTAAGCCTCAGTCATCTCCATAAGACCTGCTTCAAGGTTAGAATCCATCTTTGGAGTGAATCCAGGCAAATGTATCTGAAAGATGTTTAGCATATCCCTTACAGTAACTTTCCAAGGCATTGTTTCCCTTAAATGAGGTCACTAAATGGCCATCCGCAGGTGAAATAAGCACAGATGAATCTTGGCACTTTGCCACCTGACTACTAGGAGATAGGCCTAGCTGTCATTTATATGATTGGTCGAGATCACTCCAGAGATGGTATTCAGCAGGTTCTGACCAGTTCTGGAGATTCGGTAACGGAAATTTTGAGTAGTTCAAAGAACCGTTAAATACCATCTCTCACTGGCCCCGTCCCCATCTATTCTCTGCCTCCTGAGTCCCAGCTGATCAGGTAGAAATGGGGATTTTTAAAATTTATTTATTTATTTATTTATTAGTTCGATTTATATGCCGCCCTTTTCCAGAGACTCAAGGTGGCTTACAATGCATTAATCAATAGCCTTCATGCTTTTTTGTATATATACCTGCTTAGTAGGGCTTTTTGGCCCCACCTGAGCAATGTTCTATTTTATACAAAGTCAGCTTATTGCCCCCACAAACTGGGTCCTCATTTTACCTACCGCGAAAGGATGGAAGGCTGAGTCAACCTTGAGCTTGGTGAGAATTGAACTCGCAGTAATTGCAGGCAGCTGGAGCTACTTTAACAGCAGTTTAGTCCGCTGCACCACCAAGGCTCATATTTTGCAGTATCCTTCCCCTGGAGTGGGGTGGGAATAGAGATTTTACAGTATCCTTTCCCTGCCATGCCCACCAAGCCATGCCACGCCCACCATGCCATGCCCACAGAACCGGTAGTAAAAAAAATTGACTCCCACCACTGGATCACTCCTCCATATCCTTCAGTAACATGCTAGGTATCTCTTCACCTAATTCATCTCCTTCAGTTCTCTCTGTAAACTTAGAAGAGGTTCAGAATGGGAGAGGAGAGGTCACATGGAAGTGATCTGATCCAAAGCCCTCACTGTCCTGTCATGCATTGGATACTCAATGTTCTGGTTTATGGCTGTCATTCTAATTATAAATTCCTGAGTTACTTTGGACTACGCCCCAAGAGAAGGCAAGCTGAACTCACCCAGGATCCTAAACCTGGGGAACTGTGCCATCCTGACCACAAATTGATTTGCTTGGGCAGGGAGGTTGCTATATAGTAAAGCGGCTGGTATGGTAGCAACTATCTCAGCTAATTCCTAGTCTTTAATCTAACAAACAGAATCTCACATCTGGCAATCTGAGGAGTAACGGTAGCACCCCTGAAAACTGCCAGAGTTTCTCATAGCTGTTGACCTGCCTCAAGACTTGTATTTAGGATTGTTGCTTATATGTCCCATATCCACATATTTCTTTTAGGATCCTGTAGAATTTTAACAGCTTGATTTATTGTAGCATACGGTTTTCCTATTAGAAATAATTATATACAGTAGGATATATGAAGTATCAGTCTTAATCAGCATATATATTACATATGATATCAAGAAAATACTTTGTAAACAGACTTCTAAAATGCTATTTTTCAGTTTCTGCCAAGTATAATTTATGTTATGCGACGTATATTAGTCTGTGAGGCACAACACTCATGCATACCCATCACATGGTTCTCTTCCAGGCATAGGTGAAATGTATATTGTAAAATACATGTATAAACTACATACTTGCACCCAACACTGAAACATTGCTTTGAAAGGCTGAGGTTGCAAAGCACATTTCATCATTTTTGCATCACAGTTTCTACTGGGCACTTACATTTTGGGGATAAGTAACATGATGCACAGAAAAATAGGAAAAATAGTAAGGAAAAAAAATAAAGGTGAAAAGAAAAAAAAGGAATCTGATTAAAATCTATTTTATATCAATGCCATTTATTCATGAACATAAATTTGGGCAAACTCCATGGAAGACGGGGGGGGGGGGAGAGTGTCTGGTGTGCTATGGACACAACTTAGCAACTGAGCAACAACACTACTTTTCTACCCTTGCAACCATTTTGTTTCTACCATGTCCACACACTCATTCACACATTTTCTTGTTTTTGAGATATCAACTGTTAGATGTGGGGTCAGAGTGAGGAGGCAGGACATGGCATGGTGCAGTAAAATAGTTTATTTCTGCAGTTTAAAAAGCAACAGCAGACGCGCCGGCAGCTCCTTTTAAACCCCCGGAGCTGTCCAGCGCTTCAGCCACTCATATCGGTCCATTCTCCCGCCTTGGAGCCTGGATCAATGAGGGGGAAATCATACGTCACGACTTCTCCCTCTTTAATATTCAACATCAACAACATCCAGCCAAGACATTTTCAGTCTTCTGTTTACTTTCAGACTCATCCTTCATATATTGTTTGATCCTCATTCATTCTCCCAGAATAATCAAACCACTTCAATATACTTCTTTTACATTACTCCATCGTTTCTGTTTTGAATCCACATTCATTCAATACCCATTTTAGCAATAAATTCTCACTGCATTAAGTTTAAGTTTACAGTGATACCTTGATTTAACAGACTTTAGCAGATTTTGGATGCAGGGGACCAAATTATGTCCAAATACCCCTCCATGACAGACAAATAACAAATAACAGACAAACAACAGGCGTGCATAAGAGCACCAGCGTGCCTACCGTCCCTGTCCCAATGTTCCCTTTAATTGTATTCATTTTATGTATTCAATTCATGCTTATACTTATATATATTATCTAATACGTACTCGACAAATAAATTAAAAAAAATACTCTTGTTAAATTAATGTTAAACTTATACTAATCATGTGTCATTTGCAGCAATTACATTGCTCATTTGGAAGGTAATAGTTTGGTTCTAGAATCTTTCCACACAATTCCTATGCTTCATGGCAATGAAGGACTCTTCACTGGCTACTCTTACTGGTTCCTACTTTGAAGTGCTAAAATACTGCTCTCCAATCACAGTCTCCCTATTATCTCTCTTTCTTTATTATTCCTCCCTACAGCCCTACTTGTTCCTTACACCTCTCTTTGGGTCTTCTTTCTGTTCTCCTTGTCAGTATCACAAGTTCAGAGCTTTTAGGGACATGACCTTAGAACTCTGGAGTCACCCTTGTCCCTCCCTTTAGCTCTCCGTAAGGTCCTGGGTCTGGTGGCTTTTAATAGAGTTTGGTTTATTTATTATGTTTATTTTGTTGTGAATTGTTTTACTTGGTTAATTGTTAAGCTGTGAACCAATGTACTAAACGGAATTTTTTTACTTGTTTGTGTTTTGATATGTACCATGCTTGATAAAAGCAATTGCTATAATTACATTATTAATCTTCCAATACTTTTGCACATAGAATTCATATTTTGAGTCATTCTTTTCCTTCTTTTATCTTCATCTAAGCCCATTTTTCATCTAAGCCCATTAGCATTATTATGTTAATATTAATAACGTAGATATTTCTTCCATTTAGAACTTCTCTCAGTCTTTGTAGTCTTCACAAATTCTTTCAATCTTCCACTGAAAGCTATTCAATCTACCATCCTTCCAGAGTAATTCTTTTGTCATATGTTTGAAATGCGTACATTATATACTACAAACTCACCTTTTTCAAAGCAAATACTTATCATTCAGCAACTATTCTCATTCATTCAAGCACTTTTTTCTATCTCTCTCTTCTTGTGAACCTATACATTCATAACACCTTATAAAGTAATTCTTTTTTCCAGGCAGCAATTTTTCCCTAAATTTATCCCTAGTTCTTTCATTATTACCATTCACTGGAATACAATATGTGACTACAGTATAACTCACAATTCCTATTTTCAGATATCTCTACAACAATCTATATGACATAAATTCTTTTATTCTAACATATATTATTTGTCTTTCATCCATAATTAAATGTACATCTTCACTCCCCTGTAAAAATTCATTAACTCTACATCATTACCTTCAATCTGATCTATTACATCTCCTTTCTCTTAATCTTGCATATATATAATGTATCTGGTTTTATTTCTTGTATTTTGTTCAGTGCATCTAATATAGATCAACACCATCCAATATAGTTTTGGCCAACTGAGGCTTTCACAAAGTCCACAAAGTTTACTAGCTTTCATTATACCCCTTCCATATGTAAGCATACATTCATTTCAGTTTAGAAATATATGCCACAAATGAAAGCAAAATTTAGTTCTATTCCTAGCTTATTTATCTAACGAGTGTGTGTGTGTGTGTGTGTGTGTGTGTGTGTGTAGAATATGTTAGCATAGGATAAGCAAGCTAGGTGTAGAACTAGATTGCTAAAATGTCCAAATAATAACAATTAAAAAATTAGATTACAAGATCATTTATAGTTTTGGACAGTAATATTGGACAAACGAATAACCATTCTTTCCCTGTTGATAACTATTACTTGTATTCCCTACATTTATATTGTTTCCTAGTATGATTTGATTGCTTATTTGTACCCTATGACTATCATTAAGTGTTGTACCTTATGATTCTTGAGGAATGTATCTTGTCTTTTTATGACAGCATATGCACCAAAGACAAATTCCTTGTGTGTCCAATCACACTTGGCCAATAAAGAATTCGATTCGATTCGATTCGATTCACTATACAAAGAGCTCTTTTATAAAATGGTTTAAAAGTAAATATTTATTCTATAAAAAATAAACATGCTCCTATGTAAGGAGCCATAATAAGCTGTCCAAAATCACTTTTTAGAGTGAGGGGGCGGCAGGATATAAATTATGTAAGTAAGTAAGCAAACAAATAATTTCACCCTTAACCTTTGTGCAACGCGTATGTATCTTGTGCATGAATGTCACTGACAGTTAAGAAACCTAACTGTTGGGATTTATAAACAGAAACTAGCCATCTTCTTTTAAACTTTCCATTTCACTAGAATTTTTCTAAAACTTCTTAAGTTTCTATAGTAAGCATCTTCAGTGTGATCTACCATGTAAAAGAAAGTTTCTCGAGGCTGGGTTTGTACTTTTTAAAACATATTTTATAAACTGGGGGTCTCCAACCTTGCCAACTTTAAGGCTGGTGGACTTCAACTCCCAGAATTCCTCAGCCAGCAAAGCTGGGAGTTGAAGTCCACCAGCCTTAAAGTTGCCAAGGTTGGAGACCCGTTATAAAACCATAAAGGGCGCTTCTCATCCCAGCGCGGCCCGACTTCGACCTTCTCGAAATGGCGGCGCAAAAAGTAAGGGCGGAACTCGCCCAGGTTCCTGTAAAAACGGCCACGCCGAAGCTTTGCCACCACCGAGATGGCGCAAGTCCTTCCTTGGTCGGCGGTACCACTTCCGGGTTGCGCAGGGTCGCGATTCCTCCCTCTCTTCGGCGATGGCCGCAGCGGGGTTATCCGATGCAGAGCTGCGGGCGGAACTGCTGGCCCTGGGCTACCAGGCAGGGCCGATTACCGATTCCACCCGAAAACTTTACGCTAAGAAACTCACCCGCCTGAGGGCTGAGGTGGCGGCAGGGCTAAGGAGCCGCACCAGCTCCAGAGCGATCCCTCCGAGCTCAAGTAGCTCCGTGAGGCCCGCCGCGTCCGCCCAGCTTGGCCCCAAAGCGACTCCCCGGAGCCGCATCTTGGTTAGGAGGGAGAGCGAGGACGGGGAGGACGAGGACGAAGAGGAGAGCAACGACTACTTGTCGTCGCGCAGGGAGGGAGCGGCGGGGAGTAGCAGGAGGTTTGCTGAGAGTCCCCACTGGCCGACGGAGACTCCTTTCACCCCGGAGAGGATCCACTTGCCGGCTAGAGAGGTGGATCCTCTTAGCAGCCCCTGGAGGCCAAGTATTGGATTCGCTTCCAAAAGGACCCAGTTAGAAGCTGATGAGGGCTTTACATCCCCCTATCAGAGGGAGACGGTGGCAGGTAGATTAACTTCTAGTGCCCCATGGAAACCAGCTCCCTCCAGCGAAGAGGGTTTAAGCTCCTGCAAATGGTGGGAAAAGGAGCAGAGCCTGAAGCCCAGCGCTTCTTGGAAACCAAGAACAGGAGAAAGCACTGGAGGGTTGAGCAACTGGGTCAGCTACACAAGCCAGAGATGGGCAGCTCCCAACCCCTCGGTAACCGAGAGAATTGGAGAAGAATTAACCTATAGGCTGCCAAAAGGAGGAGGAGGAGGAGGAGAGAAAGAAGGAGCTTCCAGAAGTACCAAAACAGTCTTGGGGACAAGAGCAGAAAGAGATTTAAATTTTGGTAGCCGTTGGGACGGGACTCAGCAATATGTAGGCCAGAAGCATCAAGCTGGGAAAAAAGGCCAAAGTCTAGAATTTTATTTGTCCTGGTTCCTGTGGGTGGCAACCTTAGTGCTGCTGGTGATTTTCTTGGCCATCCTTTGGGTGAAGATGATGGGACCTGCTCACCTGGAAGGGTCCATGGAGAATTGTACGTGTAAACTCTTGTAAACATAATTTGCCTCTTTTTTTTTCAGTCTCAAGTCTATCCTTCTCCTCCTCTTTGCATCATAGTTTGGTCATTCTGTTTATGGACATATTGCATTTACAAGTAAAATTGGCTTCAGACCTTTCAAGGCTAATAATGAATATGAGCTATGATGTTAAGGTTTTTTCCCCCCAGAACATTAGCTTAGAATGGCCATCCTATTTATTATGAGACCAATTATTTTAGAGTCTTTATGTTATCATTTTGAGAGCTTCATATGTATGTTTGCCCATATTACCTTGCATAGGAAATCAGAGTTTTAAGTAAATCTTATTGAATATTTTTTCAGGATATCAAACCACTACTACAGAATCATAATAATTACTTCAACAAAGAGAGTCCATGATTATTGAGCACACAGTAAGAATACTTTGCTTTTGCAAAACTTTAAGGAAAAAATGTACCTACTGAGCCCAAAGAGTTTTAAACAGTGCCCCTGTTTTGTTTTGTTTTGTTTTGTTTTGTTTTGTTTTGTTTTTTTTAAAAAGTAGCATTCATTTCCATTTGCCAAAGAATGCAAGATTGGGCCCTGGTGTCAATAAAGAACCTATCTGCTGGGAGGCACCCAACCTGGCAGGGAGGAGGAATCATGCACAGAGCTAATCTAGAGTCATTGTGCAACCTAAAGAGGACCAGAACTGGTCCTCCCTGAATTCCTTGGACTTTATCTCATTGTTCCCAAGGGACACTTGCCAAACTGGGAAGATCCCTGTACTAAAAACAGAATATAATAAAATAGTTAGCTCGAACTCTGTATGTGTAGGCTTGGCTGTTTACAGCTGACACTCTCAGTAATCAGCTAATGAGGGTATTAGTACATTTATGACTGGAGAAGCTATAAGCTTCCATTGATATAATATGCATATTTTTCTTATCGTACAGCATCATGTTTCTGTCAAAAATTATGTCTTAAGACATACAAATTGAAGAATTGAAATGGTACTTTTAATGTAGTCCCAGATAACCTTCAAAGTAAATGACTGTTCTTATTTTGATATGAATACAGGATGTGATTTATTTTCTTATTTAATATTATTGGTTTATGAATAATTTCCTTTAAATTAATGGGATTAGTTGCAGTTTTAAGATTTAATTGCTACACATTCAATTTGGTTAAGACCTATTCAGTAGAATGGGCATTTTCAAGAAACATGTCAGATTCACACTTATTGTGAAAAAATAGGAAAAATATCTATTCTGTATATGCTTTGGCAAGTAACTTAATTATTTATTTTCATTCACAGTAAAACTTTTGACCGTGGATTGTGAAAAAAGCACAGATACTGTAAGTTAAATGTCATTTAAATTTAATTCTTAATCATGCTGTGTTAGCGACTTAATTTTAGGGATGTTGTATAAATAAGCCTTTTCCATTTTCCACATATAATTTAATAATTCATTAATATGGGAATCACAGATTATTTTTGTCAGGTTAATATAAAGAATCATTCAAATGCTATAAATCAATAGTTCTACAGAGTTAAATCCTTGTCTTTATATAAATATGCTTTAATAATTTATAAAAACAATAGGATTTTTGACAAGAATTTTATCAGTTACTTTTCAAAGCAAGCTAAAATAGAGTTGGCAGTCTTAATATCTGTTGTTTGTGGCTATAGTTTCAAGTTAGTCCACAGTACATAGCTGAAAAAGACAAATCCCAATGTAGAATTGTATTTAAAGTGTTAACTTTGATTTTGTGATATCATGCCTAAACTATATTTTTTTAGGTTCATGCTTGTACAGTATTTGCACTTTGGAGATTATGAAGGGGACCGATAACATACAAAAAATATTTCCTATTGCCATGCAAAATGATTCAATAATTTAAAAGAGCTATTTACTGTTCTTTTCCTCTTCCTTTTTCAGTATTGTCAGGAAAAACAAGAAGAAATTATAGCAACCATATTGTATGAGTTGTACAACTATCTTGCAATTCAAGCTGGTAAGTTCTCATTAATCGGAGTATGAAAATGATTATTTCTATCAATTGGGGTATTTTCAAGCTAAATATAAATACAATTTTATACGGCATGAATATAAGGCATGGTGGAATCGGGCTTTAAGACAGCACTCTATTTCTATAAGGATCATCTGTATATCTACTAGAAGCCTAAAAACAGGACATAATGGAACCAGAGCTCCACTTTTGTTTGAATTAATTGGAATTAAGAGACATACTGCTTAGAATGCTAAAAGTAATAAAGAGCTATCCTGACTTAGAATCAGTGTTATCCATGATTTATTTTTTTTTAATCCCAAATTAAAGCTATCCCAGATTGCAATCCTGGCTAATATTTAACTATGTCCCAGGTAGAAAAGTATTTCCTTTTATCCTTTCTGAATGTCCCACCCTTTAGTGTCATTTTTCAGATAGTATCTTTTTATACATATAAAAATTTATACAAACTAATATAAAATTTAAAAGAGAAAAAGTGCAAGAAAAGAAAAATGGAAAAGAAAGAAAATGATACAAAGTAGCTTCTGATCTTTACAGCAGTTATAAATACAGTTATAAATTTATCTCTTACTCTGTGGTTACAACATAACTTTTTTTTAATACTCTGTTTTATCTAATCATCAAAACCATAAATCATGAGTTCATTTTTTGCAGTTTCACCTAAAAAGTCGTAAGGAGTTCTCACCCAGCAATAAACGTAGATATTGTCTTTTCTCTGATCAAGGAAGTCAATTTAGGCATCCCAGAAAGTTACTTCATCTTCACCAACCATCCCTCCTTTGTGGGAGGGCTGAATTTTTTATCTTTCTATATACAATAATCTTACTACAGTTATTATGTACAAAAACAAAGTTCCATAAGTTTTTCCAACTATTTCTCCAGTCCCCAAAGAAAAACTTCTGGTCTCAGTTGTATATTAATCTTTAAAATCTTCTAAAATCTTTAAAATCTACATGTATGTATTTGAATCCAGAATTTTCTCGCTTTTTTACACATTCACCAAACATGATGAAATGTTCCTTCCAGCATAAATGTGATGTGCCTTTATATATTCTGGATAATTTTCTGGTGACATATATCAATGGTACATCACTTTATAAATGTTCTCTTTAAGATTATAACTTGGTATTAATTTCAATCCTCTCAGCTACATATTTTACCGTTGTTCTATCTTTATATTATAATAAAAGACTTTAATCCACTTTGTAATACATATTTTCACTTGCTGCTCTTGTTTCAAGTCTCACTAAAAGTGTATATGTTTTAGCAGTTATTTATAATTTGTACCGAATTTTGTTTCAAACTCATTCTTAACAGTGTTTGAAACCATAAATTCTTTTGTCTACTTTAAATCTTTCTAGTAATTGTAAATAAGAGAACCATGACCTAATATAACCTCTGTCACAGTTCTTTTCCTTATTTTGTATTCCCCTTGAAAAGCTCTAGCATCTTGTGATAAGTTAACCATTTGTATTTGCCTACATTTCTCTGCTTCTTGTGCCGAGATCCACACAGGGCATAACCTGGGTTTATATCTATTCCATATTCTCAATATGGCAAATCTAACATAATTATTTTTAACATCCACATTAACTTTGACTTTGTCATACCACAGAAATCCATCCCAGCCAGATCTCAGGTCATGTCTTTTCAAAAAGTCCAAGTCCAAAAGCCTTCTATTTCTCAGCAGTACCCACTTTTTCATCCAAAGCAAACTGCAAACTGTAAAATACAATTTCAGATCAGGTAACTCCAATGCTCCTCTTTCCCTTGCATCTTGTAACACTTTACTGTTAACTTGTAATTTTTTCCTCTGCCACACACATTTAACTATATCTTTCTGACACTGTTTCAATTGTCAAAACAGTTATTATCTGAAACAAAACATCATTCTAGACAAGATATTCATTTTTCTCACAGAAATTCTCCCCAACAATGACAATTGTAGTTTATTCCATCTTAACGTATCTTTTTTTAACTTCATTCCATGATTTAACATAGTTATTTTGAAATAACATATAATTCATATTTGTCATAATGATACGCAGATATTTTACCCTTTTATCAGTCTAAAACCCATATTGTTCATCAGTTCTGCTGGATCATTACTTTCACATTTTTGTTAACATCTTCGTCTAATGTTTATTAATCATGAAACCTGGTAATGCACCAAATTCTTTTAAGTTGCTCATTGATATTTCAATTCCCTTTAAAACATCTTCCAGGGCCAACCCCAAGTCATCTGCAAAAACCCTTAAGTTTCTTCTTTTTTAATCTTTACTCTCACAATCCTCTTGTCTTATATATCTATTCAGTATTTCAAGAATCAAAATAAATAAGAAAGCAGACTGGGCATTCCTGCCTTGTTCCTTTTTTGTATCTCATAGTAAAAAGTATATTTACACTGAGAAGTGTAAATCAATTTTACCCATTTTATAAAGTTCTGTTCCAAATTTTGAACAAGAAAACCAGTTAAAATTACCAAAGATTCTCTGCATCTAAGAGGATCAGTGTGTTTTTGTTATGTTGCTTCAAAATTCCAAAATGTTCAGCACATTTCTAACATAATTCTTTAACTGTCTTTTAATAAAAACCAAACTGATCCTTGTGAATAAATTCTTGCAAAAATATTTTGAGTCTACCAGTTAGAACTGTTAGAATAACTTTGTTGTCATTCAAGGTTAAAGTGAAATCTTTATTTATTCATGCTATACTGACCTTTTTTCAAACTCTCTGGTAACTTTCTTCCCTATAGGATAGAGTTTATCATGCCTTGTGAAGGTTTTGACATATTATTATATAAGGAAGTTTCTGAAGTTATAAAAGATATTAAACTAGGAAAGGTGCCTGAATCAGATGGATTATCAGGTTCTTATTATGAATGTTTAGGGGAATAACCTTTATAATCTTTACAAAACATGATGAACTCCAGATAGTATTTTGATGTAAAGATTTTTAATTTTTTCCTTTTTGATTGTAATAACCCCTATAACTCCTTTCTTTCAGGCTTATTCATTTTTCTCTGTCAATGTTCCTTATAGCCTGCATTGTAGAACTGAATGTCTTCTTGGTAAATGTTTTCTTGTTAAATGAAAATTACTGTTAGTTAAAGTGTTTTTATGCATTTAAAAATGCCCTAGCTGGCCTAGATTACAATCCATTCACACTTGGTTAGAGTAAGTCCAAAGAAGCATGATTAGAGAGGGTGCTTAGAGGTATTTGGTAAAAATAAATTTAATTCCATTTCTCTCTTCTACTCTCTTCTGCTCTAAGATTATACTCTACAAATACATGATATAGAAAGAAAACGGTATTGGAAATGGAAAAGAAAGTAAAAAACATTATTTTTATTGTTTTAGGCTGCTCTATTTCCTTAGATGATGATTTATGTGAAAATATTAATTTATTTTGCTAGGCAATACATACATACATACATACATACATACATACATACATACATACATAC